>CM050168.1:36439189-36646689 GCA_027410445.1 Discoglossus pictus
ATGCAACTTTTTATGACAGCTAAAAAAAATAACTGTTTATGATATGTATATTATATATGTGGATGTGTGTGTAATTACCCTGGATTGTGCATAATCTAATCCTATGCTTTTTGTAAAGCTGTGTAATACAGCGAGTATATGCTTCAAAGGAGAAATGTATAAAATGATACATTGCAACCTTATTTGCATGTCCCTGCCCAGTCTCCCATAGTGCAGTACCACTGTATTTCTGGGAAACCTGAGCGAGAAATAGTTTTTTTTAACTTATTTTTAGACTTTCAAATGTACTATATATTTTCTATGTACAATGGAACCTTTGCACTCGTCCATCTCAAAAACCCGTCAAATTTGGTACTCTACGCATTTTGATAAGTATGAATACCTTATGGGAACGTTGGTCTGTGTGTGTGTATATATATATATATCACATATAATAGTTGTGGTAATCGTGAGTTGTCACGCAATGTTAAAATATACGGGCTTGCGAAAGCACATGAGCGCCCAAGGCGTTCAGCGCGGGCCTCGTGATGCGCGCCAAAGGCGCTCATTGCGAGGGACGAAAGTTACGGGTTTGACGAGGCTGCAATGAGCGACCAAGGCCGTGATGAGAGCTGAAAGCCGTAGGCCTTTGGAGCTCATCACGAGGCCCGCAAGACTTCTTTTTTTCAAGCCCGTAACTTGGAAGCCGTTCGGAGGCCCCAAAAAGACGCCAATTGATTACAAAATTAACGGATAACCTCACACACACAGCACATGGGGAGAGGCAGGGAGCCTGTAAGTTAGGTTGAAAGCTAATTTGTTTTTCAATTGGCGTTTTTTTGAAGGTCTGAATATTGCTAACCGAAAAAAAAAGGCGCTCATCTCGAGGCTCGCAAGTTAGAGGGGGGGGAGAGCCTCACATTGTGTGGCAAACAGCATTGCCAGGCTTAAGATTTTATTGCCAAGTCGCTAGTATGTATAATATATAAGTGAAGCAGCCGTGAATGTCCAGTAATCTAGGAATTCTTAATCAATCTCTCATATTAATAATGAGTATTGTAATATCATTTGATACCTTTTGTATTGGAAAAACGTGTTATTTATATTGACAAGCTTTCGAGAGGTTTAACCTCTTTTTATCAAGTCTCAAGCAATACTACATGAGATGGAACCCTCAGTTTGAATAAAAACAGCAGATGCAGAGAGAGTGGAGACAGCATATGACATCATCAGGAAAATACATATAGGGGGGAATAAACACAGCATAGTATAGGAAACATATATACAAATACTATATACATCAATATATGCATGAAAAAAAAAAAACAGAGCACTGTAGTCCACAGTGATATCTTTCCTGTTGGACAAACCTCTCACACTAAGAGTGCTAAGCCTGTTTTGGTATAATAAGAAAAAAAATCACATGAAATTCTGATAATGTGTTAGAAAACCCAAGTCCATATTAAATCCTATATTTTTAGTGTTGAAGAATGGGATCATCTTTATTTCAAATGCTTTTCTCGCTTGTATTTTTTTAAATTTTCCTCTGAGTATTTGGACATTTTAAGTTTTGGATGTAGTGATCATTCTGGCTAAAATGGTGTCCCACTGGGCTACAATAACTGTATTCATTATGCTTTCTCTTGAATGCCTGTGTAAATTCATCCTTAAATGCATTTTTTGGCAGGTTTCTCCAATGTAACAGCCTGTGGCACATCAAGTACATTGTATTATATAAACCACATTGGACGATGTACATGAATACGATCCTTTGATGTGATCGGTCTTGTTGTTATGTGTGGCAGTGTCATCATTACAAATGTGTTGAAATAATTTACAGGCACGTTTATTATAAGGTTTAGTTCCATTTTTTTATATTCAGTTGCTCATTGGCCAATTTTCTGCTAACAAGTTTTTGTTTCAGGTTTGGTGTTTTTTAAATGCAAGGATGGGAGGTTTTTGGAATATATCTTTTAATTCAGAATCTTCAATTAGTAATGGTTCTAAATCTTTGATTATTTTCCGAATTTTCTCTAAAATTGGATGTTATGTGGTCATTAGAGGTATACGGGAAGTAGTTTCTTTTGTTTTGTACTTTAACAGGTGTTCACGGGGTATTTTGATGGCAGTGGTTATTTTTTGGGTAATACAGGATTTGTAACCCTTTTGTTTGAAAGATTCAGACAGTGTTCTTTTTATTTTTATCACGGTCTACAATGTTTGAGCAAATCCAATGGTATCGAATAGCTTGACTATGGATGATGGCTTGTTTGGTTTGGGAGGGATGGAAACTGGAGCTGTGTAGGTAATTACACCTGTCTGTGGGTTTCATATATATATATATATATATATATATATATATATATATATATATATATATATGAGTGGAGAGTGCCGTTGGTGATGGATATAGTAGTGTCTAGAAAGTTTACCTGTTCTGTAGAGAAATCCATTTTAAGTTTTATAGATGAATGGAAGGTGTTGAATGAATTATGAAAGTTTCTAAGTTTGCTTTCTCCTTCTGTCCATATGATGAACAGATCATCTATGTAACGGTAGTATCTGTACGGTCTGTAAATGACTACAGATAAGAATGTCCATAAATAGATTTGTGCTTTGTGGAGCCATTTTGGTACCCATGGCAGTCCCTATCATCTGTAGGTAGGTATCTTGGTTAAAAGTAAAATAGTTATGGGTAAGGATAAATTCTATTAGTTTAACAATAATATCAGGGCCATATTTATTGTTTTACATGTTTGCTGAAAGAAACGTAAAGCATGCCTCAGTGCCATCGTTGTGTGGGATGTTGCGGTAAAGAGACTCTACATCCATGGTAACAAGTAGTGTGTTAGCACAGTTTAATCTGACTGAGATTGTTGAGAAAGTCATTGGTGTCTTGTATATAGCTACTGGCGTTAATAATGAATGGTTTAAGGATGTTTTCAACAAATCCAGATATCTGTTCAGTCAGTGTGTCCATACCTGTAACAATTGGTCTCCCTGGTTTGTGGATTTTTGGCAGTAGGTAGAAAGTCCCAGTTGGAGGATTGACGGGGATGAGTTGTTCTAATTCTTGATGTATATTTTTAGGGAATGTTTTAAGGAGTTTCTTAAGTTGAAGAGTATATTTTTTCTGTAGGTTTCTGGTTCAGTTTCTTGTAGTAGGTATTGTCTGACAGCTGTCTGTTGGCTTCATTTATGTAGACCTGAGTATTCATGATAACAACTGCACCTCCTTTTTTTGTCCGGTTTGATGGGGATTGGGGTTATTTTTTTAAATCTTTATGGCAGTTCTTTCTGATGGAGTAAGATTGTGCAAGTCTCTTTTATATTGTGTTGTTATAATTGATGCAGTTCTCAGGCGAAAGCTTTCTATGTGACTGTCCAGTTTGGTGTTACGACCTGGTGGTGGGTTGAAAATCTGTTGTTTTTTTCTTGTTACAATCTAATGATGTTGTGGTGCCTGTAAATTATGTCAACACATTTGTAATGATGACACAGTCACACATAACAACAAGACCCATAACATCAAAGGACCGTATTCATGTACATTGTCCAATGTGGTTTATATAATACAAATGTAATATATGTTACACAGGCTGCTACATTGGAGAAACCAGCCAATAAATGCATTTAAGGATGAATTTACACAGGCATTCAATAAGAAAACATAATGAAGACAGTTATTGTAGCCCAGTAGGACACCATTTTAGCCAGAATGATCACTCCACCCAAAACTTAAAAGTCCAAATACTCAGAGGAAAATGTAAAAACATCCAGGAGAGAAAAGCATTTGAAATAAAGATGATCCCATTCTTCATCACTAAAAATACAGGGGAGGGAGGGGGAGAGACATGGGTTGAAGAGGGGGGTGTGAGAGACACAAAAGGTATCAGATTATATTGCAATACTCATTATTAATAATATATATATATATATATATATATATATATATATATATATATATATATCACATATATAGTTGTGGTAATTGCGAGTTTGTGTGTAATGCTTGCAAAGTTACAGGCTTGCACATCCGCGTAGAGCATGCCGCGGTCCGCAAAAAGCCGTGCATGCACAATGTGGGGCAAGAGGGTGGGAGAGGGTGAGGAGAGACACAGGGGAAAGAGACACGGGGGAGGAAGAGTGGGGGAAGAGACACAGGTGAGGGAGAGTGGGGGAAGAGACACAGGTGAGGGAGAGGGGGATAAGAGACAAAGGAGGGGGGAGACAGAGGGGAGGGAGGGAAAGAGAAAAAGGAGAGGGAGAAAGAGATGGAGGGGAGGAGAGATGGAGGGGAGGAGAGATGGAGGGGAGGAGAGATGGAGGGGGAATATTATCCCATCATTTGTGACGGGCAAGTGGCTAAGATATATATATATATATATATATATATATATATATTTGTTTTAGGTAGACATGTTAATCAGCATTATAGATGTAAAATTAATAGTTTTGCATTATTTAAAAATAAATAAAATTATATATATATATATATATATATATATATATATATATATATATATATATACACAAACATACATAGATAGATATACTCTGTTTTGTGGCTGCCTTTTGTTAGATCACAGCCCTCACACCCATGTGTAGGGGCTGCTGGTCCTGGTCTGTACATATAATACTTCTAGCTAGCTGAGTGCAGTATATGAGGTCAGTATTATTACTACATCCCCTAATAAGTCAGTACACAGCATGCAGCAATCTCTGAGCACCTTACCTGCTCTCCTGCCTGTGGAGCTCTAAAAGATCGATTTCTTCGGTCTGGAGAAACAGCTCGGCAGATCGGCTAGTAACGACTACTTCACATGATGCTACAATACAATGTATCCACAGAGCAATCCCCGCCCATTTCTGCCCTTAACCCATTCACTGCCGGAAGAAAGCTTGCCAGATGAATGGAGAGAGCTACTTGAGACTTGCTGGTTGGAGGACTTTATCTTAATCTTTTATTGTTTTTTGAGAAAAAAAGATAAGTGATTTTCCACAGTCCCTTTTCTTGTGGGACGACTTGCACTGGACTATACTTTTATAAAGGGACAAGTACATATAACTTATAATCTGTTCATCATTATATGCCATTATATCCTGTTCTGGGAGCAGCCCTCCAGGGCAGGATTATTTGCTATGACTTTGGATACTAATAAGGTTTCAGTCAGTTAAACTGTGAGCCAGTAGGAGACCAGGCTTTCATGATCCATTTTGCAGGCAGCACAATGAGATACCTGGTAGCCAATACAGCTGGGAGTTAGGCCAGTATGTAATAGCCCTCTGCAAAGAGTATAAAGAGACACAAGGATGAAGAGAGAAAGTGAAGGAAGAGAGAGAAGGAAGGGAAAAGGAGAAAAGGGGAGGGGGTGAGAAAAATGAAAGATATAGGAAGAAAGAGGTAGACACAGGTACAGTGGATGTAAAAAGTCTACACACCCCTGTTAAATGTCAGGTTTCTGTGCTGTAAAAAAATGAGACACAGATAAATCATTTCAGAACTTTTTCCACCTTTAACGTGACCTATAAACTGTACAACTCAATTGAAAAACAAACTGAAATCTTTTAGGTAGAGGGAAGAAAAAAAAGTATGCACACCCTTAAACTAATACTTTGTTGAAGCACCTTTGATTTTATTACAGCACTTAGTCTTTTGGGTATGAGTCTATCAGCATAGCACATTTTGACTTGGCAATATTTGCCCACTCTTCTTTGCAAAAACACTCCAAATCTGTCAGATTGTGAGGGCATCTCCTGTGCACAGCCCTCTTCAGATCACCCCACAGATTTTCAATCGGATTCAGGTCTGGGCTCTGGCTGGGCCATTCCAAAACTTCTGGTGAAGCCATTCCTTTGCTGATTTGGATGTATGCTTTGGGTCGTTGTCATGCTGAAAGATGAAGTTCCTCTTCATGTTCAGCTTTCTAGCAGAAGCCTGAACGTTTTGTGCCAATATTGACTGGTATTTGGAACTGTTCATAATTCCCTCTATCTTAACTAAGGTCCCAGCTGAAGAAAAACAGCCCCAAAGCATGATGCTGCCACCACCATGCTTCACTGTGGGTATGGTGTTCTTTTGGTGATGTGCAGTGTTGTTTTTGCAGCAAACATATCTTTTGGAATTATGGCCAAAAAGTTCAACCTTGGTTTCATCAGACCATAACACCTTTTCCCACATGCTTTTGGGAGACTTCAGGTGTGTTTTTGCAAAATGTGGCCTGGCTTGGATGTTTTTCTTCTTAAGAAAAGGCTTTCATCTTGCCACTCTACCCCATAGTCCAGACATATGAAGAATATGGGAGATTGTTGTCACATGTACCACACAGCCAGTACTTGCCAGATATTCCTGCAGCTCCTTTAATGTTACTGTAGGCCTCTTGGTAGCCTCCCAGACCAGTTTTCTTCTTGTCTTTTCATCAATTTTGGAGGGAGCTCCAGTTCTTGGTAATGTCACTGTTGTGCCATATTTTCTCCACTTGATGATGACTGTCTTCACTGTGTTCCATGGTATATCTAATGCCTTGAAAATTCTTTTGTACCCTTCTCCTGACTGATACCTTTTAACAATGAGATCCCTCTGATGCTTTGGAAGCTCTCTGTGGACCATGGCTTTTGCTGTGGGATGAGACTAAGAAATTTTCAGGAAAAACCAACTAGAGCAGCTGAACTTTATTTGGGGTTCATCAGAGGCACTTTAAATGATGGCAGGTGTATGCTGACTCCAAATTTAACACAATTTGGAATGTGATTGCTTAATTCTGAACACAGCCACATCCCCAGTTATAAGAGGGTGTGCAGACTTATGCAACCACATTATTTTTATTTTTCTTCCCTCCACCTAAAAGATTTCAGTTTGTTTTTCAATTGCGTTGTACAGTTTATAGGTCACATTAAAGGTGGAAAAAGTTCTGAAATGATTTATCTTTGTCTATTTTTTTTACAGCACAACCTGACATTTTAACAGGGGTGTGTAGACTTTTTATATCCACTGCATGATGGATGGGGAGGTGGAACAAGAGATGAGAACAGAAAGAAGGGTGAGAGAAGGAGGTGGCAGAAAGGGAGGAAAAGGATGGAATGGGGGAGAGGTGCAAGAGGAGGGGAATGAGAAGGTGAGAGAAAGGGAGGAATAAGGGAGAAAATGGTGGGAAGGCAGAGAGAAAAAGGTGTAAGGTGATAGAAAGTAAATGGAGGATAGTGGGAGAAAATGGGGGTGAAAGGAATAGAGAGAAGGGGAGGGAGGAAAGAAAAAAAGAGGGAGAGAATGTGGAGAGAGGTGGAAGTGAGAGACGAATAGATGAAAAGAGGGAAAAGGAGAGATGAGGGATAGAGAGGAAGAAAGAGAATGGGAGAGAAAAGGGCAAGAAGAGGGACAATTAAAGTAAAATAGAGAAGAGAGAAAAAAGGGAAAGATGAGTGAGGAAAAGGTGGGAAGGAGACATGGGGGAAAAGGAGGGAAGGAGACGCGAGGAGTAAAGAGATTGGAGTGAGAGAATGGAGAACAGAACAGAAAAATGGGGAGAAAATAGTGGGGAAAGGGGGAGCTGGGGAAATGGAAGAGGAGAGCAGGAATTATAGCGAAGGAGAAGGGGAGAGGAGATAGATGTGGAGAGAATGAAGAGGGCAGAGAAACAGAAAGGGAGGGGAAAAAAAGAGTAGAAAGTGGAAGGGTGCGGAGAAAGAAGAGAGAAAGTTGTGACAGGGAGAGGACCAGGAGGGACCTAGGGACCATTGTGGGCCAGAAAAGAGTATGGGGCAGGGCGCCCCCCTGGAGGTGAGGGCCCCGGTGCAGCTCTGCCCCTGGTCTGTGGTGCAGCTTTGGTTTATCTTCCAATGGTCATGGGGAGCACCTTTGAGGTCCACACTACATTCTCATGTCTTTTCACTCATTTGAGTATCTTATAACCGCAGATACATTTCTGAATAATCAGTGTTTAAACATGGCACCATAATTAGTCAAAGTGCTAGACTCTCCTCATCCTTCTTTGTTCTGAGGTCTGGCATATAAGGTCTTAGGGTTCAGAACCAGTCCTAGGACCCAATGTTGGGAAATAGTGTGTGTCATCGCCAAGGCAGATATAAGGTATATCCCTACTAGGGCATTGGTGAATGAAACAAGGTCATCTTTTAAATCTGGCCTGTTAATGGTGCTGGAGTTGAAAAACATTGCTCTATGGCAGTGGTGGGAAAAATGGTTGTACAAGGGATGCCAACAGTCCAGGATTTCAGTATCTCTTCGCTTTAACACAGGTTGATCAATATGATTGAATGATATGAAGTAACGCATAGGTACTAAATCAGCAAGAACATGGATACATAAGCAGAGAGAAACAAAAATCCTGGACTGTTGGCAGTCCTTGAACAAGCAAGCTGCCAACCACTGGTGTACGGGGTGCTACTGTTGCCCTTTCTATTTTCCAATATATCAGAGCATGTCACTTTGTGAGGTCGATGTGCAGCAAGCTATGAATCTCCATATTGCAGTCTATATTAAAAGTGCCAATACCACATGACTGTGTTTATTAAAAGACAACAGCACAAGGAGGAAAAAAGTGGTTTGAAAACATTGTCTCAAACATAAAAAAGTATGTTGTGTGCACTAGAAGCTGCAATCTGGATATTCACAGCTGCTGACACTAACTCTAAGGCAGAGGTGCGCAGGTTCAGTGTTGGAGGGCCACACACAGGTCATATCAGTGGTTACTTTGAGTCACTTACCTGTGCGAATATAGGAAGATCTTAAAAACATTGCTTTGCAGCAGCCATCAAGGACTGGAGTTGGACCAACCTGGTCCTGCAGCTAAAGGCAACATCACCCCAGATTTTCAGGATGTTTCTATACAGATGCCCCACTGTTTCACTCATTTTGTGTTACTTCCCTATTCCCAGCCATATCCTGAAATAAGGCACAGTTTCAACACTTGAGGGCTAGCGTTTGACTCAACTGGTGAAGCAGCCATAAGAATCCATTTTACAGCCACAAGTTGGAGAATATGTTAATAAATAACTACAATGCTCATTGAATGTGTTTTTTGAAGCCATTTCTGGACAGGATGTTCTTTTTGTAAAGTTATGGGAACAAAACTTCCTGGGCAGAACAGATACATACTGTTAATCTCCCACCGCCAGATCGGATTTGTTCACAGCAATAAGATGCAAGAAAGCTCCATAGAAGACATCTATATAGATGTTTAATGGATTATGAATGCATCTGATAGGGGAGAATCAGTAGTGTATGCATGAAAAAAATCCCAACAAACATTAATAAAAATTTACCATAGAGTTTACAAATGTTTTCTGGCAGTAGCTTTTGAGAAGGAAAAGCTAGGCTAAATTAGCATAAAATTCATAATTCGTTCTGGCCGATCAGAAGCAGCTACAACTTTGTTGAAATCGCTGCGGAGAAATATCAATAACCTCAGATAAGATTCTAATGGCTGAAAACAAGCAAGCAGCAAGCATCATGGGATGTGTAGTATTTTTGCCCCACCACAAGGAAGCAGCTTCAGGCAGTGCTTCTGTTGGTTTGAAGGTTAGTATATGGTTAAAAAGCATATCTAAATGCAGTGTTTCTATTGGTTAGTACCAGATGCCTATGTAGGCACCTCTGGGGGCGGGGAAATCGATTTAAATACACTTGTGCATATAGAATGAATAAATATAATGTAGGTTTCCGATACGAGCAGGATGTGTTAGATTAGGGAAAAAAAGTATTAAAAAAAAAAAAAAAACAGGGGAAAAACTTAGATATATCATTAAAATAAATCCAGGGCAGAGATAGTAGCAGTATTTGGACACAGCCAGGGTTTGGGCGCTATATGGCACTCACCAACTCTTCTAGTGTGCGGCTATGGTATATTGCCAGAATGCATTTGGTTTTCTACACAATACAACCATAATAATTTTTTTTTTTTTTTAGCCTACGCCGATAAAAGGTGATGTTCCAAGCCCATTGCAAGATGGCAGCGCAAGATAACTATTGGTCTGTTATAAACTCCCTTAATCATTTTTACCACAGAGAAGAAAGATCCTCCTTCGTGGAGTTATACCAAGACTTTTACATGGTTGCGGTTCAAACAAGTACATAACCATTGCTTTTTCTTTCAATGCGATTTCCAAAGGGAATTAAAAGTTCTTCAAAATAGCCTACCCTAAATTTGAGATGGCATCAGTGTGACCCCAAAAATAAAGTTGTTTTTTTAGCATGGAAACACATTTTGTAGAGTAAAGAATGCCTGAAACATTCAAAATTATTTCTGCAAATTCTTTTGGCAAATGAAGAGCTGCTGGGATGTGCTAATTAGTAACAGCACTAGTTTTTTGTGGTGGATCACTTTGTACTTGTTGATTTTTTTCTCTACGCACTCATTTCTGAACATTAATTTCAATCTATAGATACATTTCAATATTCAAGATGAACTCAGTTTCTTATTGGGTTAACTTTCTGTGACCCTTAAATCTCAAAAAGAGAAAACCAAAACCATTTTTTTGAGAAAAGCATTGCTTTATTTTTCATTTTATTCTAATTTATTAGGAGAATTGTTCGAGATGACAAGAGCTGGTACAACCATAGTTGAAAGAGCAATAAAATTAAGTGGAACTGGTGAAAAAGGGTTGGAGAAGGAAGTGGCGTAGCCTTGGAGACCAAGTCAGGAAACAGCAGCAGATCTAGTTGGTCATTTAAAAAAAATAAAGAGAGAAACTTGATTGTACGGACGCTGTTTAAGGAAAAAAGGAGAAATCAGATTTCAGGACTATCCCAATTGAAAAAAAAATAAGCTCACTGATTATTCTAAGTAAAACTTAACTTATTAGTATCAGAACAATAAAATGGAAAAGAAAAAGTATTTAATTCAGCGATTCATTCGACACCGTTGTCTAGTCCATTGTTTCCAGATCTTGTTTATATGTATTTTTCAGGAGGCAATGTCTGAAGTTTATTATCAAGGACAATATCAAGTGTGCAATAGGTGTTTGAGGTTATCAAGTTAAGAGCGCTGACCATATTGCTAGGTTTTTTTAAATGAAGCAATTTCATCCAAATTGCTGCATTACAAAAAAAACTTCAATAAAAATAAATATATATATATATATATATTTTTTTTTTACATGAACAGTACATTTGAATGTCTAAAACTAACTTGTTTCCTGCTTAGAGTTTTAACAAATACAATTATTACACTGCATTCTGGGAACCTGGGCAGGGACATGCAATTGTGCCCACGAAGGCTTTGCTCTTTAATCCATAACCATTTCAAACACTGCTTCCTTTAAGCATATATATGCCTGCTGTATTATACAGAATGGAGCAAAGCTCAGGATGGATTATACACAAAATAGGAATCCCACCCACATACAGCCGTTTCAAGGTTACGGCCTCATCAGCGTGGGGCCGGTTCCTAGTCTGTGTAGTAGATTTTATGAGGAGGTAGTTTGCAACCACAATCAATTTATGGTGGGCAAAAGAGCGATAGAAGCCTCCACTCTGAATTCTTAGCAGGAAAAAAGTTATTTAACATATTCATATGTACAATTCATTTACTGTACGGTTGAGGGCTTCCGTCGCTCTTTTGCCCACCCAGAGATTTAGAAAAAGGTTCTAAAACTTTTGAGACTTCATTTACACTCCTGACATTGCTTTTACACTGGTGATGGAATAAAAAACAGATGGGTTGATTTTTTAAATTTTTCAGATAATTTTCAAAGGAAAGTTAGTTGCACAAGGTGATTGACATCAGGGAACCAAATTAAGGGGGGGGGGGGGGGGGAGAGACATTTAGATTTATTTTCAGAACTTGCCAAACCTGTAAGGGTGATTTCTTCAAGACACACAAGCCTCTGAAAAGTATATGTTTTTTTCAGTCTAATATTACATATGAATAGGCAGCAAACAGAATATGAAGTGGATAAATACATTAAAACTGTAAAGATGGTTTAAATTTCAAATAGATGTAAATACAAAGTTAAAAAAGGGCCATATACATTTGTAGGGTTAATGACTTGTTGTGGTCTATTGTATGAATTTTATTCCCATCTGTTTATGCGCGTGACATGTTATTTATACAGTCTTTACATTTATTTTTCTTATCTGACATTTAAACAAGTGTCATAATGCACTCAAAAGCTATATATATTTGTTTTTAACTTAATTTGTCTGTTACCCATACTACACCACACTTGCTTTTTCAGAATAAAAAAAAAAGTAAACTATTGTATACTACAAAAATAAAAAAATCCTTACAGCAATTAAATCTTGTCTACCATATACTCTTATGAGTAATTGGGGCCTGTATCCCTGTTTATCTTATTTATTTTGCAGCTACAAATTTTCTAGCAAAAGTTATTCAGACAACCTGGAAAAAAAATCTAAAAAAAAAAAAAAAAAATCACCATATTCATTGCATGCCTTACACAGCGCATTCATACACAATCACCCCCTGCATAAATTGTTTATTTACAGTATACAGAGGATTCTTTAGAGAATAATAAAGGGTTACAAACTTGCCAGTTTAACAAAGAAAAAATCTAAAATGATATTGCACCATGTTGAATTTTCGACCTGAAACGTTATTTCATTTCATATAATGACAACCTGGCATGAGAAGGGGGGGGGGGGGGGGGGGGAGCAAAGCATTATGGGATGAAAGGGGATATTGTCACATGCAAGTCATTACCTCTCCTTTATTTCAGATGTATAAATAGAGCAGTGAAACAATTACTTATTTTGTTTAATATATCTAGACCTACAACATCAAATACATATAAATAAAATTTCTAGTGTTTTACTGTTAACAGAAAATGAAAAGGAAGGGCGATAGGACAATTTTTCATTGCAGTACTCAAAGCAAAGAGGGGTCAATTTTTCTTTCAATTTAATCACAGCAGTATGGCATAGGCAGAATGTAATGTATCCATCCTGTATTTTTTAGAGGTTTTCTACACGATTTGCAAAAAAAAAAAAAAAAAAAATAATAAAAAAAAAAAAAAAATCGGAGAATGACATGGGATATAGTCTGATGGTGGTTCCTGGTAGGATTTAAGATACAAGAGGCAACAGTCAAGAAGCAGGGTTGTAGAAGTCTTGAGTACACTTTAATTTTCCTTTATACAGACACATACATGGTTAGACCTTGACGTGAGCAGCTTTTACAGTGAAAACAATTGCTTGCCCTCTCCATAATACCCCTGCATACATTAAAACAGAGGACATCCCAGGCCTTGTTGACTAGATCTTAAATTTTTAATGCAATCCCCAAACTGACCCATCCAATGTGATGCAGCCTGGCATGGCTTAGAGACCCAGACTATGGATATCATTCTGTTATAATTTCAGTACTATCAAAGATTTGAAGGGTCACTGCACCAAGGTCCAAAAAAAACTAACATTTTTAATAAGGAGTATCTAAGTTTAATTTTTTGGGGGATATTTACCACATTTCTATAGCAACCCAAAGAGCTATGTACCTGCACTCTGTCATAAAACACTGACCGCAAGTTATGACCCTTTCTGAAGTTGGTAAAGTCATTGAGTCACAGTGAAACTACATATATTCAAATAATCCAAGTCTTAAAATTATCTGGCTCTCCCAATGAGGAAAAAAAAAAAAAAAGCATTTGAAGAACTACACTGAATGGTTAAAAGGACCTGCATGTGTTATTGAGGCAACTCAAATAAAAGCATGATTATTTCTAGGACTGAAACCATTTGTCATTCCTTCAGCATTACAGAAATCTCCTCATTACATTTATGTGGAAGCTGTGGAGAGAAGCCACTATTAGGAAAGTAATCCCCTTTAAAAGATAATGTTGGTAAACATAACAAAGGGCCACTTTAATGCCCAAGCAAGTGGAGGCAGTTTTCTTTTATTTATTGATCATTAATAAAATTCCTATTTAATAATGTATAGTATTAATATTAAAATGTTCAAAGTTTAGAAAGGGGGGGGGGGGCTGATGCTAAGGATTTTTGGAACAATTAGATTTGTTAAGTGAATAAACAAACCTTCATAGGCTGCCCCTGTAGTAAAGGCTTGTTGTTAAGGGAACCATCTTTAATACAAGACCGCAGCCAATGAAGATATTTGTGTTGGTATACTTTGTGTCTGATGGACAAAGCCACCTCTCCACAATGATCTTTAAGTGGGTAGATGCCAGCAGCATCTGAGTTTAAGTCTTATAAAAAGCAATATTCATCATTAAACTTGTTTGCGTCATTCAATATGAATGTTATTGATGATCAATACCCATTTAAAACACCCAGCATGTTAGGGAACTACAGTGGTCCTTTACAATATTACAGGAACATAACCACACAAAATAAATGAGGCCTTCTTTCTGCAACAAGGTGAAATGTGTGTTTGATCCCCTGATCAACAAAAATGATCATCTGTAGACCCAACACACCTCAAGTCTGCAGCTTTCTAACAAGGCCAAACCTGATATTTCACGACTGGTCTGAGTTGAAAAAGCTTATTGTTTTAATTTATTATTTAAGGGACAGAGTTGTTGGCAGCTGCAATGCCTTAGTTGAGTCCATGATTGAGCAAAACAAAACATGCAGAACCAAGTATTGTCAATATTGAGCAACCGGTTTTATGGAGAAGCAGAGTTTGGTGTTGGGAGATACATGAAAATCTAAAGAATCAGAGAAATCCTAGAAGATAAAATTGAACTGATACTAGTTACACTAAAATGTGCAAGGCTGCCCCTGTACAATTTTGATTTCTGATTGAAGCAAATTATTTTCTTGCTGACAAACACACCTTGGATATCTATTAAACATCAACTGCCCTTTACCAATGTTAAGGGTCCTAAAAGGATTGAGAAAGGAATACATAGGAAGGGGTAAAACATATAAAAACAAAAAGCTATAAACATAACTTAAAGATCTGTCCAAAACCCCCATAGTTTGCCATAAGCTACAGCTTCCTTATAAAACAAAGTGGGAGCTTGAGAGATAAGTACTTTAAAAACAAATGAGAAAAAGTAATGTTGCCCTGCTGGTTTGTCAGTTACAGTGTGCAAGATGAAGGCAGGGACATAACACACCAACACACCACGGATTGCATGGCCACATGTGATGAGAGGAGGGAGCAGAACAGCAAAAAAGGTGAAAGGCTCAAGATGCTCCTAGTTACACATAGGAGTCCATTCTTCTAGAAGCAAATCAAATGCCACAGGTCACTTTTGAAATGGTTTGGGGTCCGTGTGACTGATGTGGCACCAGGAGCGGTTCTCAAATAAGCAAGAATCCCAAGGTTATGAAGAGTATGGGCAAAAGGCATATGGATGAGAGGTGGTAAGAACTAGTTGGTATATACAAGGGGCTTCTTCCTAAGCCTTACTCTCTTCCACTTGAGGTTTGATGGCTCCCGTCCGCACTGGCTTCATCTGACTTGCTGAGGACTGCTCTGAAAGTTTGGGTGATCCCAGGCTACTTTTGTTGTCATCCGAACGCTGCTTTACCTGCATGAAAAAGGGGACAACATAAGTACTGCCAACTTTATACTGAGTATATAACATCGAGATATTTGATCTAAAGAAGACACGTGCATAACCCATCTGACTTTCATTTATTGAACGCTGAATAAACTAAAAAGGCAATTATTTAAATGACAAAATCTAGCAGCAGCAATTAAGCCAACCAGGACAGCCCATTTGTTTCCCTGTACTCTGTGATAGTACCTCATGTTTCCCTCTGTGTAGCCGTGGATTCAAATGTAACGGTATAGCTACACCGAGCGCAACATGGCAGACAGCATCACAGCCTACAGAGGAAAAAAAAGAAAGTGGGCTGACCTGTTTTGTGACAGACCATATGAATTGTTGCTCACACTATATAAAGTTACCTGTCTTTAAATCTCTTTCACAGGCAGAGAAGCTGCCAATGCATTGCTTTGTAGTAACTACATATAGTGACCATCAGAGACTGGGGACTTGCATGAGACGCTGACCTTTGCTTTTTTTTCTCTCTTGAATTATGTTTTTTTTATGCTTAAGAATCAACAAACTGGTAGTCTTGAAATCTCACTGGGACTGTTATTTTACATGTACTCTCAGGTGTTACCAAGGATAAAGCACGATGACCTTTCTCTCCGTTCTTAAAACTGGAAGAGATACTATATAATGCAGATCTGTTTGTTCAGTCTGTTGGAAAGGGAGACACTGGGTTAAAAAAAAAAAAACAACTAAGGGAACCTACAACTACTTATTGTGTAAAATAAAATGTAAAATAAAAGTTATTCTTTTGAAAAGCCAAAACACTTTTCAAAATACCAAAAAACTTTTGTTTTATTTTTTTTTAAACTTCCAAATAATTTTTGTATTATGCATTAGTAATTTAATGTAATTAACATAGGTTTATAGAACATAAAATTTAACAAATAGTCCAAAATAAATTCAAATAAAAATTAAATATAATTATTTACATGAAGGCCTCCAAGATGCAACCTTGGATGAATCCATATGTGCGAGGTATATGTATGTGAGATGGAGCGTTTCACAGAGAAGATACTAAAATAAGGGGAACGTAAAACAACCAATACCAAAAACTAAAACAGAAATGACCAGTAGCAATGCCCTATTAAAAAGCTATGACCCACGAAGCACAAAGTAGCAAAAGACCGCCAAACCTATAGGACTGCCTATTGTACAGTCCTTCTAAGATGTATGCCAGTGGGCAATGTTAAAGTGTTTAGTAAGGTCTTAGATAAAAAAAAATATATATATATATAAAAAAGCATGAATTGAGAATTATTTGAGGAACCTGTCCATGGTTTACACAACTATTAATATTATCAGTTTAGTACATATTTGACAAACAAGTGCCATATTTCTTGAACTAGGATGGACTTTAATTATTCTCCTTAGACTCAAAGTTGTCCTTTAAAGGTTCAGGGTAGTTAAAAGGATTTCAAGCATACATTTGGTATGGTAAAACAGGAAAATCATTTACACTGTTTTGTTATTTGCCAGAAATGTTTTAGTGTTCATTTTCTCCAATAATATGTATTATCCAAGGGAGAAAACAAATGTGTATTGCTTACAATATGCTCTGTTAAATGCATGACAGAAAGGTTTGGATTATAGTAAACGAAAGTATTTTTTTATCTGCAACATCAGAAAAGATGCAGTTGCTGTAGTAGAGAAAGCATAACAAAACCAATTCACACTACAAGCTGCTGGTTGGTACGATCTTAAAAAAATTAATAAAATAAATCAGTCTATATAACCAGTGTAAGAACATGGGGTGCACCTTAGACAGGAATTTAATTTACCTGTTGAGGGTAGTGTCCCTGTACAGAACCCAGGTTAGCAGACGGCCCCGATCCTGGTGACTTTCCACTGGGGCTAGCTGAACTTGGCCTTAAAATGAAAGGCAAGCGTTTCAGAATAGGCACAGCACAAAACCAAAAACTTGGGGCCTGGGGATTAAGGCAGGACTGGCTACGGGCATATATGGTTGCCAATTTTGTATTAAAAGTCTACTACTAACTGTGCTAAATTATACAGCTATGTGCCTGTCTGTTGCTCTATTTTTACTGCTCGATATAAAAAGGTCATCGATCTGACTATACCACTGAAGCCATTGTAATTTAATGGCTTTCTGGATAAGTCACACAAGTCCCTTACAAAAAAAAGTTGTAGTAAGATTGTTACATTGTTTAACAGTCACACTCCAGGTGTGGTGACCTTTAGGTCACAGGTCAATGTGTTTGACACCATCTGATGGACACTAAATCTATACCTTTTACAAACATGACAAAAAAAAAAGTAGCAACTTCTCACACTACTACTTTCAGCATTTGTCACTTAGTAAGTTTTAGAGGAGTCAAGACCGTTCACTTGTAGTTTGTTCTTACCGATATGAGTGCTGTGCTTGCATGGATGCAGCAGTGGGGATATTCTGTTTGCCGTCCGAAAAATGAAAGGCTTTCATCTCCATCTGAGAAGACTGAAACAAATAGGATACAGATGACATCTCACGGCGTGAATTAATAGGTGCTTTGTGCAAGTAATGCACTAAAAGTGCTGTATGTGTAATAAAAATGGTAAAAAGGGCAGGTGCGCTGAGGAGTGGAATAGGATAAGAACAAGGCTAAGTGAAAGACAAATTAACTTAATGGACACAGGCTAATTGTGATAATTAAACTGGAAGGGTACCATTATGAAATTTGGAACATGGACATAAAAAAAAAAAAAAAAAAAAGCTGCACAGCCAAGTTGTGATTTTCATCCTGACCTATTAAGTGAAACAGGCTGATAACTACAAGTTTTAATGGTGGTTTGCTGGGGTGCAGGGTGACTAATTCAGTCATAAAAATATTTAGACATATCCCCATATTTATAAAGGCTGACTATACTTAAATTATACCGCTCGTATCCCTTCATTTGAAATCTGCAGCCAAAATCACGTCAATGTAATTTTTCTTGGCAATTTAAATAGAATGTGTCCATTTTCTCACACATTGAGACAACAGCTCAAAATAGCACGGATCTAGTCTATTTCACGGCCGCATCCTGTCAGAACACATTTACTGCAGGCAAAGAACTATTCCATCTCCCGACGTGGCGCAACTCGACCGGCGCCGAGTCGTCAGCGAGGCCATCGCTATGTTTGGCACAGGCACTCAGCCGCCCCTCTCATAGCTCAAGGCCTCTTCTGTCGGCGAGCCTTACGAGCCAGATCGGAGGATGGAATAGTACTTTGCCTGCAGTACATTTTTTTACACAGCAGCCACACAGACTAGGACCAGTATCACCAATAGCAGTAGTAAAATAGTCTTACCTCTCGGCTTCCAGTCAGGACAGAGGGTTGCATCCTGCGAGGAGCTCCTACAGGCAGGTTCTGCCCTTGAGGAAGCTGAATAGACTGTGGTAAGAGCATGGGTTGTTGGCCAGAATTATAACGAGGCATCTGAAGCTGTGAGCCTGGCATCGGCATGGTTAGCTATAAAAAAAAACAAAAAAAAAAAACACTTAAGAGCACTGTATATTAGGAAAAGATTTACAGTTGTAATCTAGTTCAAGCACCACTGCCTCTTTACTGAATACACTAACCAGTCAACATCAGTCCTACTTCCATATTTGAATACTAATTCTAAGACCACACCTACTCCGCCTCCAAGCCAGTAGGAGGTGTGAAAGAAGCAGATATGCCAACTTTCAGACCCAGGCAGTGTCTACTAAAATAACAATTTTACCTAAAAATACTTTGTCGACAGCTCCCTATACCTGCTAATGTTCAGACATCTTAAGTTTTTCCCAATCTACATAACATTAATACTAGAATTATGCAAGCCACCTGCTTGTATAGAAAGTGTCATGGTTCCAGAACTTAGAGGCTGCCGTTATCTATCTGGATTAAAAGAAGAGTAGAAAAGTTTTTTTTATTTATATCACTGGAACTTTTCTGAATTTAACACCTACTAACGACCATTGCATGTATTTGCTCAAAAATAATTAGAATCAACAAATCGCTGTTAGCTCTACTCTTGTGAAGTGTAAGCTGTCTCCTTATACCTGCAACCGTCAACATAGATGCCTCCAGAGAAGCTGAGGCATAACATACAATGCCTTGCAAAAGTATTCAACCCCTTGGCCTTTTTTTGTGTTTTGTTGCCTCACAACCTGGAATTAACATGGATTTGGAGGATTTGCATAATTAATTTACAGAACATGCCCACAACTTTAAAAAAAAAAAACAACAACAAAAAAAAACATATTTTTATTGTGAAGCAAACAACAAATAGGACAAAATAACAGAAAAGTCAATGTGCATAACTATTCATCCCCCTAAAGTCAATACTTTGTAGAGCCACCTTTTGCGGCAATCACAGCTCCAAGTCGCTTTGGATAAGTCTCTATGAGCTTGCCACATCTTACCACTGGGATTTTTGCCCATTCCTCCTAGCAAAACTGCCCTAGCTCCTTCAAATTGGATGGTTTGCGCTTGTGAACAGCAATCTTTAAGCCTGACCACAGCTTTTCTATTGGTTTGAGGTCTGGGCTGTGACTAGGCCATTCCAACACATTTACATGTTTCCCCTTAAA
The DNA here is from genome assembly GCA_027410445.1 of Discoglossus pictus. Taxonomy (NCBI): domain Eukaryota; kingdom Metazoa; phylum Chordata; class Amphibia; order Anura; family Alytidae; genus Discoglossus; species Discoglossus pictus. The sequence continues at coordinate 36,459,224 of CM050168.1, forward strand.
CCACTCAAGTGTTGCTTTAGCAGTGTGTTTGGGGTCATTGTCCTGCTGGAAGGTAAACCTCCGTCCTAGCCTCAAATCACGCAGAGTGGTGCAGGTTCTGCTCAAGAATATCCATGTATTTAGCACGTGTTTCCCAGTCCCGGCTGCTGAAAAACCATCCCCACAGCATGATGCTGCCACCAGCACGTTTCATTGAGGGGGGATGGTGTTCTTTGGGTTATGTGACGTGTTGGGTTTGTGCCAGACAGAGTTTTCTTTGATGGATAAAAAGCTCAATTTTAATCTCATCAGACCAGAGCACCTTCCTCCATACATTTTGGGGGTCTCCCACGTGCCTTTTCGCAAACTCAAAACGTGCCATTTTGTTTTTTGCTGAAAGTAATGGCTTTCTTCTGGTCACTCTGCCATAAAGCCCAACTCTATGGAGCGTACGGCTTATTGTCATCCTATGTACAGATACTCCAGTCTCTGCTGTGGAACTCCAGGGTTACCTTAGGTCTCTGTGCTGCCTCTCTGATTAATGCCCTCCTTGCCCAGTCCGTGAGTTTTGGTGGGCGGACGTCTTTTGGCAGGTCTGCTGTTGTGCCATGTTATTTCCATTTGGTTGCAATAGATTTGATGGTGCTCCTGTGGACCTGGAGATTTGGATATATTTTTTTTTTTTAATAACCTAACCCTGACTTGTACTTCTCAACAACATTGTCCCTTACTTCTTTGGAGAGTTTGTTCATGGCAGTATTTGGTTAGTGGTGCCTCTTGCTTAGGTGTTGCAGCCTCTGGGGCCTTTCAAAAAAAAGTATGTATATGTAATGACAGATCATGTGACACTTAGATTGCACACAGGTGGACATAATTTCACTAATTATGTGACTTCTGAAGGTAATTGGTTGTACTGGAGCTTTTATGGCTTCATAACAATGGGGGTGAATACATACGCACAGGCCAATTGTTCTGCCAATTGTACTGTTTTCTATTTCTAAAAAATAGTTTTATGTATATATTTTTCTCATTTCACTTCACCAACTTAGACTATTGTGTTCTGATACATCACATAACATTCAGATTAACAAAACATTGAACTTCCGGCTGTAATGTAACAAATAGGTGAAAAGTCAAGGGGGTGAATACTTTTGCAAGGCACTGTATTTCCTTAATAAAAAACAGATTACATAATTTCCAAAGTATGGTATTCAATTGTAAATATATATTTTCAACATAAAGTGGATCAACAACAATTGGGTTCTGTTTCCTAGTTTTGCATGAGAACAGTGTACACCAACATAATTTGTGTGAAGTTATTCTACACAATAGGCAACATTCTTGCAAATATCTGTAACAAACGTTTGGATAAATCAAGAATTTATACTAGTCAAATATGCTAGTAGAATCCGTGGTCACTTACTACATTAAGAGAAGAGTTTTACCTGCGTGAGTTGGGAGTCCATCATTTGAGAGGCCCCAATTCCTGCAGCCTGGTTCATCTGGCTCTCATATACCAGCTGCTGGTTTCCGTTCATGGTCTGGTAAGGAGAGGCTGGCTGGGTCTTTACCATCTCCAGAGGCTGCATGCCTGGAAATGGGGAGTACTGAGGCTTAAGACCTGTGCCGCTGGTAAGAACCATGGCGCTGGGCTGAGAGAGGCTTGGATGCATGTACACCGACCTGCAAGCCAGTTAACGAGATGTCAGTTATAAATACATAAAGAAATAAAGAAAAGCCCAGCGGCACTAATAAATCACTTAGGAACAACTTAATAGAAACCAAACAGCTTTTCTTTTCATTTGCGGGGCCGCCAAACAATTTTTTGGCACCGGAGCCCTCCACTGAGCTTAGGCACACAATTTCTCAACCCCTGAATTAAAACAACAATGCCTGTTTATAACAAACTATCACTGTCTTATCCATGCATAAGTAAAGATCAATATTATTGTTCTAGAGATGGAACTACGGTACATTTTTACTAAAAATGTGTTCACCAGAACAAGCATTTAACTTACCTAAAAGGCTGCATGGAGCTATACATTTCTTGTGATTGGGATACAGGGAGGGCTCCCCGCATACTCATCTGTTGAGCCTGCAGGGATGTATGAAGAGAAATTGGGATCTGTTGAGCTGCTGCTGCCTGTTGGGAAACCATAAAGAACTGTAAACTTTTTTATTTTTCTTTATTGTGAAACCGATGTAAAGAAACAAACCTTTTCACAAATGATTGTTAACTTTATAAAAAGCTTGCTAAATGGGTGGGAAACGTATTAAAGGCCATTTTTACCACTCATAAGGTAGGTTTTCATGTGTTTATTTAGTAAGGGATTAGCAAAGAAATGTGTATTTTGAGAAAATACATTAAAATGTAGCTTTTAACATGTGTTTGAACTTTGTTTTAGGGACTAGCTGAGCTGCTTCGCTCTACCCAAATTAGGTGTCATAGGCTGGGAGAGGATCTATCCAAAGTAGGTGCCATGGGGTGGGAGAGGATCTACCCAGGAGTAATCAGCTACTTCCTCTACCGAAGGCAATGCAGGCAAAACTAAAAAAGAAGAAGCACAGCCTCCTGGTCAGAAGTGGATAGAAGCAGATTAGCTGAATACTGAAACACCAAGGCTCACATTAAACTTTTAAAAATATACATTGATTGATTGTGTTGCTAATCTGTTAAAAAAAAAAAAAATTATATATATATATATATATATATATATATATATATATATATATATATATATATATATATATATATATATATATATATATATATATATATATATATATATATATAAGCACTATAGTGGGTCTTCAATGAATTTTGTTTAGGTTTGCAAAAAAACACAAGCTAAAATGCTTTGACAGTTTGGCACTGTACTTGACAGGAGTGCATATTATATATAGGTCCCTCATTTTGTATTGGGACATTTTAGTCTCAGTAGAACAGTCTCCTCACTCCCTTCTTAGTACATAGTGAAGGGTCAGCAGGCTCTATTGAAACATCACAGAGCCTAGGAGCACAAACTAGCAGTTGCTGCAGTTACATTTGCAGGCTAGGCTGGTGGCCTACAGTGAAATAAGTATTTGCTAATATTTTGCAGAGATCCTATAGCATAACATGAATAAACTATAACAAGCACAATAAGACTATGTGTAGACACATATTCTCAGCTCTATTATATACCTGCTGGTATCCTTGCTGTTGAGGTATTGTCTGTTGGACCAGGCCAGTCTGGCTAGCAAACATATGACCGTCTAAGTATAGGGGAGGGATGTGGTTACCTGAAAGAATAGAAAATTCAATAAAAGTTCTGTAATGCAGAGAGAGATTGACATATCAAATATTAGATCTATATGAGATTGTAAAACCCAAGAAAAAGGTCTGCATAAAAAAAAAAAAAAAGAGGAGTGCTGCAAACTAATAAAGCCATTTCAAACCCTGTGGAAATGGTTAAAACTTGGAATAAACTGAGTGGTCAGTACAGTAAATTACTATAGAGCAGGCTTGTCCAACCCAAGGCCAGGTTCCACTGTGCAAATACTCAAAACTGCACATGCCAGAGTAATGCACAGTACCAAAGATGCCCTTTGGTACTGGACATCCATTACTAATTTATTTTCTCCTTTGAATCTGAAAAATATATGTTATAAAAATTCCAGTAAATGATACAAAGTGGCAAAGTAGCTTTAAAAACACACTCTAGCCTGAGAGCAGCCACAGCAGGAGTTCCACTGTGGAGCAAAAGACTACCATAAAACAAAACAAAAAAACACAACAACATGCAAAGTTATTGGAAGCAGAAGGTATTTAAAAATGGCACTCCGCTAAAGAGATCCTCCCACCAAATTGATCATGTTATCAGTTCCCAATTTCCTCATTACTGGATTCCAAAATTTAGAAGCCATATCCAAAAGAAGCCATTGATAATTAAAAAGATAAACAGATGCTGTTAACAGGGTCAATCTGGAGGGAAAATGTGTTCAGCTAAGTCAGCCAGTCACAATTTTGTTTTTTATGGACTTTCAATTGCAATTTAGTCTCAGCAACATCATTTACCCAGATCACTTCTGAACACATAAAGTGTAAGCAGCAACTCCTGGAACATTCAAAAAAGACTGGGAAGGCAGATCTGTAGTAATCATTTCACCCCCACTAAAATGAACATATTGAACTTATATATAAAAACAGGATGTGGCAAATGACCAAAATCAAAGCGAATAGATCACACACAACTGCCCATTCCGAAAAACTCGCTCTAGCAAAAGCACAATGTGAATTATACCTGGCATAGAAGCAGAAGGGGCCACAGAAGCAACAGGCATTGGTGGCATTGAGACACCACCAAAGGAGCTGTAGTTGACACCTGTGGAAGCCCCCACACTAGAGGGTGGCTGTATTCCTGAGCCTGGGCCCGCAGGAGAGTTCTGCTCCGGCAAACTAGGGGAATTTTCCCAGGCTTTGCGAGCAGACTCCATCTGAATGGAAACAAGGGGAGAATAAAGGTCATGAATTGATAAAAAAACATAGTAATATTGCAATGCATTAATTATACATACTATTTATAATACAATCAAAAAATGACAAGTAATTGTATGTACAGTAATAAATTGACACTGATCTACATAAGTAAAAGCAACCTGACATTCCTACATAGTATATGTTAACATGCTTGGAAAGCTGGAGATGATGTAAAAAATGTGCAAGATGTAGCTAAAAGACACCAATATTGTGAACGTAGGCAGCAAATTATATTTTTACTGCAGTTTCAGTAAGACAATCTTCAAACAAAGCGTCTTATCTTAAAAGAGCAGATACGGAGAATCTGAATTAGAAAGACATTCTGAAGTAAACCCAGATGGGTGTGTGTGTTGGTTGGGGGGATGCACTTTGCCTAAACAGGTTTAAGATATTAATTCAGCCAACTATAGAGTTTACCCTGTAAATTGGCACATTCACTCAAAAACAGTTGAGTGCATAAATCAAATCTATACAGTAGTAATCATTTTTTGAACAAATATTTGTACGCAACATATGGCTGCGCTATATCCACAAACATCCTACACACTGCACTAATAAAACGTGAAAAGATACACATTTGCTCTATAATTACTACTGGATATAGATTAGTCTCTCAGCATTATCATCTCCTCAGGTCCCTTCTGAGTACATAGTGAAGGGTCAGCAGGATCTATTGGAACATCACAGAGACTGGGAAGACAGAACTCCAGTGATCAGTTTTACCGCCATTAAAATAATGAAATTATTGAACTTCAGAAAAGCGGGTTGAGGCAACAGGTGAAGTGATTATACTGTGTATTGGACAGATGTATGGAAGAAGATATATGACAGACAACTTGCACACTGCCACATGTAGACAACATCATTTAATTAAAATAAATATCTACAACCATGAATTACTTGCTTTTGTTTGCCATTGTAACTTTACTGTCTGGTAGCTGTATAATTTCATTTAGTGGCTGCAAGGACAAAATGCTTACCTTCAAAGTGAGGTCTGCTGTGGGGTACGACATGGGATTCAGACCCATGCCCTGCTGCAAGTGGTGATCTCTTCTCAGAATAGGTAAGGACTGTGTTAGCCCCGCCTACAATGAAAAAACAAAAACCAAGCCAATCATTTACATTGTATTGATAACTGTTTTGGCAAAAGCATTTAGGTGCCATATCACAGACAACTAATATCCTGCTCACCTTGCCGGTCAATGTATCTTGTAATTTTGTGACAGTATTACCAGAAGAACCAGGGGCAGCTCCAGGGGGCATAGAGTAATCTCCATCCTGCAAAACAGAGAATGGTAAGAAAACCCAGCTGCAATGATGCAGTTACTCTAAAATTAAATGGCTATTAATTCAATGGTCTAAAAATGCTTCATTTTGTTTGTAACAAAACATCAGCACTTACTGCAGTCATGGACCACAACAGTCCACTAGATTTATATAGTATTTAAAGTAACACAAAAAAAAAAAAGATTCCACGTAGGGTCTAACTTAAAAATGACCAGTGATAAATAATCAATTTGCTAAAAGGTATTTATTTTTTACAGTATGGCTGGCCCCTTGGAACTGACAAAACACTGGACTGTAAAAGCATTCAGTAAACACCATAACAGAGCTAAAACTATAAAGAAAGGAAATTCTCACTTTTGAGCTTACTCCAAATTCAATAGGTGCAACAGGTAGTACAGAATCCACATGGATTTCCACCCCATTCACTGGGGGGACACTTCCATCTAAGCGCTCTGCTCCCTCAGACCCCTTTCTATTCTTCAGCGAACGCTCATTGCCAATGGGGCCTGGCTTGTGGTCTTTGTTCATTCCAGAGTCAGAATCCTTAGGAGAAGAAAAAATAGGTACTTGTTTTACCAAATATTTGAGATCACAAATTATTACAGAGATAAAACAAATTTATATATATTATATATATCCATCCACCACTGCCTACAGGAGCCATATTTAAACCCTACTTTCTAATCTGCTTACTGTAAAACCGTATTATAGTTGCAATACCAGCTTTAATACTGTAGTGGAGGGGATATTCAATAAATATGAACTGGGACAAATCACACTAACATTTCAATACACTTAAAGGGCCAGTTTAAGTAATTTTCATGTTAAACCTATTTACAGAGTGAAAGGTTATTTCCCTGGTTGTTTGCTATGTAATCTTAATGGCTGTGTGTTTTGATATAAAAAAAAAAAATGGACCTTAGTAAAACAAACACACCATTTCCAGAGAGTTCATAATATGGCAGAAGTAGTACACATTTTCACCCTTCTCAAGAACCCCCACACTGGTCAGTTTTCATTCTAGAGCCATACCTTTTTCTCAGACTGCTTCTGTCCTTGTTCCTTAGGACCGTCTGCTTTTGTGTCTCCCATGCTTGTACCATTTATCTCCTCTGGTTTCATGGTGCCATAGGGGGAGCTGCGCTGTGAGGAAGTAGCAGATGATTCTCTAGACTCAGCGCTTAAGTCGATGCCGCTATCCCCTTGACTGGCTTTAAAGCCCTAAAACAATGAAAATGTCACAGAAAATGTCTTACACCCAAATGCACCATATAAGCACAAAATTAATATAATGTGCGTCCTTGCAGTGAAACCCCAAGCTTTGTAGGACACGAAACCCACACAAACTCGGTATGTAATTATCCAAGCACCAACACATTAGATGGCCACTGTGCGAATGGTTTTCCCTATATGGTGTTTAAAATGAAGCCTAATAGGCAAAATGTTATAGAAAGCAAAATAAATAAAATAAAAAACATAACTAACATTTAATTTATATAAGTAATTATTTGCTGCAGCGCTCAATTTTATTTTCACTCGATTCAGACTGCCATCAAGATTGTATTTCCTTGTAAACTAAAAGGTTTATATTAGACCTAAGGAAAATATTGGCAATTTTTTGCTGCTGCGTTCCCATAGTTAGAAGGTTTCTGTGCATTTAATGTCTCATGCCACTTAGAGGAAGCTCATCAGCAGAAACAAGTATAATTATCAATAAAAAAAAGTAATAAAATTTGAGGCAGCATTTATATTCAAATTCTAAAACATTACCCAGTTTTCAAACCTAGTTCACTTAGAGGCTGTATAAGTATTGTATATATATTAGGGGTGGGCAAGTTCAGTCTTGGAGTGCCACATACAGAACTGGATTTGATGATATCGATGCTGCGCACAGGTGAGTCAGTCACCTGGATTGGCTCACCTGTGCAAAAGGATATCTTCAAATCCAGGCATGTATGTGGCCCTCCAGGACCGAACTTGCCCATCCCTGGTATAGATCATTGGATAATCCTTAATTCAGTAACCCATTAAAGAAAATACTTTAATCATGAAGTCATCAAAACTGCTCTGCACCATCATATTGAACAGTTGGTATCTAACAGGTCCTTTCTAACATTTTTAATTTCAAAATGCCACCCTGATAGCTTTCATGACACTCAAATTGTTAAAATGTAACCGGACCCTAAGCAGGAGTCTATACTGCAACATTGAGCTTATAGGCACATTCCTTCAGGTCTTCAATGAAGCATAATTTACAAGCGGACACTAAATGTTCATATTCATAATAGTAAAGGTCACCATTTATTTTTCATTTGAGATTAGAATGCTAAAAACATTTTATTGGCTATTGCAATGAGAGTTTTATTGTCACTTGCAAGGTGCTTGTGACCATTACTCGCACTGCAGAGGGAAGTAGTTAATAATTCAAAAGTTCCCCACTGTTATTAGTGCTCAGCTTGAATAATTCCAAGTCACTTTAAATTGTTGTATATCAAATTTTTATAAATCAAACAAATGCAATTCCTTAAGGGATAGAATACATTTATTAAAAAAATAAAATAAAAAAAAAGAAGGATTCCCTTACTCCCATTATTAAGAAAGCACAACATACCTCTGTGGAACTGGACTCTGTACTGAATGAGCTTACAGGCTTACTCCAGGAATCCCTGCCCGACTGCACAGAGATACCTAATAGGACAGGAAACCAAACAAAGTTATACATGCTGAAAGTAAACAGGCAACAGAAAATACATTGTAAGATACCCAACCGTCCTTTATGGACTTCCCACTCGTACATAAATGTGAATTTTGTAGACCTCCCCAATAGGTTTCCATTGACTCCGATTCACCTTGGCTGTTGCTCTCCCATATCTCTTTGCCGGTTGCTTCTGACTGATCTAGGCACATGCCATTCTGCTTTTTGGCAAATCGAGGCGGTATCCTGGACTGGATATTGTTACCCTTATTAGGCACCTAAATGGGGAAAATAAGAAACCATGATCAGGCAATGCATTACTTTCAGAATATGTCCAATGACATAAATGATTCAGGATCAACCAACATTAAGTAAAAATACCCAACTGCCCACAAGTTCCACAGATTAGTTAAAGTACCTTTCTAGGTATCAAACAAACTGATTTTACCTGAACAATCTGGTCCTTTTTTCTACGATCTTTATCCATTGGACGACGATGTTTGTTTGTCAGCTCACCATAATTGCCTCCAGTCTCTGGGTCCTCCTCAAGTGCAGGATCTATGGTGAAATAAGACCATTATTGTTGGAAGCCTCATCACAAATAGTGGATAATCGGGTTTGAGATTTCAGTTCAGATTTTTAAAACATCTTCAGTCTTTACCTCCGTATTTCAGATCAAACTGTGTTATTGCCTCCCCTTTCTCTCTTGATATTAGCCCTGATGTTTTGGAATCCCGTTCTTGCTTTTTCCCTGAGGTTTCTCCATTATCACAGTGCATAGACCTCTCAATGACATATCGATGGCGACTGTTTTCTTGCTTATAAGGATCTTCAGAGCAACGGCTGGAACAGGTTAGAGTACAGAGATCAAACCATCTGAGAAATCCACACATACAAAAGAGCCCAAATCTCCAAACTAGAAAAACATATTTGGACTCTAATCTATTTGCCTGCACAGAAATGGATAGCACTGACAATTTAATTAGGGCTCAAAGGAGTAAGATCACAATACAAAATGCTCAGCACAAATCATATGCATCTTAAAATACATAAATGTTCACATAAAAATAGAGTTGTGTAATATATTTAGTCCAATGTGAAGTATTCATTTATACTTTGCACAGCCAGATTTAAAATCAGTTTGACAAACTCCAGTAGCAAGGGTGGAACTTCACAGGAGCCCGGGCTACCAACATTTTTACGACTGGCTGCTATATATTTATTCCAAAGTATAGCGCAAATCTATGAAGGGCTTCATTCCAGGTTCCTAAGTCCGTCTGGTTGTAAAACTAAGGAGCCAGGAAGATACAGTAACACACTCACCCTGTATTGGCAAAACTATTTTGACCGATTAAAACTGAGGAGGGGGGGAGAGTTTGAATCGCACACACACACAATACCTAGCTGAAAAAAATAATCTATTAATGGAAAACCAAGAGCAAAGTTTAATCATCACACCTGATAAAGATGAAATGTAGGTTTTAAAAAACAAAAAACAAAAAGAAAACAATAATAATAAAAAAACAAAAAATTAAAATTTCACTCAAACTTTGCTGATGTTTTCTTTTGTATTCTGTTTTGAGAAGCTGAAAGCATGTTAGCAGGCTGAGAGGCTCCATTGCCCTTATTTTTTTATAAAGCCAAAGTTATCATAAGCGTGAAAAAAATAAATATGGAGTCTTCAGAGAATAAATTCCATTTATGTTGGTGCTCTAGGTTTAAAAAAAAAAAAAAAAAGGAGGAAAAGTCAACTGATAAGGCTCCTAGTAGTAATATCATCATCTGCTTACAGCTCTGTCTGCTTATTGAACAGAGTTATGCAATTCGTGGAGCCTTGAATGTGACAGAGGAATGGGCAGGACTTGCCAATGAATGCTATATAAATCATATCCAATACCAACAAGGTTGATGGTGTCCATTTAAAGATCACATTACAAAAATGATATATAAATATACATATATATAAAAAAAAAAAATACAAGTTATTAAAAGTTATAGCAAGATAAAATTAGTGGTTTACCATAAAATTAGTAATGCCCTCTGCAACTTACAAGGCAAAAAGTTAAAAGCAAGATAAGTTTGCCCAACAAGGGTATAAACTCACATGCACATAAATACAGTGGAAAAAAAGCATTACCTGCTCTTCAACGGAGTACCATTTTGTTGGTAATCACTACGGGAGGAATTCCCACTGACCCTTGTAGATTTTTCCTCATAAACAGAGGGCTCTACTTTACGGCATTGCCGGTCCACAAGAGGCCTCTGGCTCGAGAAACTTCTTTTTGACAGTTCTCTCTTTTCAGAGAACCCGTTACCAGATAGGTTTCCTTCCCCCTCCACATCAGCAGGTCTTTTCTCGCTAAAGTCACTGCTTTCTGATGCAGTTTCCCATTCTTCATTGATGTGATCAGAATTATGGTAAGACATTTCTGGTGATCTCTGGGCAGGTGGCCCAGATTTGTCACCTAGTAATATTTTTGGACGCACTTGCCACTGGTCATGACTATTAATAGTGCTGCCCATGTCTTCACCACCCCATTGGCCACCAGATTCTCTTTCCTGCCTAAGTCTTCGAAACCTTGGAGGTTTGTCTTGGCGAGGAGGACGCCTCCTTCCAAATGATCTCTTGTCCAAACTATCCCGATCTGAATACTCATCTTGGAAAAAAGACCTTCTCTCATCTCCCTGGGTTTCATCAAAACCCCTGCTAGAGTACGAGTCTACATATCTATAGTCATGGACATAGTCTCTATCTGTGTGTTGTCGAGATCCATAAGACTCAGATGGTGCATTATACTCTTGCCAGCAAGATGCCCCAGATTTAGCTTGCCAATGAGAGGATTCCTTTGTAGTGAATGGCCTCCTTCCATAGCTGTTACTAAGCCTTGGTGGAAGAGATCTGCCAAAGGCCCTTGGAGCTCTTGATTTTGAGTCAACACTATTTGGATCATCTGAGTAATTTCTGTTAGACCTCCATGAGTCCTGAAAGTCCCCTTTTCTCATATCATCTCCTTCCCTTTCTAAAATAGAGGATTCACTACCATTTTCTGTTCCCCTTTGACGCCTTCTTTTGGGAAGCTCTTCATACTCTGAACCTTCACTATGAGTTTCACTAGCAACACGGCGACGGGAAACCTTGCCTCTGAAGTCTTCTGTGGGATTGTATTCACGAAGCCCTCTGCCCCTACCAATTCTCTGCCCATTGTATGGGCCTGTTACCCCACGGCCTCGGAAGCTGAAGTCTCTGAAACCTCTGCCCCTTCCACGTCCTTGATTTCTACCCCCAAAAGCCTGCTCTTCGTCTATGAATATCCAGTTGTTTCTTTTTGTTACGGGAACTTCACTGGATTCCGGTGGAGACTTATTTTCCCAGCTCCTCTCAATTTTTTCTTGAGATAATTTTTCAGTCTCCTGAACATTATTAGATAGGGAATTGGTTTTATCTTCTAATAACATGCATGGAGCACTTGTATTAGTGGGTTCTGTTTTTACCACACATTCTGTCTTGGACAGAAGTTTTTCTTTCATTGTTTTAGCAGGCTCTTTTACTTCTGGCCTGCTTTTCTCCAGCTCTTTATCTTCAACTTTAAGAGCTTTAAGCACTGGTTTCTTAATTGGACCAGATCTGCGACTTCTCCCCATATGCTCAGAGTGCTGCTGGCTACTAGAGTTAGAAGACTCACTTCTCCAACATGCTTCTCCTAAGGAGTCTTGGCTCCCAACATCTTCTTTCTTCCAAGACTCTGAGACCAATGATTGCTCATCCTTAGGGAGCTCTTCTTCCACACTGCTCGCAGTATCCGAAGATTTTTGATGATGCACATAACCCCAACCATTAAACTGAGGTTTTTTATCATTTTTCACAAGCTCTGAAGGGGAATCCCTTGCACAAGTTTGGTGCCCTCTATTAATGCTAGAATCTGCAGAACTCTCAAGTTGCTGGTACAGACCATCTTGCACTCTTCTTTGGGGAGAAAGGCAGCTGTTAAAATTTCCTGTGGATTTCTTTTCATAAGAGTTGGGTGCTAAATACTCCTCCCCTCTTTCTTCTAAGGGTTCGTGGTGGGTGTGAACACCCATTGACCCTTCCCTTGAGGCAGAGTAAGAGCTTTCGTTCCTGAAAGCAAACCAAAAAATAAGTCAGTGGGATATCATCAGCCCTCAGTGAGCAATGCAGGGTATTCAAATCTCCCTGTATACTCTAACTCACTGCTCTCATGCACTGCACGGTTATCCTCCCAGGAACACAGGCTGTTCCGGAAACCTATATTGCAGTTAGGATGTAAACAAAGAGCCATTGTGTTGATTTCCATGAGGGGAGGATACATCATTTTATTTTTGCTTTTGGATACACTGCTACAGGTTCAGAGAGTACTGAATCAAATGTACTCCGTTTTGCCTTATTTTCAGTCAATGGACAATTCATGCCATCCAAATTTCAACAGCACATGGATCTTATGTCAACAAGGATCAGGTGTTTAAAAAGGCCAAAAGGCTTAGTTGAAGAGTTGTTGACTGGGCCAGTCAAAATGTTTAGTTCTTGTTGAAGAGAAGAGTTGACTGGGCCAGTCTGCTACAGGAGAAATTTATGGTTGGCAGACAATAAATCAGGTTAAAAATAAACAAATCCAAAACATTTTTGTCCAAATTGAGATTTTAATTAATGCTTAAAAAAAAAAAAAAATCTCATTTATTTTAGGGTATGTGAAAGTTAAGAGTGCACAAATATCAACAATGTGAAAAAAAGGTAAAAAAAAAAAAAAAATCCATTATGTTTGTACAGTCATAACAAGAACAATCTTATTTTGGAGAAAGGAAAAAAAAAAATATTTTGTATCAGCCTTTAATGACATTTTTAACCACTTTTTCTTGTTACCATAAGGTGAAGTTACAAGCAGATTCTCTTAGGTAGCTTAAGATGTAGGATTATTTGGGAGATATAATAAATGCATATTAAATAAATACACTCTTTATCTATAAGCAAGTTAGATAAATAAAATGCAAAATTACCTGCTATAAACGCCCTCCGCTGAATTCTCAGGCTGTTTCTGCTGAGGCAAAGAGTAGACCTTATTTTGCAAATGTACATAACCGTCCTGGCTCCAAGCAGAGACCGGGTCTGCTGATTGGGGGCTCCTATTAGGCTGCAGGTTAGATTGGCAACCTTGCTCATCAGATTGACAGCTTCCACCACCATTCATGGAATCTTGGGGCATCATATGCTTCATCACACCTAATAAACATCACAGATGCAAAGTGAAACTTATTTGTTTTTTAAATTTTGTTTTTCATCTCTTTCCGTTTACCGTTTTTAGTTCATATCTGTATCAGTATCGCTTTTGAACTTTATAAAGAGAGAGGCATTATCTCTCGAAAGCTCGCCACTATATTATGAATAAGTTTGCCCAATAAAAAAAAAATAAAAAAAGGTATCACTATTTACTGCAATACTCTGATTATTCAACTGGATTACTGGACATTCACGGCTAACACACACACAAAAGTTTGTTTCTTTAAGAAAAAAAAAAAAAAGAAACATTGACCTTATTCATAAAATAAGGTAAAAAAAAAAATTCAGATCTCCTCAAATATATGCATATACATGTATTAACCAGAGCAAGTTTTATATATATATATATTTTATGTAAAGTGTTGAGTGAGCACTCTCGAGTTCACAGCACTTAAAAAAATGTGCTTATGTATTAATGAATTAGCAATTAATAACAGCATATTAAAGAAAAAAGTAGTTATGCAATTTACACTCATATTTTAAATCACAGTAGATTCACTCAAAACAAAAAAAACACCAGTCATTAATATGTACACTTTTTCTTGAAATAGAGGACTATTGATAAACTAGTAAAATGCTATTATAATTAAACAAAAAAAAAAGTTACCATGCTATTACACACAATTTTCCTTTTAAGTCAACACCAAAAACAAAACACAAACTAGGTTTATCCAATGATACAGTTGAGCCTTGAACACAATATACACCAGAAAGTACTACATTGAGACATACTTGGGGGGTGAATGGAAGATGGATAAAAATCCACAGGTGCGCGACCCTGAGTCATCCGTGGGTCCATATAAGATGGCATCATCATCCAGCGGGGATCAAACCCCAACATTTGAGGGTGATGGGAAAAGTAGGTGCGTGGAGGGTGGGAATGAGTAGATGCCACATATGCTTGTTGTTGTTGTTGTTGCTGCTGCTGTTGTTGTTGTTGTTGTTGCTGCTGCTGCCATTGCTGCATCTTATATAGCTGCTCCTACCAAGAGGCAACAATGAAAAATTCCTTAGCTTAAAACCAATGAAACGAGTAGCTGCCAGCACTTAAATTGTCACATAAAAGGGTCACATCAGAAAAGCAAAAATGTTTGTCTATTTAATCAATATATTGTTTTTACCATTTAATTGAGTTGTATATAAATAGTGTCTTTTAAAAAAAAGATTCCAATACAGCTTATTATGATGTGCATAACAGGAACAGCAAATCTTTAGTCAGACCTGTAGACAGGTTTGTAAAGCTTTACTTTTTACAGATAAGGTGCCTGTTACAATGTTTCTCATCTATTATCTTAGATAGCTTTATAAAGCACAAACAGGTTTTAAAGATCCCACTGTAAGAGTTACTGTAAAGCTGCAACTCTATAGCGTTGCGTAGATGTTTTCCTTACTGAAATATTAGATGAAAAGGGCAGGTTTTACTTTTATATAAACATATTGGCTTGAATCGGTATTGGCACATGGAAGTTGTTTATTTTGTACCTGCTGTTGTCTATGAAACCTGGGTGCTTGAAATCTGGGCGAGACCACCTTTTGGTGTTTGCTGAATTCCTGTACTGGAGATGTGGATTCTGTGAACTCCTCCTCACTACTGGTTTCTGTCCTGGGTGCTGCAGCAGGTTCCTCTTCCAGGTAGTCTGTAGGGGACTCCCGTGAGTATTCTAAAAAGGTTATTTAAAAAAAAAAAAAAAAAAAAAAAATGACACTATAAAAAAATTTAAATAGCTAAAACGTACTGTAATGGACTTCCTGTATGCTATCCTGTAAGCTATTACATGCAAATGACATCCCTCTGTCAGTGAAATGGTAAAAGCCATTTACATAGCATTTAACTGCAATTTACCAATTCATAAACCCCAAATAGGTGTCATCTAGCAGCTGAATTTGGAAAGCTCCATTACTCTTTAGAGCAGTTTAGAGATTGTCATCTACACTGTAGCTGTTACATTTTCTCCTGGGTCACAGGGGGCAGAGGAAACAAAGCTGAATATTTTTACAACTATAATAGTTAAAAAGGGAAGATAATTACTATGCTATATGCAATTCCACTTTATAGTTTCAGTCATTAAAATTCAAAATAAAAAAAAATGTTACATATTAAAAAGATCAAACTACATGTCAGTATGAAATCCCCCTCTGCCCAATTTTCCATAGAGAGTTAAAAACACTGTTGCTGTATTAAATGCACTGTAGAAAAAATTCCCTGAAGATACACATACAGTAATCACAGTAAATATGCTTGGCAGATATTAGTTTTGTTTACTCTGAACACTGGTCTGTTGAGTGCTCTGCATTTTGTTTCATAAGTTTGCCCGACAATTCTATTAAGGAAAACATCTTAAAAAAATAAATGGCCTCCTAATTTTTTTGTTTTACACTTCTGGCTCTAAAAGTACAATAGATTATGTAAAGAGTTTTTATCCATAGCAAAAAAAAAAAAAAAAAAAATGTTGTCTAGGTTGTTCTAGAAAAACTATTCACATCCCCTACCAAAGTTTACAATCTAACCAAACAAAAAGCATAATAAAATTATATTATAATGACAATTACATTGCCTGTCTATCTAACATTTCTTCACATAACAAAGTTACATAGTAATTAAGGTTGAAAAAAGACAATATGCAGATTAACAACTAATTAATAATATTTAATTATTAATCAATTTTGTAATTATGTATTTATTTTTAATTATTAATTAATCCAGAGGAAGGCAAACAGGAAAAAAAAAAAAAAAAAAAAACACAAAAAAAACAAGTGAGACTTGGAAGAAAAAAAAATAAAAGCAATTCCTTCCTGACCCCAGACACCGTGATCGGATTTCTCCCTAATTATCCACGATAAACCTCAATTCCTTTTTTAAATTAGAAATAAATCCAGTCCCCTTTTAAAGTTATCTATCGAATCCGCTGTCACCACCTCCTCTGGTAGAGAACTCCACAGATTAACCACCCTTACTGTGAAGAACCCTTTTCTTTCTTTGAGGTGGAATCTTTTTACTTCTAACCTCAAGCGATGACCTCTTGTCAGTTAAAAACCTCTTGGCACTAAAAGCTCCCTTGACAAATCTTTATACTGACCCTGGATGTATTTATATAAGGTAATCATATCTCCTCTTAGACGCCTTTTTTCTAGAGAAAATAAAGTTAAATTTAGTCTTTCTTCATAACTTAGCCCCTCCATTCCCCTTATTAGTTTTGTTGCCCTCCTCTGTACCTTTTCCAGCTCTAAAATGTCCTTTTTATGTAGTGGGGCCCAAAATTGTACTCCATATTCCAAATGAGGGCGTACTAGAGATTTGTATAGTGGCAGAATTATATTTGCTGCCCTCGCTTCTATACCCTTCTTAATACATGCTAATATTTTATTTGCCTTTGCAGCTGCTGCTTGGCTTTGAGCACTGTTACCTAGGTGGTTGTCCACAAGTACTCCCAAATCCCTTTCAATATCTGATACCCCTATATTTGCTCCATTAAGATTATAAATTGCATGGCTATTTTTCCTTCCCAGTTGCATAACTTTACATTTATTCGTTTTAAATCTCATCTGCCATTTAGATGCCCATTCATCAATTTTATGTAAATCCCTTCGGAGGGAAAGCACATCATTATCTGATTTAATTACCTTGCACAACTTCGTGTCATCAGCGAAAATGGAGACACCACACTCCAATCCCACCTCTTAGTCTTTTAGCCAGCTCTCAATCCATGAGCAGGTATTTACTGCAATTCCTGTATCTTAGTTTGCACAATAGTCTCATGTGGCACTGTATCAAAAGCCTTTGCAAAATCAAAAAAGACTACATCCACTGAGTTGCCTTGATCCAGGTTCCTACTAGAAACTAATTAGATTTGTTTTACATGACCTATCCCTCATAAATCCATGTTGACGCCTACTTATAATTCTGTTCAAATAGACATATTCTTGTATAATATAACTCTTAGATTGTAAGTTTGCGAGTTTTCAATCGTGTACCTGTGCCTTGGAAACAAGCACTACGTACATTTGATTATAAGCTCAAAAACAGGGCCCTCCATTCTTTATAAGGGGTTAAGTTTTTTTTTTTTTTTGCCATGTACTAAACCCCTGTACAGCGCTACGGAATATGTTGGTGCGATATAAAGATGATGATGATGATGATGATGATGATGATGATAATAATAATAATAATATTATCCCTTATTAACCCTTCTAAAAGCTTCCCCACTACAGAAGTGAGGCTCACTGGTCCATAATTCCCCGGATTTGCTCTTGCTCACTTTTTAAATATAGGTATCACATCTGCTTTTCTCCAGTCATCTGGTAGAGACCCCATAGTGAGTGAATCTTGAAAAATTAAATATATTTTGGCCATTACAGAACCCAGTTCCCTCAGTACCCATGGATGTATTCCATCAGGACCCAGGGCTTTATTAACATTTATTTTTTCCAACCTCTTTTGGATTACTTCCTGTGTAAACCAATTATTTGGCAAAGGTAGTGTAGCCCCCATTATGTTGCAGTGTCCCAACCACTGGTACCTCCCTTGTGTATACCGAAGAAAATAACCTATTTAGCTCATCTGCCTTTTCTTGGTCACTAATTATCAGATGGCCTGTGTCACATTGTAATGTTCCTATACAGTGGATATAAAAAGTCTACACACCCCTGTTAAATGTCAGGTTTCTGTGCTGTAAAAAAAAAATTAGACAAAGATAAATCATTTCAGAACTTTTTCCACTTTTAATGTGACCTATAAACTGTACAACTCAATTGAAAAACAAACAAATCTTTTAGGTAGAGGGAAGAAAAAATATAAAAATAAAACAATATGGTTGCGTAAGTATGCACACCCTTAAACTAATACTTTGTTGAAGCACCTTTTGATTTTATTACAGCACTCAGTCTTTTTGGGTATGGAGTCTATCAGCATGGCACATTTTGACTTGGCAACATTTGCCCACTCTTCTGTGCAAAAACACTCCAAATCTGTCAGATTGCGAGGGCATCTCCTGTGCACAGCCCTCTTCAGATCACCCCACAGATTATCAATCAGATTCAGGTCTGGGCGCTGGCTGGGCCATTCCAAAACTTTAATCTTCTTCTGGTGAAGCAATTCCTTTGTTGATTTGGATGTATGCTTTGGGTCGTTGTCATGCTGAAAGATGAAGTTCCTCTTCATGTTCAGCTTTCTAACAGAAGCCTGAAGGTTTTGTGCCAATATTGACTGGTATTTGGAACTGTTCAGAATTCCCTGTATATTAACTAAGGCCCCAGTTCCAGCTGAAGAAAAACAGCTCCAAAGCATGATGCTGCCACCACCATGCTTCACTGTGGGTATGGTGTTCTTTTGGTGATGTGCAGTGTTTTTGCGCCAAACAGATCTTTTGGAATTATGGCCAAAAAGTTCAACCTTGCTTTCATCAGACCATAACACCTTTTCCCACATGCTTTTTCTTCGTAAGAAAAGGCTTTCGTCGTGCCACTTTACCCCATAGCCCAGACATATGAAGAATACAGATTGTTGTCACATGTACCACACAGCCAGTACTTGCCAGATATTCCTGCAGCTCCTTTAATGTTGCTGTAGGCCTCCCAGACCAGTTTTCTTCTCGTCTTTTCATCAATTTTGGAGGGAGCTGTAATGACACTGTTGTGCCATATTTTCTCCACTTGATGATGACTGTCTTCCCTGGTATATCTAATGCCTTGGAAATTCTTTTGTACCCTTCTCCTGACTGATACCGTTTAACAATGAGATCCCTCTGATGCTTTGGAAGCTCTTTGTGGACCATGGCTTTTGCTGTGGGATCAACTAGAGCAGCTGAACTTTATTTGGGGTTAATCAGAGGCACTTTAAATGATGGCAGGTGTATGCCGACTCCTATTTAACATGATTTGGAATGTGATTGCTTAATTCTGAATACAGCTACATCCCCAGTTATAAGAGGGTGTGCAGACTTATGCAACCACATTTTTCTTTTTCTTCCCTTAAAATATTTCAGTTTGTTTTTCAATTGAGTTGTACAGTTTATAGGTCACATTAATGGTGGAAAAAGTTCTGAAATTATTTATTTGTCTCATTTTTTACAGCACAGAAACCTGACATTTTAATAGGGGTGTGTAGACTTTTTATATCCACTGTAGCTTCTTTCCTCACCTTCTTCCCATTAATATACTTAAAAAATATTTTAGGGTTAGTCTTGCTCTCTTGCAATTCATTTTTCATTTTCTATTGTAGTCAGTCTAATAGCGTTTTTGCAAGCCTTTTTGATTTCCTAGTACTCTGTCCCCTCTTGTTTGTATAATTTAAATGCCTGTTTTTTACTCCGTATCTTGATCTTTAAATCATTGTTAAGCCACATTGCATGGGATTTACTCCTTTTATTACCACACGCCGATGTGTATGTATATTTAGTAAGGGATTTAAAATATTTTGTCCATTTATGTTCAGTGTTTTTACCTATCAGTTCTCTGTCCCAGTCTATACTTTGTATTGCTGCCCTTAGACCGTTAAATCTGCTCTTTTAAAATTATGAGTTTTTGTTGGCCCCTTAAAATGTTGTTTTTTTAATTCAATCTCAAATGAGACTGTATTGTGATCACCGTTTCCCAAAGGTTGCCCTCTTCCAACATTTGATATTATATCAATATTGTTTGTGATGACTAAATAGAATATATAGTTTCATTTCTAGTAGGCTCTGGTATAACCTGGGCCAGATAATGATCCCTGAGTGTACGCAAGAACCTGCTCCCCTTAGCTGAACTGCTGTTCTCATTTATACAGTTTATTTCAGGGCAAATAAAAACTCCCATTATTAGAACTTGCCCATGCTTAGCTGCATTTCCAATCTGTAACAATAATTGTATTTCCTCACGTTCAGCTATATTTGGGGGTTTATAGCATACTCCTACTAATATTCTTTTGGAATTTGCTGCTCCGCTATTTAACGCTACCCACAAACATTCAACTTTATCACTAGGTCCACCATAAATATCTTCTCTGACTATAGGCTTAAATTCAGGCTTAACATACAGACAAATCTCTCCTCCTCTTTTACCATTACTTCTATCTTTCCTAAATAGGTTATAACCATCCAGATTTCCAGTCCAGTCATGAGATTCATCCCCCCACGTTTCAGTAATGCCTATTAAATCCCATTTTCCGTTAATTGCTAATAATTCTAACTCTCCCATTTTTTCTGGCAAGCTTCTGGCATTAACAAGCATACACCTTATGTTACAAGTCTGTAGTTCTGAAGTGCCTGCCACTGTACTTGAATTACTTAGTACTACCTCCCTACTGACTATACTACCCCTCCAATCTCCTCCCCTATGAGTTAATTCATCCTTATACCCTCTACACTTTCTACCTCATTACTTATATCTAGTCCCTCCCCCCACCTACAAGTTTAAAAACTACTCCAGACTTTCAACCATCCTATCCCCTAGCACAAAAGCTCCCTCATCATTAAGGTGCAATCCATCTCTGCTGTAGAGATTGTACCGAAGTGAGAAGTCATTGCAAAGGGATGGTTTCAACAGAAGGAGGAATATATATAAGGCTAGGGCCTGAAAAAGATGCTAAGGCCGTAAAATAAAAAGAAAGAAATCATTCAAACCCCTGACCCATGATAACAAATCTATACAAGAAAAGAAACTGCTGCAAAAAAAAATAATAATCAGAAAGCCATGCTCTTAAGGTGCCTTACCTCTTCGAACAGCACTTGCAATATCCTGACCACTGCTCCTGTCCGACACAGGAGATCTGGGGTCCTCGTTTTCCTTGTTGTCGGCCTGCTTTGGCACCTCTCCCCCCGTTTTTGGAACTTGTTTGGTTTTCTGATCGAGCTGCTTTAGCTTGGCAGCACAGGCCGCTAGTCGTTCTTCTCTTGCTCTACGCTCTTCCTCTTCTCGTCTCTTGCGAGCTCGCTCTACTGCCTCTGAGATTTCTGATGGGGCAAATTTTTGCCGTGCAGGTGCTTTTTCTTCCTTCTCTTCTATAGATGGCTGCCGCAAAGCTACAGGAGGAGCATTTTTCTGAAAAGCAAAAGTTCAAGCATTTTAACAAATGGTGCCATCAACTTAATCTGACGTACATACAAAATTAAGAAGGGCACTGTAGTTAGTTGTAGGGTTAAATAACAGTTTTGTTCCATCGTTTTTTTGTGTTGAACATAGCTTTTTTTATTGTAGCTTTTAGTGATGCTTCTTCCGACCCCCTATTATCCAGTGAAGAGATGATAGAGTCAGAAGGCTCTTCTAGATTATTAGGACAAGAGAAAAACTCATATCAGGACAACCCATTTGTGCAGATCCTCGTTCACCCCTTAGACACCAGAGTAGAGAGCTGCAAAAGTCTAAAAACTCCTGAAAATGATATCCGTTATTCCCAGGATCATTGTATTGCTTGTAAAATAAGGTTCCACTTGTTTTGTTTTTTTTAAATGGACATTTCTTCATAGAAAAAAAAAAAAAAGATTTTATTTCAATAGTTACAAAATGCAAAATAAACCTTTATTGATAGAAGATAGAGATAACATGAGTCATATTCCGAATAATCATAAAACTTTCCTGAAATCAGCCAAAACTTGAATCATGGAGTGCAACAGCAGCTCTCCTCTTCCACCAATGTATCTTGGATCTCTCCAGGGTACTGCAGTGGCATCGACATTATTTTTCTTCTAATTAAAACTAGATTAGACTAAATAGACTTTCCTGCTTCATCATGCTCAGTTGTACAGTTTTCAAGCAAATGTTTTTTCCCCCATTGTGGGATGGTCCTTTAACTCCCATGATGTAATGCAGCATTCAAAACAGAGCAGCACAATGTGACCACCAGGAGGCAGTGAACGGCACATTCCACTTCCTTGCTAGTTCGCATGAAACAGACACGACTGAGGAAGGGGATATGTACTGTACTTCTCACTGCAGACCGTTAACATGAATTAATAATTCAAGGTAGTACAACAAGTTAAATACACATGTTAAAGACTTCTGTAGCGTGGCAATTTTATATTATTAAACGTGATTTATTCAATTAAATGTGATTCATACATTACAAATATTTATTTTGTATGAAAAATAATTTAAGACATACTTTAAAGTGAACCACTGTGCGATTATATTTTCTTGCTCTTTCCTAAGCTTTTACAAGATCCAGAGAAGGGAGCTCTGGGAAACAGCTTCACAGACAAATGTGGGTTTTATTACAATTTTTTTGAAGTAAAGAGAGTTTTAAGCAGACAATCAGCTAACTTGTCAACTGAAACCAATCTTGAAAGGAAGTATAATCCAAATCAAGTGAATAAACCAATTTTCCTTTTATCTAATTTGATAGTACGTTAGCTTTAATCAGTACTACAGTTTAAGAGCATATTTACCCTGTTCTACATACTAGTGAGCTGCTCTAAATGGTTTCATAAACCAAGATTCGGACTGTACTGTCCTTTTGTTTGAGACGGTGTAAAACTGGAGAGGACCAAACATCAACAAAAAGAAAAAACAAAACTAAACACAAGTATAATTACCGGATGCTCAGCCACTGCTGCCCAACTGTTAGGTTTCCGAGGCACTTGCTGCTGTGGCTCCGGTGCCCTACGGACAGGGCGTGGATGAGCCAATGGATCGCTCCAGATCTTCCCATCTTCTACACTGTCAGTGGAGGTAAAGGAAACTTGACGCTGCCTTCTGCCATCCCAGCCATTCCTGTACAAACAGAAGTTGGAAATTAGCACTAAATGAAGGGTCTGTAATGCCAACTAAAAATGGCAGCATGAAATAGAATACTTTTGCATTCAAAACAAAAGCACACCAAATAAAAGGAAATCGCATCAAATACAAATGCTACAAAATAAGCTTTCCTCTGCAACCTACTCCATCTACATTTAAGTAATCCAAGAATCAAGCAAACTTTATGCCAATGACATTTTATATCAATGATTCCCTAGCGCTAAACTACAGTGTGTAATATATCTAATCTTGATAGAGGGTTAAATGGGGCTATATTCAGCTCAACATCTATTTGCCTCTTCATCTGTTCCTGACATTGTATATTTTTCCCAGATCTGAGTGCCTGAAGAGTTTTTTTTTTTTTTTTAAACCTTCACATACAAGTGTATATAAACAGGTATGTTCAGCAAATAGTAATTTATGTGCAACATTGTGGGAGATTTAGCCCTCACTCTTCAATAAACACACAAAAAAATAAACATAATTTAAAATAGATCAAATTATGGAAAATGAAAAATTGTAATGTTTACAGTAAGTAGGCTTTTACACTTTTTTTATCTGCCAGCATAAAGGCACGGTAGAGAATTTCATTGCAAAACCATCAAAAACACCTAATCGGATACAGAATTTGGTCTACTACAGCCCAAAAAACCATATAAGAATGTTTGAAACAGTCCATATAGTTTTTTTTTTCTCCCTATAGACCCAAAACGACCCTATCACTACATTAATTTGCCTGGTTGCCCTCTGCCATCGGTGTCCTAAAGACTTTGTTCACTTCCATTAAACCACCACCTTAATAGGAGATTATAAACTGTACCTCCACACAGTAACATGTCTGACCCAACCCAATGTTTCACAATATTCGGGGATTCAACTCTTGCTTTAAAATACTTATGCTATAAATCCTACAAACACATCAATATTCTTTCTGCAGTAGACCAACTACCTTGAACATAAAAAGGCCCTCATTCTTAGATAAACCACTACACAACAACATTTTATACTGCAGTGAAGACTTAAAATGAGGAAGCGTGGCAATCCTGATTAGGAGATTTCCTCTTGATTTCAAGTCTGAATTTTCCTTTCTCCATATATTTATGATCTGACAGGCAGAGTACAGGACACCAAACTTACCCTCATAACCCTCTACTCTCTCACCTCTTGATACATTACAGAGCTGCGTTATGTCTGAGAAACTCAGATCTGGGTAAGGCAATACTGTGAGGAGTCGTCAAAATTGGTTCTTAAACTAAAATTAGATTGCTTCCAAAATTGTTTACACCGACAAGAGTTCCACATCTAAAGTCCCCCAAATGAGGCAAGACATTTTTAAAATCAACACCTAGTAGATACATAACCAAACTTACGTACACAAAAGAAAAAAAAATTGCCTGGACTATCACAAACCCTTTGATATGAGGTGTGTAGCGAACCACACAACAAATCCACAGAGCAAAATGCATTTATCCCAACTAAACCTTGGCATTTAAAAAAAACTTTTGGTTCTGTGAAATCACCATATATATATTTAGTCGACCAGAATCAGCATCTCCGGACCTTTCATAAATGCTGAGACTTCCTTGACTAGCTCCCTGGTACAACAAACTATGAGGCGATCTACTCCACACTTCTTCATATCCAAAGCTAGATCACCCCTGCTCTTTGTGCTAGCTACCAAGCCTTTAGATTGAATAATCTTAGTCACATTGATTAGGGACAGTGGACATTACTTCTAAATGCTGCTTATTTGCAGACGATCTGCTATGTACATCAACATTCTCCCACTTCCCTCAAATACTGAAGCCAAACCTTGTAGACTTGCCTGGCCTTAACATCAACATGGATAAATTAAAGGGCCTACATTTAACTCAGACCCTTAAACTTGCTTTCCAGTGGCAACAATGTCTTAGTCTCACGAACAGCAAGGATAAATTTGACAAAAATGAAGCTTCTACCATATCTTTTTATAATTATTCTGCATAATGTCTGCTGCAGTTAAGATATCCGATTTGAATAAATGGTCGACTCAAGCTCATTTATCTGGAATAACAAAACTTGTAGAGCGCTTTCTTGTCTTAACTTGAAATGTAACCAATATTCAGCTCACCTGCTCCTATAACCATGCATTCTGCAATATATATAAATCTAAAAAGGTCTCTATAGAAAACTAGCAATTTATTAACTTAGATACTATATGAAGAAAAACACTGCAATAATGCATCCAGATAATCATCAGAAATCATCACTCACCCCCAACACAGGAATTGAGTTACTATACTATGCTAACCTGAGACTTATTCCCCATAATGTGCCCACCAGACCAGCATCAAACAGCTTTCAAGGGTAGAACCAGCACAATCTTACTAGATTTCATAATTGGTTCAAGAGGGATAATCTTCTAACATATGCTGTAAACAGGGACGAAAAATGATTCACCACGCCAAGAAAACCAAACAAAATCTAACACCTTTAGATTTCGCCAAATATATCACTTTATTGGCAATTGGTAAGGAGCAGTCTTTTTGTTCCTAGACCGTTTCCCCATTTTTGTTTATATACCTGTTTATTTCTTTTGTTTTTAAAAACCGGTTGCCGTATGTTTTAGTACTTCACATAAGAAAAACTGAAGATAAAAATGAAAACTCTGGTTTTAAGACACAGCCCTAAGAAGAACTCAAACTTTTTTTACGCATGCTAATTTTCCCCCCTAAAATCACATATATATAGTCCTCAGCAGCAAAATCCTTTCGTAATGCACCGTTAAAACTGCGGGCTCGCAAAGCGACCCCGCTGCAACTGCGGACCTCGGGGAGCAAGGGCCGTGGTTGCGGCCAGGCAAGGAGAGCCAAAGGCGCTCCTTGCGCTGGTGGAGACGAGCACCATAGGCGCTCATCCCTACGACCCTGTACGACTTGCCCATCATACCTACAAACCGCGGAACTACACATGAACACAAAACTCAAATAAACAAATTCACAGAGCGAGTCCCGTAGCACTTTAAAAAAAAAAAAAAAAGTACACAGCTAAAACAAACAAACAGTTTCCCTTCGCCCTCGCGCACACAGCTTATTTACACTGCACACCAACAGTGAAAGTCTACATTATATGCTGCAGGAACATCAAAACACATGGTTACCTCTTCAGCATATTGCTTCCTGCATATATTAATTACAAGTAGGTAAAGTATATTAATTTATAACTTTACAAATTACAAAATACACACATGAAAGAAAAAAACAAAACAAAAAAAAACAAAACAATCACAATAAAATGCTAAAGGCGCTCTGCGCGCGCCTCACACGGAGCGCCAACGGTGTTTAGAGGACCACAACTACACCAGGGGAGAGGCTCACAATGCGAGCCAAAAGGCCATCAGTGCAAACCTTGCAATGAGCGCCAAACGATCTCTCATAACCAAAACATACACCAACCAAGAGGCTCGCAATGAGCGCCGAAGGTACTCACACAACCAAAATACTTACTTTGTGTACCAAAAAGTATTACCTGCCTTAGAATTCTATTGCAGTCATTTTTTTGCAAGTCGCTAGTTACGTATATTATTGATCTACACACAATGTTTGGTGTGCGGCTTCCATTTTCATTTGCTTGTACAAATGAATTCTCATAACAAATGTAATGTTATTCTTATAAACCAAAGAAGCTTATTTTCAAAAAATCATCATCAGAGATTGTTAAAAAAAAAAAAAAAAAAAAAAAAAAAAAAATCAGAAGTGTCAAACCAGGAAGTCTGGTCAAATACTCTCTAACCCAGACACTGAAAATTTCACGCCGATTTCTCAGCTATTAATGGCTCACATCTTGATATATTATTTTCTCCACAATTCATATAGCTCGCTGAAAATTCTTCCACTGTAAAGAAGGACTGACCAGGGTGGTGACGATATCTGAACTTGGCATACTTGTTTGCCAGATTTATTGTGAGATTACAACAGCTTGCTTTTGTCCAATTAGCAAATATATCAAAGTCTCAGGATTCAGAATATGAGCATTTTTTCCATCTGTTCTCCTGTAAACATTTAACACTTACCATTTACTCCTGTTTTCCTTTGCGGCCTCATCTTCTTCCTCATCCTCACTAAACTTCAGTTTTTCAGAATAATCCACTTCATCGTGCAGGCCTGTGTGAAAATGTTGTGGCTGAGAAATTTTGTATAGTTTGCTTTTTTTTGGAAAGGTGTAGTCCTGAATACATTTAAAATGCATATTTAAGTTTCATTGATTATGAATGTGTCTGCTAGAGAATTCGTAGTGTATGAACATTACCAACCCACACTGATGTTTGCTAAATCTCTTGAGTTTGCAAGCAGTTGCTTTAGTTTGTTTACACCATACTGGATCTCTACTAAAATTAGTACAAAATTCATAATTTATTTTGGCCAAACACAGGCAGCTAATACATTATAGCAATATGTTATAGCAGTTTGTGCAGGAAGGAATCATGGGATGTATAGTTCCCTGTAGAATTAAGCAGGAGGAGCCCAGACGCTGCTCTGTAAGATCTCTGCATTGAGCCGCTGTTGGCTTGAAGGTTAGTAAAGGGTAAAAATATGTACCCAAGTGCAGTGTTTCAATTGGGAGGTAAACTGTGACTATGTGACTTTAAAGTCAACTTTAATAACTCAAACAGTAAACTACTGAAAGACATTGATTAACAGGGAGAGGTAAATTAACTTTTTAATTCAATGTGCAAAATGGTATTCAAAAAGGGGAAAAACTGGGCCGGTTCCATGAAACAGGAGGGCTAAAGTAATTTCTAAAATCACTAAATAATTGACCTACTTATAAGCTTGACACTTACCAGCCCAGCCATCCCCTGTATCATTATCAAGGTCATCCAACTCTTTAAGGTCTTCAGCATTGATTATAGTGGCCCGTGGGGCCCTCTCTCCTTGTGGTCTGGAAGGACGCACTTGTCGTGGCGGCGGTGCAGAAAAACGGTTCTCTCTTCTATATATATATATATATATATATATATATATAAAAAAAAAAAAAAAAAAAAAAAAAGGAGAGAGAGAGGAAGAAGATGTAAAATCATGACATTTAATAGTTTTATCTTAAAGTAAAATATTTTGTATTGATAATACTTAAAGAAAAATCTTTTTGACATTACCCTTCATGCTCATTTGCTTGATATTGTCTAAATGGGACACGAGGTTCAAGGCGAGACTGGGAAGGTGCGAGGACAGGGAAGGAAGCACGATCCAATGTGCCAGTGGGTTCTGGTGTGTGTTGTGAACACATCTACAAACAAGACAGAACAAAATTTATAGCCCCTCTACTTTTTCCCCAGATAGAATACCAATTAAAATATACAAAAGCAACTGGGAAAACATACAAAAGCTGGTAACATGTCATGGTAAGTTGGTGGATGGTACGTATTCCCCAAAAACTGAGAAGCCCCTTTTCGATTGGGCTGAGCCGGGCGCAGAGAGAGCTCCTTTGGATCATTGGTGAGAGCGGAGGGGGGGGCCACATCTCCTATGATGGCGGTTTTGCTGCCCGGCTCAGTAGGAGAGGAGGTTGGAGATATGCCAGAAGTGATGCTTCTCCCACCACCCTCCCTCCAACTGGTGACATCTGAAATATGGAGGAGAAAATACAAATTCAATAAAAGTTACAGCAAGAAAGAGTATAAATTTCAGTCTCTCGAGAAAACCAGGAACTAAGAAGCATCCTGCAAAATGTATGTATATGTGTGGTGTGTGTATATATATATATATATATATATATATATATATAAAAAAAAGAAACCGTTCTAGGCATTGTGACGGAGGAAAATTAATACAGTTGCGCAAACAGCACCCATCCTCTACAGCTCTTCCATGTCATTAAATTTCATTAAAGGGAGGAAAAACAGCTTTGTTAAATTTAAAGTTTGCTCTCTTCAAAAAGTAGACATGCCAGGCAAAAACTCACATTTCAGAACATGTTTTATACATCAGATGTTTTCTTTATAGTTTTTGGTTTAGAAAATGTACATTAAATGGGTAAGGGAAGTCATTTTCCCTTGACAAAATCTAAATCTGGGTAGTTATTCATTACATTCCTTTTGAATGTACAACTTACTAAACAAGACTGGCTTTGGTGGGAGCACTGGGAAATATTTTGTCCAAATTTGCTGAGGAAGATCAAACATTGTGATCTTGATCCATATATTAGCAATTTTTTTGTTATTTAATGTATTTACTTAAAATACCTTGCACTTTAAATTGCAAACAGCCCTGTAATAATCAAGGTAAATATATAGGGTTGTAACTTTATAATCCCATATAGATTTATCAGTACAGTTTACTACAGTTTTAGAATTTAAAAAAATTGAGAGAATACACCAGGTTTGTCTAGAATTCAGTTAAACGCATGTAGGCACAGAGGAGCAAAAAAGGTTTAAAAAAAAAAAAAGCCTGTTACAAATGATAGCCACAAAAAAAAAAAAAAACACACAACTTAGTACTATTCCTACCCATATAATATAGTTTTCTTGTGTAATTATGAAAATAAACGGTTTGGTAAAGCACACTGTAGCAGGTTTGCACGACGAACATAAGATTTTCTATTAAATACTTTAATGTTTGTATTGCATACCTGCTAACTACAGTTTACATAATCTTAGATAACTGATCTGGTCATGGGGAGATCCACCTGACTGATAGCCTTTGAGGGTGTTTTATACTGTAGGGCCTAATTCCACCACTGACTTATTGTCACAGGGCTATTTGAAGAGGACATTTTGAAACCGGATCACAGAATTTTATCTGTAGAAATGATTAGAAACCAGGGAAGAACAATGGATGCAAACACAAATAAAATAGCCATAATTAACAAAGCAAAACTGAATATATTAGTTAAGCTGGAATTTATTTAAAAACTGTGTTAACACATTTTGTCCAGTATTAAGTCAAGTTCTTCAAAAGAGCAAACTATTACGCTGCAGTGGACCTTTCAGATTGTACCCCAACATTGGACTAAAAGTAGAGCAAATCAGAGGAAAACAATAACACTTATCAAAAGGTCAACTAGAAGCTTCACAATACATCTGGGAAGTTTGATTAGGTACAGTAAGTGGGAGGAGAGAGCTGAGGGATGGGGAGGACGGACAATAAAACGTTCAGAGCGGTTACCGGGAAGCAGGGCGAGGGGCTTACTCTGGGGGCGGAGGCTTGGTCCTGGCCCATACGACGGATCTAAGACGCTCTTTTCTTTGCCAGCCTTGTCTTGCTCGCCAGCTGCTTTCAGCGTTGGAAATTCCTCGGGAGAGAAGGACAACAGTCTGTTTGAGGCCCTTGAACCTGTACAAAGAGGAAAAAAATAATAAATTAAACCACCAATTTGATAAAATTAAAAATGAAGCAATTCCTGATAATTTAAAGCAGCCCAAGCAGAGATTGATGATTTTACTCACCACCTTCTTGTCCTGCTGGCTTTCCGTTCAGCTGTGCCCATGACTTTGGTCCACCTGGCACTAAATTTATATTCTATATAAAAATAAAGAAAAAAAAAAGAAGAAAAAAAAAAGAGGGAAATTGAATATGATTTCTTGCATTGGAGCTGCAAGGCCTGATTTTTCTCATGCATAAAGACATGTCAATATGTACAAAATAAAAAGTATCCATTTAACTAAAACGCTTGATGGTATATGACTCCGGGAATTACTCACCTCCTGACTGGTCGCTGGGTTCGGCTTCTGCAAATTGGAGACAGATTTCTGCAAACCCTGCTGCGGCAGCGACTCCTGCGGCTGAGGTACTGTCACACTGGAACTGTAGGACACACAAATGTTAGAAGGAACTGTAGGACACACCAACACAGCATCAAGGGTAGAGTAATAGGAACATGCAGTGAATGCTAGATCATTGACTTGCCTGGGGCTAGCAGACTGACATTGAATGTACCTTACAATTGTCTGTGAAAAACTAAAGGGCAAATATGTACAGCCTGATGAAAGCAAGTGGTTCAAAACCAACTTTACGTAACAAATACAAATGCCACTCTTGAATTAGTTTGTGCCAGCAATGCTCACCTCTTTTGGTCTGGCTGCTCTTGTTTGTTTGCCCATCCCGTTCCGTCCTTGGGCACTATAAAGATGTTTGGGTCGTTACCTTTGTTCTCGGATTTCAAGCTTGGAAGATTTGCGGGAGGTGGCATGCGCCGGGCAGCGGCAACTTTCCCAAGACTCTGTAAGCCATGTCTAGGTATAACTGCAGTGGGGACAAAGGGAAGTTAGTGAGATTACAGGTATCCGTATGGTCTAACTTCACCCTAGACTGACACCAACATTTTAAAATGAAAATGTCACAATATAACTGGCAGGAAACAGAAGGTAATTTTCACGAGTGAAATATTTACTGAATAAGCAATTAAACAATAGGAAAATATTCAAAATTACAAATTCTTACCACCACACCAAAAATATAATGGGCAAATTAAAGGGACAGTCACATCTAAAGAACACACACACACGCCTCACCCTATATCAAAACTACTCTGCATGTACAAAATAGTTAAACAAATGCATTTGGTTTCAGATCCAATTCCCTACAATGTCAGTGAGAGGGATTTCTCCTCCCCTTTTACAAATCAAAAATAAATCATTTTATATACAAGAAAAACAAGGCAAATTTTAAATAAAAATATACTGACCTAACACAACTCCATTAATTGCCTACTTTTTCTTCCCTTATTAAGAACACATTTTTAGTTATACTGTGATCTCCTGAGCTATGATCCACAATAAGAAATGGCACCAGTACTAACCAAATAGTATGGTGTTCGATTTATAATGAAACATAAAAAAAACTCTGTTAAGTCCCATGAAACCAGGTTTATTGAATACACGGGAAAAGAAGCAAACCCCTATTTTGCACTCCCTGGTCAAAACGTATTGATGTATACCATGTATTTCTGCAATTAAAAGACTGCATCACACAAAAACAAACTCTTAAAAAGTAGCGCTTCTATCCTATTATGTGCTCGCAACTGGAAGCGCACCACTGACATCCCATGGTTTTCGACTTAGGCTCGGTAACTGGTGTAGGGAATTAGGGTTAGGACCAGCAAGGGGTGTAGAAAGTTAGGGGGATAGGGTCGGTAACTGTTGTAGGTGGTTAGGGGAGTACATCGGGACGCGAGTGCAGCAAGCACTAGGAAGCTCGTGTGCACATAACAGGATAGATCCAAAGTAGCCTAATACAATGTATCCACACAGACTAAGTATGAGCTCTGCATTTTATGTTACTTTCAATGTAGTTTAAGCAGGTTTTACTTTTTTTCCCACCTATGCAAAAAAGAAAAGGTTTGTAATTTTTAAGTGCATGATAAATCCGTTGTATTCCATTTTTTTTAAGGAATCCAGTCTATGGTTACATTGTAGTAGGCTGCATTGTCTACCTTTTCTTCATTTATATAGAGAAGTTTTAGTTTTTTATTTCTACATTCAGTTGAATTAACCTGGAACTGATTTAGTGATATAATCAGAATAGGAACAATAAAGGATATATTTTAAATACACACTATTACTTTGTGACCAGGGACTTTTGTTTCTCTTTGGTATATCATCTATATCCTGGGATGTTTAGAGTGATTGCAAGCAATATTGTAACAAGCTAAATGCCCGATATGAACCAAAAATGAGCTTGAAAGCAAATTTGTAAATCTTACGTTACTTGTATAATGTGTGATGATTCAATGCTGTTGCCTCTCATAGCAATGTATGCAATGGTTTTCTAATTATTATTATTATTTTTTTTTTTTAAATACTACCCATTATAAAGGGTGAAAAAATCCTCACTGCCCCTTTAAAGGAAACCAGATTACATTTCATGATTAGCTAATAATGAGGGCATGTAGCAAGAGATTTGACAAACAAGAGATACCCCTCGACACCTCTTCTTACCTGTAGTTCTGACTGCTTCTATTGACTTTCCTTTATACTTGTCGAACAGGTTGAGAGACGAGTACTTGCTTTTCCCATCCTTTCCCTTGGATATCTGCCCCAAACGATCGGACATTGCGATGAAATGTCATCTAGTAGGGAAATTTTTTGTTGCACCTCTCCCTATCAGCCTGTGGACAAAGGAGAGATCAATAAGGCAACGTGTTCACACAGGATGTTATGCGTTTATGGGATAATGGAGAATTAGTAGTGTATGAAAACATTTTTTGTGCATGAAAATATCCCAAAATAGACAATTTATTAGCTTGCCTTAAAGTTAGCAAAATTTCCTATGTTTTTTGGCATTTCAGATGCAGTCATAATCCAGCTCACTTACATATCCATTTAAGTTACATAAATACTGTATATAAGCACAAGTGTTTATGCACACTCTGCTAAATAATTTGAAGTTAGACGAACTAATACTGCTTTTTGATGCAGTTAAAAGCTCAGTCACATTAAAACCAAGCATGTTTACGATAGTCAGGATGGTACTAACAAAACTTACAAGTTTATTCATTGAAGTTTTTTTTTTTTTTTTATATATATATATATATATGTTGTAACCTAAAAACATATTGAAACTAAACTCACACAGTATAATATACTACTTTGTAATATGGGGACAGTTTAACAAATATACACCAGAATATAAGAAGATACAACACACATATAGCTATAAAACATTTATCAGTAAAGGAGGATCTACCACACAGAAGTATCTCCGCAATGTCAACTACAAACAAAACCCAACATGGACTCAAATGAAAATCATCAGTTTAAATCATATGATGCACAACTAATAAAGACAAGTACGAGGAAACTGAAATGGATATTGTAAATAATTACAAATGACTTAAGTGAGATTCTAAGAATTTTGCGAAGGATGTCTTTTTAAAAAGGAGTTAAAGGGATAGCCATATTCATGGGTATATACTGTTATTAGCCATCTTGCCCTATATGGAATCAATCCTCAGATATCCAGCATTGATTGTGCACCTCATGATAATTTATGGTTGAGAGCGCTACATACACAACATGGGGGGTAATTGATTTGACCACCAAAGAGACTAACAAGCAGACCAATACCAACTAAAACAACAAATCTAATTTGTAACAAGGACCTGTTAATTTGCCTATTACTTAATATCTCAAGATTGGTTCACTTGAAGAACAAAATGACAAACATATAGGGACTTTCTTCCCATTTTCTTTAAGAATAACTTTAGAAAGATATTTTACAAATTAGAGCTTTAGAAGAGAACAACAATTGCAGCTTTCAGACATTATACATGTGGGTTTTATTTTTAAGTAAGGCAATGCGGAAATCATATTACAAATAACCAGTAAGTCCCTTATCACAAGAACAAAAAAAAAGATCCACTAACAGTGCTTTTTTATTGACCATGGATGGTCATACTAACATACACTTTCTGTCCTGCATCCACTTACATGTGGGTTGGAGGAAGTGGCGATTGTGGTGTGTGCATTTGGCAACTTATGCACACCTGTGCCCCTTCACAGGAACAAGCACCACACAAGTTTGTTATGCCATTTCTAGCCATAATCCATTACCCAATAGATTGACAAATTCATCATCATAACCTTATGTAAAGTCAATGCATTGAGTTTGCTTACACATTTATCCCATCTATTGCGCTTATAGAATAGGATATTATGTAAAATAGCATTTCCACATTCATTTGGATTTCTAGTATATCAATCCTAAGTTTCTCACTTGTATAACTATAGATAAAAAGGGTTGACAAATGTAAAAAAAAAAAAAAAACAACAACTTATGAGTTATGCCATCTTTTCATAGAAGCCAGTAAGGGTGTGTAAAATGTATAAATAAATAAATATATAAATATATATATATATATATATATATATACACACACACACACTATATATATATATATATATATATATATATATATATATACACACACACACACATACATACATACATACATACACATACATTATATATATACACACACACACACACACACACAGAGGAAATTGCCCGTTAAAAATGACGGGAATTTTAAGGCTGGCAATGCGGTGCGGTCATTGCGAGCCTTTCCTCCCGCCTACTGTACAGGCCGGGCCGCTCATTCCAAGTCCTGCGTGCCTGGCGTTGGTTGTGTGTGTTACGGTCTTTCCACTGTGCAATTTCCAAGTCCTGCGTGCCTGGCTTTGCGCAGCCTCGTTTTCATCCTGTTTCAGTTTTTTTACGTTTCGGCAGCAATTTTTTTTTTCTCTTACCCGATTTTCGATTGACGAAAAACAGCAAATATGGGTCAAATTCGCTTTCAACCTCACTCCCAGGCTTACTGGCTCTCCCCTGTGCGAGTGTGTTTTTTTTTTTTTTGTATTTTTATTTTCGTTGTTTTGAGTCGCGCGCTCGAAGCGAGTTTGGCCGTTAATTTGCAAACTGCTGCAAAGTGCTACGTCTTTTGGCGGCAGGCGAGGCTCGCAGTGCAATGAGCATCTTTGGAGCTCATTGCAGCCCAAGTCCCGAGTGTTTCAACATATCGCCTGACTTTGCGAGGCTCGCAGGCAGCCCTAGCTTCACAAGGGCCACAAGTGTGTCACCACGATCGCAAGTATATAGACTCTTTGGGACCATACAGACCCAGCACTTTAGGCACATTTGTGTCTGGTTGTGCCCATCCATATGGTTTTCTTGGCAAAGATACTGGAAACTGTTGCCAGTTCCTTCTCCAGGGGGCGTTGATTTGTCAGACCTCTCTGCTATGACCTGCCCATCTTGGGTGACAGTACATGGTGTAGCTCACAGCTTCACCAAGGTACACAAGCCCCTTCACCACGACAAGGTATCGGATACACCCACACAAATTATCAAAAATGAAAAATTTTAGGAGCAGTGGCTCCCTATTTCATGGGCTTTTATCACTGCTGCTACAGAT
The DNA here is from genome assembly GCA_027410445.1 of Discoglossus pictus. Taxonomy (NCBI): domain Eukaryota; kingdom Metazoa; phylum Chordata; class Amphibia; order Anura; family Alytidae; genus Discoglossus; species Discoglossus pictus. The sequence continues at coordinate 36,495,590 of CM050168.1, forward strand.
ATTTAACATATTAAAAAAGGACCACTGAAGAACATAACTTGATAATGTGCAACAAAGATTAAACTACATACTGCCTTCAATATACAATCTTGCTTTAACAAGGACAGAAGATTTGTTTTTGATTCTTCAAGGACTACAAACCAGGGAAGATCTCTTTTCCATTATTGAATTTCTTATAGTACCTTGACAATAGAACTCCCTGGAAAAATACCCACCCCCTAAATCTAAATACAGGATTTCCTCAAAAATGCTTTTACATTCCTATATTGCATAGCTGCTAATTTTGGTTTCTCAACAATTCCACATGCTTGGGAAGTTTTTACCAAAATTAGATTGATCCTTTAAATGCAAAATTGTATGGTAATGAGCCAACTCTGGTGAGACCCCCATATGTTGGTTCCCAGTTTCCAGGCATGCCATAATACACGGTTAGAAATAATTCCCCATTTTGCAGGGCTATATAATATAGACAGGGCCTCGGACCAGCTTTGTGCCAGTGTGCATATCCTGAATTACATAAAGTGTGTGAGGGGGAGGGAGCCGTTCAGCAGAAAACAAACTGTATCCCAGCAACTGGCATCTCCTCACCACCACGCACACATCCTACCATCCCCCTCCTCGCTCATACTCTGGAGATGTGTAGTGGGAAAGAACAGCCAGTCACTGCTGCTACTCTAATACAAGCACACCGGAAAATATGGTATCTAACTATACAGTACAGGGAAATAGCGCTATTAAAATGAAACTACTATGAAGATCAATTTACCCTATTAAGTAATGACCACTGAATTATGGGAAATGGTGGATACTGAATCTAAATTCACCCCCACTATTCTTTTTATGAATATCTGATGGAGGCTGCCATTTCTCCCTCACATTCATCGTCCATCATCTTGTTTAGCGGAAGCTTGCAATAGAATATGCAAAGATTATGTCACAATTAGAGGCGGAGTCAGACACAGCTGGATAGGTTTCACTGACATCATAACAGGGGAAGCCTTCATTTAGTGGTTTGTGAGATTCATCTTTAACAGGAAAGCAACACTATTAAACAAATATAAATACATATGCAGCTCAAGAAAGAAGAAGCAAAAAAAAAAAAAAAAAAAAAAAAAGACCCTTGTTTGTCAAATATGAATCTATATTAGCAGCTGGGTAAGCCATTTCCCATTTTAAAAATTGAATTTAAGACTGCTTATGTACAGTAATCCATTTTGTTTTTGCTACATAATATTGTGATAACTGGATGATGGGAGGGGGGACAGACAGAAATTCAGAACTTTTTTTTTTTTTTGATAGCAGGATACATGTGGAATATACGCCAAACCCTCCCCCTCATTGGCCTAGAAACAGACACCTTGCAGCATTCGATGCAACAACGGCTCTCCAGGAACGTAAAGACCCCTCTCTCACATACACACACTACTTCCACCAATGTATCATGGATCCCTCTGGGATCACGTAGAGGCATCAACTTTTTTTTTTTCTGAATAAAAAAATTGGCAAATGATTTATTTCCTACTTAATTATACTCTTAAAATCAAAGTTTTCAGACCGTTTTTTTACACTGTGCAGTGCCCATCAGGACTAAATGGTCTGATCTTGATCCCATTAAAAAGCACCACAAAAGGTTTAATATTATCTATGACTGAAATCAGATTTGCTGCAAAGTCATTAACAGAAAGCTAGAGTACTGCGGTAAATAAATAAAGACTCATGTTATGTAAAGTCTACACTAATAATGTACGTTGCAAGTCTACCTTTATTATTCTACACAAAAACCTGTGACAAAGTCAGACTGCATGGGAGAGACATAATTAATATATAGTCCCCTATAACCCATAATGTAAGAGCTAGATTGTATGTACACCCACAGCTTTGAAGGTTAATTACATTCAACAATAGGCAGATTATGGTAAAAAGAACATCTCATGAAAATGTGATTTTCATGATGAGCGGCAAACAAGGTGCAAACACACTGATCAAGGACGGATTATAACTCTTTAAGTGAAAGAAGCTGACAATGAAAATGTGATTATCAGAGAGAAATAAGCACCCTGTATCTCCACAGGGAGAAAATGACATTATTTCTGGAAATGAGAACAGAACACTAATGTCCTTTCACCGCTGATCAAAGAAATTGTGCAAGTAAATATCTGTTTACATTCTTACAAATTTATTTACAGCTGACAGCATGATGTCCAGCTTTGAAAAACATTGCCAAGGTGTGAGACAAAAATGGTCACCACTTGCAATTTACTGCAGCTTCTCATTGGATGGCTCTCTTTTTAAACTGACCATCTTTGAAATCTTGATTATCTTCGGTGACAGAGGCCATAGGCATGGTTTACAGACAAAGCTGCCATTTCTGTAGCATAATGCAGGACACTGGATGAGATCGGCCCACACACAAGTCTAAGAACCAAGGATATCAACTGAAGATGCAAAGTGTTAAACTTGAAGAAGAAAAATAAAAAAACAGCCTTTGTTTTCTAAAGTCTGGGCTCTCAGTAGATCTGAGTTGCAAAAATAAGGTATGCAGTATCACACAAATAAGTTCACAGATATTGCTGCTTTTTATGTAGGAATGGATATCTTAGGACAGTGGTTCCCAACACTCCTCAAGACCCACCAGGCAGGCCACGATTTAGGCCAAATAAAGCGAACAAAAAGGTGAGGCAACTATTCAGTGAGGTTGTGGTGCTTCACCCGAGTATTCACAAAGTGTTTGATGCTAAATCATAGCCCGGCAAATGGGCACTGTCTTGTGAGACGTGATGTACATTTTCAGTAGTCAACTCTTTTTTGTCAAACATATTGCAAAAATAGACCTGCATTTCTTTTTTTGGGGTGCAGTTTCCCCGGAATATATATTATGCTGCCCGTCACTACAGGCCCTAATCTGTGACAAATACTACTTACAACCAATTAATTATCTTTTGGGGGAACACCGATTTCCCTTGCACAGCTTCCCTCCTATTGCCTTACAATATGAGGATTTTGCAATCAAATCTGTTTTACACCTTTTTATTCTCATCTGAGGTTCTCTCAAGAAAGGCTATAAAACATAATTCAAGTCAGCACTACAAAAAAAAAAAAAAAGAGAGAAATTGTTTGGGCCCATAGGTATCTTTGATTATGGCCAGAGGCAGCTGCAATATTTTTTGTAATGTCTGGAGATTCAGAATCTACAGCAAAGCATCATGGGATGTGTAGTCTTTTGTTCCCACCACAAGAAAGCAGCTTGAATGCAGTTTTTCTATTGGTTAGTACAATGTAAGCACCTGGAGGTGTGGAAACCACATTTTTTAAAATAAACCTACGTGTATAGAATGAATCAATGTATTGTGTGTTTCTGATATAAGCAGCATGTGTTCAATTAGAAAAGGGTAAAACAGAGACATTTCCATTTAACTTTAGGTCAACATGGGAGGATATAGAATCATATAGTTCCTATTGCCTCTACAAATGGCCCCTCCCACTTCACATAAGCCATTTTACAGTGTTTACACCCATTTCCTCCTAATATCCTTCATTGCCTCCCCCACACACATTCTTCAAGGCTTTAGCTTCCTATCACACATTCATCGTTCTCTGTCTGATAATAGTCCTGAAGCAGCTGATAGGCAGCCAGACACGAGTAAAGAAAATGCAGACGATTAAGAAGGTCTATAAAACAGAAGAAGCATGAGTTTGGGTCATATCTCCACTAATTCAAATGAATGTTTTCAATCTGTTATACATGTTGAATTAAAGGCAAAATGTTGGAAATAAACATATACATGCATTATTACCACTCCTAATCCTGCAAGATTTCACTAGGTAAGCAACAGACAGGGTCATCAGTCAGCAGTGACATAACTGGAGATCCTCAGATTCCAACCATTCCTTCATTAGAAACCACAAAAATGCAATAAACAGCCGATACGTTTTATACAGCCCAAGGGAGCAAGGAAAACCACAGATACATGCGTCTCAATCTGCGTTCTGCTCGCACTGAGGATTCTGGGTAGAGGCATGTAAAGTAAGAGTGTAATCTTTAAACACCTCCTAATAAATCAATGAGATAAGACACTCTTTAAGAAGGACCACTATAGTTTAAGAAAATCATCATATCTGTGAAGTATTAAATGTATATGGAAGCTTCCCTGTTTTTAACATGTTTCTAATCTAGCACACCCTGCTTATATCAAACACACATTACATTAATTCATTCTATACAGATATAAAAAAAAAAAAACAGTTTCCACACCTCCAGAGATGCCTACATAGGCATCCGGTACTAACCAATAGAAACACTGCATTTTGGTACCTTTTTTAAACTTTATTCTAGCTTTTAAACCAATAGACGCACAAGTCTGAGATCCTCCTTGCGGAGAGATGCTGTGCTGCACAGCCCGACTTCCAGGACATTGGAACAATGTTATTGCGGCCTGCTGATTGGCAAAAACAAATTATGAAATTTATGTTAATTCAGCCAAGATTTTCAGGGGCATTCCTTCTCAAAATCAAGTCCCAGAAAAACTGAAGACATTTACAAACAAAGTTTATTAATTCATTTTGGGATTTTTTTCATGCCAACAATTTTTTCCCACACTTCTGATTCTCCTCTATTAGATGCAATCATTATCTATGAAAAAAAATACATTAAATATGCCTTTAACTAGGAAATTTAAAAGCATGTCTAAAGAAAAACCAAATACTTTTAGTGCACAGTTATAGGAGTACAGAGGTTACTACAACAATAATCTTTCCTGCCCAGTAAATGTGAGGACAGATACTGAGCAGGGAAAGCAACATCCGCAGACTGAACAGCAGCTGGGTTGTTCCAAACACCACCAGGCGAGTCAGGAAAGTGGCGTTAGTGTTTCAGGGTCCCTTTAACCAATCCTATATATGTGAATTAACATGACAGGAAATGGCGGAAACTCTTTATTTAAACCGACAAGGGACACAATGCAGCTTCAAACTACATGACGGTGCAAATAATATCAAGCATTTATTATTGCATATCACGAAGAGCATAAATGGTTAATTTTACAATCAGGCTTATGTAAATGCAATAATAAAAACACTGGCTATCGCATGTCTTACTGAACTGCGCTGGTTTAAAGTCCTGCAGGAGTGACAGGTTTGTAAAATATCCCACCCACACTATTCCAAGATAGACACACAGATCTATCACAGTTATAAGAGGAAATACGAAATTAAGTAGTAAAGTACATTTTAATTTAGAGAACTGCCAAAACCTCTAGTGCAGAGATAAATACTGACACTAGCTAGCCTCAGGAGATACTTCCAGCATCTTATTCACTAGCTTACATTACTAATGCAACTGTATACATTATAATCTGGCAGAGTCAGAGTCATATGCATTGCTGGTTACCGATGCACATTAAAGGATCACTATAGAGCTCATACAATAGGCCTTGTGTGTTACCAATCATCAATAAATTTAGTACTTTTAAATAGAAAAACAACAACAACAACAAAAAAACAATCATGTTGCTGTTTTTGAGTGTAGCAGCCATATTTGTTACTGGCAGGGTGTGCAGATAATTGCAGCAGTAAAGTGTCTAAAAGTGCTACTGCAATGCAGCATTTAAATAGGAATGTGCAGCTACAGTTCAAGGTCAGTCATTTTTAAATTACTTTGTAATTAATCATTTTATGGACACAAATCATGAGAAACCTGTACTTTTGTTGTTGTCATTGGTCCTTCAAACACACAAAAATCCCCCCACCTCACCAGGCTGAGCTAAACTAGCAAATACAGTTTCTCCGGCTCCTCAAGGGAGCAGCAGAGAATGATATATGTACATTATGTCCCTAGGAGAAGGAGCATGTACCTTACCATCTGGGATCTGAATAGTACTGAAAAAAAAAGCCATGAGATATACTGTAAACCAACTATTTAAACGGCTGCAACACAAAACATTCTTAACACAGCCTTACAAGTGACTTGTCCCGATGGCGACCAAATCGAAAACCACCAATGTCATGTAGAACACATTATCTAATACTCTGATGTGAATACTGAACTGCATATTAGATGGAAAAACAATGGGGCATTTTAAATTAAATGATTCACTGTAGGGAAAAGACAGCACAATGTATAGACATGTTTTTATCGCGCTTTAAAATTAAAATAAATTCATCTTGAGGTGACTGTGTCCCTTTAAAAGCACAGCTTTATGATAAAATATAGTGATTAAAAACATTTGGTTTGATGAATAATTATACAGCAGAAATACCAATTCTAGTTATTAGGTGCACTTATATTTCTGCAGAAACATGGTTTGGAGCTACTGCTTCATAACATGTGAGAGTTAGGTGTTAAATTCCAGTTTGCACCTAGACAGAAGCAGGGTGCTTTTCAAATGGCTATAGACTTGCCAAGTTGAAGTGGTTGGCTTAGCAAACACCGGCTTATGAGCTCTGGCTGGGAGGCAGGCTGTAAAAAGCACCCAGAGTTACTCTTACCTCCTTGATAGCTTCATGAGGGCATAAAAACAAAAATTAGTGTCGTTTTCTGGATTTTCACAGACAAGTCCATCTCTAGAGTAGATTATTTATATGGAAGTTTACTTTTTTCTTCTAAAGAGTATCCTTTCAAGGAAACAGTTATCAAATATTTTACAACTTCAGAACACTAATCAGATATTCACCATTATGCACACATGGTCATTGAATTAATGCTGCCGCTCCAGTATATCACAAAACCATCTTCTAATTACAACTGCAATAATCACAAACTGTGATCGTGAACAGTTAAACAAGCAAATACTAAAACTATACAGCATCCTCCCAGGAATCATGTTCAGAGCCGTACACTCTGAAGTCACATAAGAGACCATTAGTGGTCCCAGAATTACCTGTGATCTGCATTAGTGCAACACACCCTCTTTCCCAAGTTACAGACCAGTCTCAGATGCCCTTATCTCTCTAATCTGGGAGAAATAATAAGCAATCCCCCCTGAATGCGACAAATAAATACAGAGCTCTGGCTCCCCAGGAAGCTAAAACTGAAGAATCCCCTACAGTTCAAATAATCCCAAATGGAGCAAGGCAAGTCAGCAGTCTAGTTACCGATCTATTCTAGACATAATATTTACCTGGTTTTCAAACAGAAGAGGACATGATTTTGTATTTTACCAGAAAAAAAACATAATATCGTAATACCTACCCTAAGGTAACCTCCCAGTACAGAGATTATTTTCAAGTGTTTATAACACACCACACATTAAGACTCATTTTAAAAAGGCCAACATAAGCACATTTTAAAGAGCGCCATCACCCCAAAATCAAAACGTACACTGTATTAGCCATTTTTTCTGCGGCGTGAATTGCTCCTGAGATATACAGCATTGTATGGCCACATTTTTAGCAGCTTGAACTAAAATTTCATTCACATAATTTGAGGTATTATCTACATATTTCTCTACACAATCCATAACCTAGCGCCTAACATGGCTGGCTCCAAAAGGACATTTGTGAACCCATAATGCAGAGAGACAAAAAGGCCAATACAATGCATTCCCAGTGCTAATGCTCTCTAAAAAAAACAACTTCCTGTTGGCGTGACAGCGTCCCTTTAACAAATATTAAAAATACACCTGCAAAGCACAGTGATAACAGCTTTAGCAAGAAAAAAATATTTAAGAATACAGATCCCTCAATCATGGCAGCTACTACACCTTCTCCACTTGGTCCAATCAAAAATCATCACAGTTTGAATAATCTTGTATGTCTAATTAACGCAGAGCAATCAATTATGTGGCTATGAAAACTACCATTTTGGCTTCAACCTACTGAGGTAGAAACAGACTTTGAATACTCAAAAAAAAAAAAAAAAAAAAGAGAAGAAATATTGTTTGCCCCTTAAGAAGCTCTAACTATTCTTTAGATACCCCTTTAAATAAATGATAGTTGTATTCAAGGGTTTAAATCCCAGGAACCACATCACCTAAACATTTTTATTAATGGCTTCTAACTTTTTAGTTATTAGACATTTATAAACCATACGCTAGCTCCTAATAATGTGTGACTAGAGCCCAACTAACCTGGTGGGCTCCTATGCTTCAAATAAATGTGTCAACTTCTGTCAGGTCCTGAGATCGATATACAGTAAACTCCCAGTTATCCGGCACCTAACCATCAATTGCCCATTTTAAATTTATTCCCGCTAAACCGGCAATATCCGGAGTTTGAGACTGCAAAAGAAAAAAAAATGCTAACTTTTTTTCAAATTATTGGCCCAGTTCAGGTGCTAATGCCCTTTTAAAAGGCATTTTGAGGGGTTTTGGGGTGTTTAGAAATTCGGGGGCTCACGATTAGCCAGAAACTACACTTATCCGGCAATAGGGAGTCCCCATAGGTGCCAGATAACAATAGATATATCTATATCAATTAAAAAGTTCAGTTCCAGCAGATAAGTATGCATTTTTTTACACGTCTCTGTAAAACATTACAGTATACAATATAATTCTTACACATTCATAAACTCTATATTCACTAGACTAGCAAGACTGAACATAAAAGCAGAACAAAAGCTAACTTAGACTAGCAAGTGTGCATTCCCCACAAACTAATCAAACATAATATATATCTATTGGGTGTGAGGGTTGATATTTGCACAGTTGCAAACCAACAGACAGTCTGCACTAGCACATTTTGTGACTTGCTATCCTCAACACAAATTGCAATGTTACCAGATCAAAAGAAAAATAATTCCAACAATCTGTCTTTTAGGAAAAGTGTTGCGTGTTTGATGGATTATGGATTCAAACAACATGCCCATTCCATCAGGCGGAAACCTTCTCACTTGTCTAGAGAACTCAATAGAAGTATAAGTCCCAGTAGGATAACCCTTCAAGTTACATGCAAATGTAGCAGCCAAAAGAATGAACCCCATGACACAAGCAGCGTCATGGAAATGTATTTTTTTTTTTAGATTCTGGCCATAGTTGCTAATGTTTATTATATACTCCACAAGCATTTTGTAACTGAATCTGAAGTTACCTGTATCTTACACCTCTTAAAAAGTGTTTATTTTAAGCAAACAGTATGAGAACCCAAAAATGACATCTTTATTATGTCAAATACGCTGCCATTAAAATGTATGGATTGTGATATAAACCTGTGAGCCTATATGTAAACAATATAGAGATCTATCATATTAAAATAAAAAAAGGGATAGAAAAGAGATCAGGCCTATGAACTCTGTGGGTCTTCCTGCCTGGAAGGCTCTCTAGAAGCAGCCACAAAGCGGACTAAAGTTCCTACAATAAACAGGAAGAGACAGAAAGGAGAAGTATAGAAGATTAATATTACTTACAGTCTTTAGTCTAATTCAGCTCTCTATACAAATCTCTATTATGATGAAATAGGCTAACTCTGGTATTCAACTTCCCAGAATATACATTTAAACACTAATCCTATATACAATTTCCCATTCTCAGGAGAAGAGTCAAATTATGATCTATAATCATCCCATAGACCATAACAATGGGACAGGGTTTCAATACCCTAATCCCCTAGGCTTGTTTGGGAGCCTCACAATATGACATGGTCAATTCTCCGGAGACAAAAAAAAAAAAAAAAGTTTGCTATTATTGTTGCTTTCTCAAAGGCTTGTGATATAGCATGTGAAGTTTTTCCCCCAAACTACAGTGGTCAATTATAGTAATGACAAAACCTTGATTGGCTTCTTACAAGACTCCATGGCAATACAGTATAGTAAGGGGGTAAGGGGAAGGCAATAACTAGCAAGTCCTTATTGACCAAAAGAATGTATAATAACGAGAAATAGTTTTATACTATTTGAACCGAACACTGACGGATTCCATGACAATGTTACAGTAACACAGATTAAAGCTACTGTGTACAGTTAGCACATATATGCAAGCAATCAAGGCAGTGTAAGGAGCCTACTACCAAGATTTCCCTATACACACACACACATATTTATATATATATATATATATATATATATATATATATATATATATTTTTTTTTTTTTTTTACTATATACAACCTATACCTGGTTTAACACTGTAGATGGTTCCAAGCAATAGGAGTGTTAAGCAAAACAGCTCTAAACAGGGCAGTTAACCATGGGAAAGATAAAGATAGGGGACCGCATGAAAAAAAAAAACACACAATTTCAATTGAAATTTAAACTTTCGTTTTTATAGGAACTTCAAAGAAACAAAACATAACTAACACAAACTAAACATTAGCAGAAATATAAACTTTAAATTATTGATGTTGCAGCTTCTGGGTCATCCTAAATTCTTTTTTCTTTGGATAAAAAAAAAAAAAAGTGTTATAGTGAATTAGAGCATTAAAAGGGGTCTGGGAGGCAAACACAGCTCTATAGCGAGCCAGTGCTAGAAGAGGTCGCTTTAAGCGGGGTATACCTTTATTCCACAAAATGTAGGCAAGCCACGATTAGTCAACCTAGACTGCCACCAGGTAGTGATGTGGAAGTCCAATTACAACACAAAGCTATTCGATCTGATTTCAAGTGTTTGTTCAGAAAACCTACTTACAGGAGCACATAATATGTATTATAGCATCCTATGCAGTAAGTATGTAAAAATGGTCACAGGTTAGTTGTAATTATCGAACACCTCAGTCATTTTGGAGAAAATATTAGATCCAGTGCTACCTATGTTTAAGAGTATATGCAAGTGAGCTGGGTTATAAATGCATCTGATAGAGGTGAATTAGTAGTGTATGAAAACATGTGTTATATAGAAAAGGTTAGATCACTTACAAAGTTATTTGCACAAAAGTAAAATCCAGCTGTTCACACCCACAGGACGCTTACATAAGCCGGGTACCCACATGAAATACAGCAGTGTACCCACATGAAATACAGTGAGATACATATTTTGAACTTTCTGGTACAGAGCACAGGAAGTAACTGTTGCAGTTCTTGTACTGACCACATGCCAGAAGTCACAGAGGTGAAGAATGATACAATGTATTATCCTGAGTTTGAATGTTATGCTAATTGAGGTGGAGTTCTCTCGGGTGTACACAATAAAAAGGCAAATGCCAAAAAAAAAAAACATAGGAATTTTTGCTAACTTCAAAGTAAGCTAATTCAGGTTTAGTTTGTGATGTTTTCATGCAAACAAATGTTTTTATACACTACTAATTCTCCTCTATCAGATGCATTCATAATCCAGCTCACTTACATATGCCTTTAATACATGTCAAACAGTACTTTAATTTCCCACTGCATTAAAGTGGTATAAGAATTAAAAAAAATAAAAAAATAAAAACACAACGAAGTTCTATTATAGTAATCCTTTACGGGGAAAAAAATATTTTGAGATTATACTACATTCAGTGTTTCTGTATGGGAAAAGTCATATGTTGTGAATATAATTACCTCTTCAATTGAGTAGCAAGATGGCAGCAAGGGCTCTCAATTATTGTAATTGTCTACTGGACAGAGAGGATGGCACTGGTGGCAATGCTCAATACACAACAATAATAAGTATTTACTTTACTGCAAACGGTTTGTTTTTATTAAGAGTAAAATGATACCCAGCCGTCCTAACAATGTGCGCCAAAGTTGGCAGGTTCTAAATAAAAGACCAACACTACCCATTCATCATCCCATCAATATCATCAGGTTGCTGAAACTATTAAGGAACAATGGCTGGTTAACTTGCAGTATTAGACTGCACGTTATCACATTTTGAAGACAAATACGAACTATTAACCAACAAGCATGTCACACTCCTGACTGGATGATACAACAACAGGATTTGGGGCATTAACATTCAATTTCCTCATCCTGGGATCATTGTTTAACTAAAACTCTCTCTACACCAGTGGTTCCCAAACCCTCCTTGAGACCCACCAGACAGGCCATGATGTAGGTGAAACACTGTGTGCACAAAGGTGAGGCAACTAGTATTCAACAGACCGTGAAGCCCCAAATTCCTTCACAAAATGTTTCACCTAAATCATGGCCTGTCTGGTGGGTCTTGAGGCAAGGTCTCAAAACCACTGTTCTACACTAAATCAAACTTCCCCATTGAGAAGAGGTCAAAAAATCTCAGAAGCCACAGCTCCCAGAATTTTAAGTGCTGGCTCCCAAATCTTTAGTTTTTATACCGACATATCTATGCATAATCCCTTTCTGGCTCCTAAAAATGTTTGGATGGCTCGTAATTGATGCGTTTCAAAACTAAAAGTAATTTGAAATGAGTAGGTGATTGACAATTAGGAGTTAGTAGCCTCATAAAAAAAAAGTTAATATCAGGAGTTAACAAATGTATCCAACACTTAGCAGCCAGACAGAAAGGAAGCAGATTATGCATTATATAGACAAATAAATATATAAAAAAAAAAAAGTTAAAAGCAGCACCATTTTAGGAGAGATGGCTCCCTGGCTCGTGAAATTTGTCAAACATTGGATTATATTTCCTTGGAATGCAATGCTGTGCTTTATAAGAAACGTTTCAATGCCAACAGACCCAGGAGCAGCTTATTTTTAGTTTAAATGGATGACATCAATACAGGTAGATAGAACAGACCAGAACCAGGTAGCACAATATTGTTAGTTCTACATATCTTGATAAATGACTGATATACTACTACAAGACAAAATTATTTTTAGGTCACTTCCCTATATGTATAACATTAATGTAATATGTTATTGAATTTATATTTAGATGTTATCCCCACCATGGTGTGGCATTTCAATATAGGGGGGAAAAAAAAATGTAGATTGTCCTTTTCCGAACCACCTGTTCATTTGGGATTAGTACCATGTCCTGGATGTTCTTATATTAGATGACAAATACCTGAGAATTGAGGCTGACAAGTCCCATGTCAGTAATGTATCTGAGTCTGATGCTCATGGAGGGAATATCCAGTGGTTCTTATTGATTTATTGAATAACTGAACATCAAAAAAAAAGGTATAACCCTGGGATGTGAAAGGCCCAAGAGACTGGTCACACAGATAACTAAAATGTTATTTCCAACTTCTGAATATATTTAACATTCTGCAAAAACTGCAGTTGCCTCCTAGGAATTGTGCATGTTTGCCCAAGGCTGGGCAATAAAACTAAATTACTGGTAAGTACACAACTAAAAGTACACAATTCAAGGGGGAAAAAAAATGTTTAATGAGGCATACAGTATAGTTTATCAAAATATTTATGTGTTAAAAGTGGGAACAGTTTGCAATGTGTTGATATCAATGGAATAACTTCCATGGATATGTATCTTTTATAAATATGGGTCCTTCAAGAATTCTAAAAGCAAAAACAAAATAAAGCAGAATAACAAATTAAAAATACACTGCCTGTCTACTGTCATTTAAAGACTATATACTAGAATCAACCTTGAAAGCATTTTTTTACCAGATAAATTGTTTAAGATCAATATTACAGGTACAGACCTTAAGCATGCAAATATAGCTCAGAGGTCAAATTATGGCAAAAATGGAAATAATCACATCAAATATGTTGCAGTTCAGTCATCCATAACGATCACGGCAGAAGAGGGTAAACGCACACACAGTCTAGAATGGGATTTTTCTTTAATTTTGATCAATTATTTCTCTTAAGAGAAAAAAAAAATTATATATATATATATATGGCTGAAGAGAAATCTTTTAAACGTGTGTATGTCATTTCTTGGACTACAGTTAGCCTTTATTATTATTATTATCATCTTTATTTATATCGTGCCAACATATTCCGTAGCGCTGTACAGGGGTTGAGTACATAGCAGAAAACAAATTAAACACCTTGTAAAGAATGGAGGGCCCTGTTTTTGAGCATAAAATCAAATGTACATAGAGCTTGTTTCCAAGGCACTGACACAAGATTGAAAACTCGCAAACTATCCTTTAAGTTTGTGTACTTATATACAGTGGACCCGTGATGCTAGTCATTATTTAAATTCCAGATAGCACAAGGAGTGTAAAAAATGATGAGTACCAAACTTCCATATGGTGGAATGGGAATTGGATTTAATACCCAAAGTATTTTTTCCCCACCAAGACAGGTCAAATATCGTAATCAATGAGTTTTGAGGTAGTTGAGCAACGAGGGTCAACTGTATGTTTTTTTATATCAATTGTGTTTGCGCCTCTGTGACCTCATGGACCGATAAACACCATGCTGATCCTCATGGTAGAGATACTGGAGTTTGTTTCCCAGTTTCTTCTCCAGTGGGCCACAGCTCCTGGTATTCCTATGTGGTCCCCCATCTATGTACTGTCCAGGCCCAAACCTGCAGTGCTTCTGGGTAGTGTGAGCTCTTGGTTCGCTGGCTGGAATCAAAACCTGGTCTCAACGGTGAAAGCACCAAATCCTAACCACTGGATCACCATGGGACCCTTATAGGCATGCATATTTTTTCTATCAACATGCACTTAAAGTCAATTAATTGCCCTTGATAACTAAGCAGGGAGAAATGTGCTAAACAGATATATATATATATATATAAAAAAGTATAATAAATTTGTGAGGGTACTTTTTATTTATGCAATAAAATGGGGAGTTTGCATTAATACAGTCAGTCTTGCAAAAATAAGAACAGTAGGCATCAAGACAAACAAAAAGCAGCATTTAACACACACATAATGGGGGGTCACAATCCAAACATGTTTACAAAATAGATCCGGTATTTAGCTTAGCAATACATAGGGGTAGATGGTACAGACGTAAATAAAACTAATGCTAACATAAAAGCTTCCTTGTTTTCATTATTTTGCGAACAAGGAATCATTTCCACAGTTGTCCTAGCCACAAAGACAACCACCTAGTGACAAGTAGGATATGTAACGGCTACTATCTGTGCAATAAATGTCCTTTATCGCTAAACTGAAGAGATTATAATATCACTTCTGAATCTTTAAAATGTCTGCTTCATCTATTCATCCCAGTTCAGGGTGTACAGAGACAGACCAAGAAGTTTTGTTTTAGGTCAGAGTATACGGATACAAAGCAATCAAGCTAACCAATGCCGGGCCACACAGGCACATCATTGTTATGTGCTTTTTCTTTCCCACTCATCTCCGGAAGTAGATATGTGTTGGTAGATGTAAATGCCTACACATGTTTATTTAAAGCCCAGGTCGGCCATTTAAAAACAAACTAGAGTAGCCGTTTATTCACACAATGTAAGCTGGCTGTCACTTAAGTCTACACCTACATAACTACTCACAACACGCCGAGTAACAGCATCGCGGCCTACTACTTACACATTGTACAGATTATACTACTAACCTGATATTTATATAATTACCGCAATATTTACACATACACAATTGTATTTTACATGTTCTTAGCACACAAATGCTGCCTAAAATATATACGCATTAAAAAGACCAACGTGTACACCTAATGTTATTTGGTAAACATTGACATATACAAGCACACATTAACCCCTTCAAATGCCATAACCTCTTAATACCACCACAATCGACCCATTCCTACAAGGACCACCATTTACCATCACACAAATTATTTTTGTACTCACACACGCATGTTTTATATACAATTTAATACAGATCCAGCAAACGGTTGTAGAATGGGCACTAAAACCTCCATGTTTACTTCATACACATCTCAATACAAGCCTTTTAAATATTAATGCACACAATATATCATCCTGTAAAACACACAAACACATATATATATATATATATATATATATATATATATATATATATATATATATATATACACACACACACATACATATACACACAAAGTATCCAACTTAAGAGCAAAGACTTTTTATAGGATCCTGACAGGCTATTCTAAATGAACATGGAAAGAAGCCCTTCATAAAGAATATATGTCAAAACAACACTTAGGATACATATTAGGAGCCCAGGCTTATATCTATAGGGGTGGGCAAGAAGCACTGAACACCTCAGAGCCAGGAAAATGATATCATTGTACAGGCTGTTCCTAGGACACTTGAAGGAAGCCCTTCATAGAGATACATCATATCTGTGACATATCTAGGAGTATGAGTTATATATAACACACACACACCTATATTATATATAACACACACCTATATATGTGCATCCATTAGTTATCCCCTATACATCTCTCCATAACCCCCTCCCCTTAATACCACCCCATTTACCCCCTCACCACAGATGCCCTCTAATATCTGCCTCCACACCCTCATATACATTCCCTATAGGCCCCTTTATGTGTACTAATACACCTCCACTAACAGGACCCCTGACACACACCCTACTACAGGATACCCCATTACACCCCTCAGTGGTCCTATCCCCCATTAGACACCCTGTACTAGGCAGACCCTCCAGCCCCGGATCTATTTACCCCTCTCCCCAAGCTAGGCCTCAGCCTCTCCTCACAATAACCCCGAGCAGAGCAGTAAGAAGTCCCCAGGCCTACTCCTAGCCCTCTCTGAGGGAAGATGGAGGAGGGGGGGGAAGATGGCTGCTGGGCCTGAGCGAACAAAGCTGGGCCCCACCGAGCCTCGGCGCCCCCTCCCACCCCGGAGAATGCAGCCTCCACACAAATACCGACCTGGTCTGGTGAAGCGGTGCTTGGTAGTGACTTGTATGTGATGCGGGAGTCGGGATGGGCGGTCGGTGAGCAGGATGGCGACGGATTAAAGGCGACTCTGCTTCTACGCTTCGCCTTTCTCCTCCGTCTCTCTCGTTGTGTATTTTCTTTCTCTGGCCCCTCCCCCATCCGACTGTCAATCACCCGTCTGCATTACAGCGGATACTGACCCCTGCTGGCCCCCAGCGGAACTACAACAACACTTACAGCTGCAGTCCCACTGAGGAGCTGGTTTATCTCTAAAGTAAGTTTATCAGGTGGTAGAGCACTGCTGAACTGTGAGTAATGCTCATGATCTATATTCTCAGAAACGGTCGTTAAGTCGTGTCCGACTCTCCGTGACCCTATGGACCGCAGTGACACTATGAACCGTAGCACGCCAGGTACATCTTGTCAGGTTGTGCTTCTCCATAATGTTTCTTGGCAAAGATACTGGAGTGTGTTGCCAGTTCCTTCTACAGTGGACCACAATTTGTCTGACCTCTCTGCCATCTTTGTTGATCCTACATGGTTTAGCTCACGCCTTCATTAAAGTACACAAGCACCTTCACCACAACAAGATAGCGATCCAGCATGGGATATCATACCTTACAAAGTTTAAAATGACCAAAGAAGAATATTTTACTACGGAAATTTTTTTACTGTAAAAGACACCTAGAACACAATTTATTTTTTGGTTCCTATTATTATTATTCTCATTATTATTCTTTACTAGCGACTTGCCCGTCAAAAAATGACGGCAATGTTATTGTAAGTGAGCTAATGTTGTTTTGTGTGTAATAGTAAACATGTAATCAATTAATAAATTAATATACTTTACCTATTTTGAAGCATTGTGTTGAAGAGCTGTGAACCTTGTTTGAGGTTGCTGCAGCATTAGTGGTGTGGAGCTGCTCTATAAGCGTGGTGAATGTGTGCAGTGTAATACTGTGCGTGCGCGAGGCTAAACCGTTAGCGTAGTGGTGTACTTCCGAAGGTGTAAGTTGCATTTTAGAGGTCCTGGATGCTTCCTGTTGGTGTAGGTAAGGTTTTTATGTATGTGCTGTGTGTATGTATTGTGTTTTTGATTTTGTAATGTTCGCGAGTAGCGTCCGAGTGTTGCGAGTGTCGGAATGTGTGTGTCGTGGTGTTAACGTGTGTCGTGGAGTTTGGTTTGCGGCGTGAATTTTGCGAGGGTCGCAGTTGCTGGCATGGTGCGCCTTCGGCGCTCCATGCCAGCAACTGCGGCCCTCATTTTGCGAGGTCCTCAGGTGCTGGCATGGAGCGCCTGAGCGCCTGCGTCAGTTAGCATGAAGACATCATCACATCACATCACATATATAGTTGTGAGCGTACAGGCCGTTGCGAGCCCGCAAGCGTGAGCAACGGCCCGTACGCTCACAACTATATATGTGATTTGTAACGCTACAAAATATCCCATAGCGCTATACAGGCGGTAAGCAGAAACCAAAGCAGTTTTAACAAATTGCAAAGAATGGAAGGCCCTGTTTTTGAACTTAAAATCAGACGTACGCAGTGCTTTCCCTAAAAGTACAGACAGGATTGAAAACTCATAAACTTGCAATCTAAAGGGTTTAAGGTACAGGAGGGTGATACATTTACATTATGCATATTAATGCTCATAAGCTTCTTTAAACAGATGCATTTTAGTAAGGTTTTGAAGGATTTGAGGAAGGAGGATAGTCTAGTGGAGCAAAGCAAGGAATTCCACAGAATAGGGGCAGCACAAGAAAAGTCCTGAAGGGTGGAATGAGAGGAGACGATAAGAGAGGAGGAAAGAAGAAGGTAATTAAAAACTGTCTTATAGTATTTTGCTGATCAACCATAAGGATTTCTTTGGTATCACCTATGGAATAACCTGAGTAAATTGACTGAACCTTGGTTATGAACACTGTTTATTCATTTGATCAGTGTATCATATTTGCCTTGATTATGAACACTGTTTATTCATTTGATCAATGTATCTGTGTATCATATAAATCCAAATTATTAGTCATTCCGATTAAGAATGCTTGTTCTCTATAATTATACCCACTACTACATATGTTATGATGCATAAAAATCTTTGCGATTTATCATTATGTCAAGCTGCACCATGCGATTATAATGGATATATACATGCATTGAATCTGTAAAACAGTATTCTTATATAAAAAGAGAAGAAGATGGTACCTTATAATAATAATTTATTGAGGAACTTAAAATGGCTATATATTCAATAATTGGCTATATTTTGGTTTTCCTTCTAACATCACCTACCACTTTACCGTCATGCCCCCACTCCCATAGCCCCACTCTTCCCCATACCACAATCTTCCCTTCCCCTGGCAAAAATACTGTGAAAGACATCCAGTTTGTCTGTTTCAGACAGTAGACACTCTGTTACTAACCCACATTACCATATAAAATTGTTGTATACCTGTAACAAATTGCAACATGGGAAATGTGGGCAGGCCGGTGGTGGGTTGAATAGCCCCAAAACATAGAGCCATAATGTCCCACCATGCTTCATATTATGGCATATGTCTTTCCCTTATGCTGTATACTATATGTAATCCCCCATGTTATATTACTGTTTTCTGTGTTATGTTTAAATTGTAACTATATAATCATGAAACAGTTAGGCAGACAGGAGCCAGTGATTGTATTGTAATCTGTTTTGTCCCATTGATTGCCAGTTAAGCTTATTACATCTCTGATGTGCTAGACAGCTGGAGATGGCATTATGTGTATTAGGTGGTTGGCCTATTGTTTACAGGTGCTAGACGGGTGCCAGACTGTTAGACTCCATGTGGAGTCGATCTCCTGTGTTTGTCTGACACTCCCTGTCATTGTTGTGTTGTATACACCCCCCTGTATCTAACCATATAACTATTGCTGACTTTTCAAAAATAAATCAGTTTACTTCTGAGACATATATAAATTGTATGTCTCTTAATTTGCCTCTGGTGGCTGCGATACTGAACCTATCTCCACACTGTAAGTAACCTGTCCTGGTTACTACCCTAGGAAGGTTACTGGGACTCCTGGAAGTGCTGATTCCTGATGGAGAGACACTGACTGATACAGAAGCCAGATATCAGGGTGCTGGTGCATAGATTTCCAAGAATCCAAATGGTCCTTGTTAGTTACCCTGTAGCCTATAGCAGGTTGCCCTGGGCAGTAATAGTCCCTACCCCTGGATCATCACAGTGTGCGATTATCCTTCACAATAGGGACAATTGGTGGCTAAAATGGGCAAGAGGATTTCACTGAAAGAGCTACTGTCCCCCTGGGTGTATTTCCGAATAACGTCCTTTAGGCCCATGCCTAGGGAAGTTAGGAGGTTTGCTATATGCATTGATATTTCTGTCTATAAGTATAGCTGATACTTTCAGACATACTGTATATATATATACATAGTCCATACCTCCCAACTGTCCATGTCAGCCCCACATTGAAATTGCTCTATATTCTGTATAACGGTGAAAATAAGTGGTGTGTGTCTGTATAGACCCATGAGCCCAGGGACATGTTCAGGGGGCAGCAGGATGCCTGAAGATGCAGTGCAATACATCAAAATATGTTTATATATGCACAGAAATATATATATATACAGTGATATTTTTGTCTCTAAATGTACTTGGCACTTTCTGACATTCACTATAGAGGTTCTACATGGTGACCATATTATTAGATTGCATGCTATATTAATAAGAGCAATAAATGCAAGCTGATTTAATTCCCAAGCAAAAATAAAAAAGCAACTAATATTGAAGTATATACAAAGATATGTCTCGCTGATTACTTGGGAAGCACAGATAACAAATGGTTAATGTGCACTAACTGTATGAGCAGCCCAGCACTTACCTGACAACTGGTTGTAGCAATCAGAATCACTGGTGGAGAGGTATAATAATAAAAGTAGTGCATGTGTGCTAACTCTTACCTTTCAAGGTATGTCTAGGTTTCCCTGTTATTACCTTTTTCTAATCTAACACAAGATGCTCATATCAGGCACATACATTATATTGAGTTAGTATATACATAAAGATTTATTTTATTAAAACATAAAATATGTTTTCCACACCCCAGAGCTGTTTACATAGGTACCTGATACCTACCAATAGAAACACTACATTCAAATACAGATTTTAACCCTTTACTAACCTTTAAGCCAGCAGCATCTCAATGCAGTGATCTATAGATCAGTGTCTGGCACTGAATGACCTAGGGCAGCATAAAACCTATATGTGCACATGATTAAAATCGAACAAAATGTGTAAAAACATGTTTTTTTGAAGCTCTCTGCACTGCAAGGGCTTAAAAGCATATTCTATCTGGTACTCACTGGACTCACTGGATTGGCTCTTACAGGCACAGAATGGAGCCTGGCTTTTACAGGCACAGGCTGCATACTGGCACTTACAGTCACAGAATGCACATTGGCACTTACAGGCACAGAATGCAGATTTGGGGGCCACCGGGGGGACCTGGGGGCACAGGGGGCTGAGGGGGGGCTGCGCAGATCATTTCAGGTTGGGCTAGGGCCAGCACTGGGTCCCTTCAGCGCAGGTCCTTGGTGCATTGCACCGGCTGCACCTGTGGTAGCTCCGCCCTGGGTCCAGCCATGTCCCCCTTGCTTTGTATGAATCTTCTCAATCTTGGTATTTCTCCTGAAATCTTGGAGAAAACAATCAGTCTTTTTGCAGTATATTTGTATGCAGTGGACATATATGAAGCATCAATATTTCTAATGTTCTGAAATATTGCTCATTCTGCTGCTGGTGTTAATGACTTTTGGTAACATTGTATTCAGTAATGTGCGTCATACATAAATATGCATATATGTGAAATAATTAATGTGGGGAACATGTAAATGTGAGAAGAGCTCTAGTAAAGGTCCAGTGTACGCTCTTTTCATGTTAAAGGACCACTGCAGTTCAATAAAAAGTACATTTGTTTGTCAAGTATGTACCAAACTAACAATATTAGCAGCTGTGTCAGTCATGGACATAAAGCATTTTTGGGGAAAACCTGCATTTTTGAAGACACTGTTTATAAGTACAATAATCTACTTTTGCATTAGTTACATCAATGAATAGAGGCTGGGCAATGAGGGGACAAAGAAGTGTTGTAAAAATAATTGGATAAGACTGAAATAGACACATTCTCTCTCACTGCTGAGAATAGACCCCTGCAGCAATGCCCCTCACAAATAATTTTCCAGATGCAGATGTTCATAAACATATGTTTTTTTATTTATTTCAATATTTATATTTTAATAACCCTATATGTTCATATACATTATATATATTATATATAATGTATATGAAATAATGAATGACATATGAACATTTATATTTATATTATATATTCACTCTTCAATATATATATATATATATATATATATATATATATATATATATATATATATATATATATATATATATAAAATCACGGACCTCTTCTATTTTGGCCCAGTGAGCTAAAAATGGGTAGTGGAATTATATTGCCACCATGCTTCATGTTTCTTATTGCATATGCCCCTGCCTTATCCTGTATACTGTATGCAATTCCCCATTAAATGTTACTGTGTTCTGTGTCATGTTTAAAATAATTAATAAGTATAGTTACTGTCATGTATGTAATGTGTGTATATAGTTACTGCCATGGTTTCTTGATTACAATGAATATGCTGTTATTGATATAAGGTGGCAGAAATGGTTCATGTGATAGTCTGATGCAATTCCCATCCTAGTCCCTCAGGCATGATCAAATGAACAGTCATAAAGTTTCAATCTAGTTTTATTGTCCTCTGGGTTGTAAATAGAGCAAGGATAATCTTACTCCCCCTCTATTGACAACACATACACACCAGATCAGGGATTTCTCAGGGAGGGGGGAGGGATTGTGGGTTGTGCTTTGGTTCTGTTTCTGTCTGTAGTTTTTTTTACTTGTGTTTGAAAGTGAATAAAGGCAGTTCACTACTGGGGCATATGGAAAATGGTATGTATTTTATTTTGCTCCTGGTAGCTGCAACACTGATCCTATCTCTACCCTCCAAGTAACTTGTTCTGGTCACTACCACGAGAAAGTTACTGAGACTCCTGGAAGTTCTGATTCCTGATGGAGAGACCCTGACTGGTAGATATCAGGGTGCTGGTGCCAAGATTTCCAATAACCCAAACAATCCTTGTGGGTACCAGCTTGGATCGTCACAACTGGTCGGCAGTGCTGGGATCTCGGTGCAAGAACCAGCAGCATGGATGGGATATGATGATCTAAGCAGTTTTGAAGTCCAGTACTTTCGGTGGCTTGGCGGGGATGCACAAACCATTCAGCAATTTTGCCAAACCTTCAAATCCAGGTCCAAGTCCAAGGAAGGCTAGCAATGGATAGATGGGATCAGGGACCACATGGAGGCCTGCAGAGCAGAGGTGATCAGGGTGAAAAGGAGCAGCAAAGGCAACGGATTGCCACAGACGAGGATAGGTGGACAGCTATCCTAAATCAGCGGATGGCTTCCCTTGGCTCCAGTCAGGTGAGAAGCTAGCAGAACAGCTTAAGGACCTGGAGCCTCATTCAATTGCGAGTTGGCCAATTGAATAGGGCTCTATATAAGCACATAACATATTTTTTATACAGAACTTTTTAGTTAATGAACTTCTATCCAAAATCAAGGTCTTTACTAACTAAAAACTTCGGTCAAAAAATATGTTATGTGCTTATATAGAGCCCTCTTCAATTGGCAAAATTGCAATTGAATGAGGACCCTGGTGTGGAGCTCAACTTGGAACATGCATATGTAGACCTAATGCGCCACAAGGGCCCTCCTTCTACAGGCTTGGACTGGTGAAAGGGCTCACGGATGTGCTGCAGGGAGATTCAAAGTGTGGCCTTGGAACCGCAGAGCTCTGGGAAATCCTATTGGCACAATGCCATAAGGATGTGGAAATAGGCCCAGAGACAGAAGAAGAAAAGTTGCTCAAACTATTGAACCATAAAGAAATGGAGTTGGAAAAAGAATATGAGGAACTGCTTGAGGAGATGGGCCCAGGTGGGACCTGGCTCAAGTACTTGTACTTACCCCATGCTTCCCCAGCTGAGCTAGCAGAGGATACACTGCCAGAGAAAATGGACTGTTGGCTACACCCCTATAAGGTGGAGGAAGGAAACCAGAAGGTACCTGGAGATCTGACTGCTATAGAACAGGCAAGATCAGAGGGACTGCTGGGTACTCACCAGGATAGGGAGGCCGAGAGAACAGTCCAGACCCTGGTAGATGCAAGACTTGGGAGCAGTATTAAGCAGCACCAGCCACTGGGAGATGGTCAACAACCAGAGAAGTTTCAGCAGCTAACCAAGGGCGAGGAGCTGGAGACTGAACAGTTGGCAGAGGAGGATACTCACCCTAAGGAGCTACCTACCCAAGTGAAGTCTGCTACCCCAGGTGAGCCTCAGCCAGGAAAGTGTCTCCATCCAGAGACCCTAATCCTGAGTCCTGCTCTGTTTTTCCCCAACCCTGCTTTGACAACTGACCCTAAGGAGATTGTCCTGGGAAGTGTTTTTTACCCCTGCCTGAGCTGCTCCCTAGTTGGGATACCCCAGAGCCACCTTGTTCCTGTGGCCAAGGGGGTAGCATGATGCCCCTGGATGATATCCTAGTTTGTGATACCCGGGATGTGTCCCCAAGATTGATGCCTGCAATTTGAAGTGGGTTATTGCAGGAAAAGGAGATGTGGTTGGAATGTGTTGCTACCTGGGACCCTGAGGATTGGGATCCCAGCTGTTTTGAAGGAAAAGGGGGAGGGTGGCTGAGAAGTGGCTGCTAGCCCTGATACTCCCTGGAAGGACTGTACAAATGGATTGTGTTCCCAAGACCCTACTGAAACTGGGGTTAGAGACTGTAAACTGTGGAAAGATGGGCAACCACCCCATACACGGCCAAATTACTATCACCTCCAGGAGGAGGACATGCAAGGGGACTTTTGCAGTGGCCACTTGGGTCACTTTCATCCATTAAGGATCATAGGCCAAGAACTGCGGTCTGGAAGGGGGGAGTAGTAGCTACGATACTGTTCCTATCTCTACCTTCCAAGTAACTTGTTCTGGTCACTACCACAAGAAAGTTACTGAGACTCCTGGAATTGCTGATTTCTGATGGAGACACCCTGACTGGTACAGAAGCGAGATATAAGGGTGCTTGTGCAGAGATTTCCAAGAACCCAAACAGTCCTCGTGGGTAGATTTTTTTTTTGTGTATACATGAATACATATAATATGTAATGAGTTGGCACTGGAGGGGGGACCAGGGGTGGGAGGAGCCCAACACAAGAAAATATTTATGCCCCTCCCCCCCACTCTCCAGAGCGGAGAAGGGCTCCTTAATTTTTTTTGCACTGGGGCCCGCCACTCATTAGCTCCGCCACTGTGTGAATTGTATTCCTCTTTCACACAGGTCAGGTATCCAATGTAGTCATATTGTTTCAGAGGTCAGATGTCCCCTGTGCAGTCAGTATTTTATAAAACAGTTTAAATCCACAATCAAATGTCATGATGAAAAACCAAGGTCAAGTAGGAATGGTAGTGGTTGAAGTTGAGCTGAGTTTTTAGCTTACAGACTTCTGAAAGGCTGTTCACCACAATTGCTAACGAACCAATTCCAAGGTCTTCTGTACACCTTTTGTGGGTCCATCTGCAACCCCTATGGAGATATAACAAATCATAGAAACTCCACATTGTTAGGTTAAAAGACACATTTTGCCAATTTGGCATATTAATAATTGGGTTGTAGACGTGAGAGTACTTGCTCTATATGAAGTCGATGTTGTTTCAGAGAGGTGGAAAACACAAGAATATCATCCATATAGATGACTATAAAGACATCCAACAAGTCTCTGAATATATCATAGATTAAATGCTGAAACATGGTAGAAGTGTAGCTGAGATCAAAAGGCATGACCAAATATTCAAAGTGCCCACGTCGGTTCTAAAGGTAGTCATCCACTTGTCCCCCATCTCAATTTCAAACAAGGTTATAGGACACCTCATAGATCCAATATGGAGAAGATAGTAGCTTCACAGAGTAGATTACATAGCTCAGGGATCAAAGGGAGTGGAGATCTGATTCTGATGGTGGTAGCATTCAGTTTTGGTAGTCAATGCGGGTTCTCAATGTATGATCCTTTTTCTTTACAAATGGATAAACCCTGTCTTCAGACTTTTGTCAATATACTCCTTAAGAACCTGCAAATTGGGTTCAGCAAATAGATATATCATACCAAAAGGAATCTAAGCAACTGGAACTAAATCAATTACAGATCCTGTGAGGTTGCAGTGCAACTGTCAAAAATATATATGAAAGTTTGGTATTTCATAATTGCAAAAATTCTGGAGTGGAGCAAGTAGCACCGTAGACAGGAGTAGGGGGTAATGCAGGAATAATAAATTATGACTGGCGTCTTTCAGCAGGGTCTGCCAGTCCCAGTTGATTGAGGGTCTATGGAGTGGTAGCCAGGGTTACTCACACAAAATCTGAACCATAGGTGAAAGTCTTAAGGAGGAACAGCAGCTGACAGTCATTGTGAAAACCCTATAGAGAGTTCTATAGCCAATGAAATTCTCAGGATGTTGCACATGTGGTTCTAGTGTTTGTACATTTGAAGGAGGAGAAGTCACTTTGACCTGCTGTCTGTAGGTTGGTTAGTCGGTTTTGGAAGCCCTGAATGACCAATGTCAGCACCTCCATCTGGTGCATAAATGAGGAACCAGATGGCGAGGACCCCCTACAGGCTCCATAGTGGGGCTTAGTTGTTATGTAATAATATAGCTCAGTGGGGAGATCTGGATTGGAGGTCAGTAGTACTAGGGATTGCTCAGGCAAAGCAGAAGCATAATGAGTGATCCAAGCCAAATTTTATTGAGAGGAGTGAGCCCTCCCCCCCAAAAAAAAGAACAATAATGGATTAGGAACCAGAGTGAGTACATCAGCAAAGGCAGGGGTCATATACTGCAAGTAAGATACGCCAAGTAGCTGCATACAGAAGAAATTTGTGTATAGAAAATATCCATCTAGTCTTGATTACTTCCTCATAGTATGAAGTCGGAGGGCAGTTTTTTATATACTGAGAGCTAGAAACAATAACAGAAAACCCTGCTCTTTCAGAAATATAAATACCCCTCTCAAACACAATCAAAGAGTATTATCTCTTTGAGAGTGGAAGGAGGAGGGAGGAATAAGGATGTTTGTTGCATGAATAGTGGATTCGGATTTCAACGTTTGAACCCCTTCAGCCTCTTTGCCATAAGCTCAGTAGAGGCAGCGTGCAGTAGTATTATTATTGTTCATTTTTGTATACAGCGCCAACATAATCCATAGTTCTATGTAAATTTGCAATCCTTTCTTGACATTTTCTGTAATTTCCCCCCAGTGCCATGCAAAAGAAGTTTGCCTGTCATGGCAGCTTCCATATATTAGTAGAGTCTGCTAAAAGAAAGATCTTCAATGAAAATGCTTATATGCCCAAAGTTGTTTGTTTGTTGCAAACTTCATAAAAATAAAAAGTGTTTGCTAATCTACATTAGTCCCCTAAAGCAGTGTATCTGAACAACTGTTTCAAGAACTAGTGCCAGTCCATGAAATCCTACTTATGGGCATTGCTGGATTACCCATTAGGCCAACTAAGCAGGCGCCCAGGGGCATTTCCCTGTAAGAGGCGCCACTTCTTCCTGGCTTAAAAAGAAAAATGTGGCAGTTCATAGACTGGCTGCTAGGGGGTAACCACCCGAAACATGACAGTAAAAATAGGAAAGGGTACCTCCCTTGTGTCTTTCCCCCACCCTCTCCCTCCCCTGTGTCTCTTCCCCCTCTCCCTCCCCTGTGTTTCTCCCCCCTCCCGTCTCTTTCCCCCGCTCTCCCTCTCTGTGTCTTTCCCCCCTCTCCGTCCCTCCCCTGTGTCTCTTTACCCCCTCCTCTGTGTCTCCTTTCCCCCTCTCCCTCTCCTGTGCCTCCTTTTTCCCTGTTTTCCACTGTTTCTCTTTCCTCCTCTCCCCCTGTGTCTCTTTCCCCTCTCCCTCCCCTGTTTCTCTTTCCAACTCTCCCTCCCCTGTTTCTCTTTCCCCCCTTTCCCTCCCCTATGTCTGTTCCCCCTCTCCCTCCCCTGTGTGAGTTCCCCCCTCTCCCTTCCCCTGTGTCTCTTCCCCCCTCTCTCTCCCCTGTGTGTCTTCTCCCTCCCCTTCCCTCCCCTGTGTCTGTTCCCCCTTCTCCCCCCTGTGTGACTTCCCCCCACTCCCTCCCCTGTGTCTCTCCCCCCCTCTCCCTTGTGTCTCTTCCCCCTCTCCCTCTTCTGTGTCTCTTCCCCCCTCTCCCTCCCCTGTTTCTCTTTCCCCCCTTTCCCTCCCCTGTCTGTTCCCCCTCTCCCTCCCCTGTGTGAGTTCTGGCCCTCCCTTCCCCTGTGTCTCTTCCCCCCCTCTCTCCCCTGTGTCTCTTCTCCCTCCCCTTCCCTCCCCTGTGTCTGTTCCCCCCTCTCCCTCCCCTGTGTGACTTCCCCCCACTCCCTCCCCTGTGTCTCTTCCCCATCTCCCTCCCCTGTGTCTCTCCCCCCCTCTCCCTTGTGTCTCTTCCCCCTCTCCCTCTTCTGTGTCTCTTCCCCCCCTCTCCCTACCCCTGTTTCTCTCCCCCCTCTCCCTCCCCTGTGTTTCCCCCCCTCCCCTCCCGTGTCTCCTTCCCTCCTCTCCCTCCCTCTTCTTTCCCCTTTCATGCCGCGCATTAGGCATGCGCATCACCCAGCGGTAATTGCAAGTTTGTCGGTCATGCTATTTCCCTTGTGTTTCTCCCCCCCCTCCTGTGTCTCTTTTCCCCCTCACCCTCCCCTGTGTCTGTTTCCCCCTCCCTCCCATGTGTTTCTTTCTCTCCTCTCCCTTCCCCTGTGACTTTTCCCCCCTCCCTCCACTATGTCCCTTCCCCCCCCTCCCAGCGCAATGCGCATGCGCGACCCCCAAAGCGCCATGCAAATGCTGAACTCCCAGCACAATGCACATGCGTGTCCCACCACTGTCCGTTGCACATGCGCGACCCCCACAGTGCCAAGCTCATGCGTGGCTCATTCCTATTTTTAACATTGTGTGACGACAACTCGCAATTACAACAACTATTATATGTGATTATGGGTTTGTATCTGCAGGTAAAATGTACTCTGAATACAGCACATACATTCCCTGTACATACATTTATTACACAAAATTTTTGTGATTTGAATAAATCTGTGCAAAACTAGATGAACATTTACAGCCTTATTAAATTGTGATTTGGCCAATTGAATAGGGCTCTATATAAGCACAGAACATGTTTTTTTACAGACATTTTTAGTTAGTGAAGACCTTGCTTTTGGATAGAAGTTCACTAATTAAAAACTTCTGTAAAAAAATATGCTGTGTGCTTATATAGAGCCCTATTCAATTGGCCAAATCACAATTTAATAAGGCTGTTAGTGTTATATGTAATAGCACCCTGTTAACCATGTTCTAGGTCACAAGGACAGTCCACATGATCACTGGAAAGTGACTGGCCAGTCCCCAGATCAAAAAAGGTTGAGAACCACTGCTATAAAATATCTTTGAAGAGCTGCACTTAATAATATGCAACATATTTTTTTTTTTTTAAATATAAAGAAAAATAACACAGCCTCTAATTTATTGCGTTCCATATGCAATTATGATGTCGTGGAATCTACTATTTTGGTTTCTGCTGTTCAACTTCCTGAGTTGAAAGGAGACTTTGAATGCACAAGAAGCTTCTGTCCAACACAGTGACAAAGTGGCAGCTAAAACTGCCAGGGCTATTAGAAAGCACATTAGTTTACATATAAACACCCTTCTGGAAAAGTATCAGATAAAATATCGTCTGAAAAGTAAACGGTAAAGTTAAAATTGTAAAAGTTGTGTTTCTTTAGTTATTTGTTTGGCTTTTTAGAGGGACTTTGCCACTCGAACAACAAGTTGGTTTAATTTTAAAGAGCATTAAACTGTCCATATATTGTTCTAGCCATTTTACTGGACAGTAAATTATTCCTGCGATATTCAACATTGAGTCGGTGGCTCCTGTGGCTCAATATGCTAATTTGCTAATATGCTAAGAGTGCTTGATAGGGGTGGGGGATCTAACTGCAGTATAACCATAGGGGGGGATTTTTTGTCACCACAGAGACAGATAAACAGACTGTAATGCAAATTAGCACAGCAAAACAGCTAATTAGTATTTGAGAGCAGCTCGTATCTATAAGCATACAAGAGAAACAGTTCTGATTCACAGCAATGATTCAATGATTTAATTAAATTTAAACTTTACAAAAAATGGTTTGGGGACAGAGTCCCTTTAAAAATATAGTGCATATTATAAAGTTGAGTTGTTTAAAAGACCATGTACAAAAGGTTTGATCACAGTGGTCCAATAACTATAGAGTGCATGTCACCTCCAGGTTGCAAAAGAACATCTGTGTTATAACATGTAATATACTGCTCTGTTGTACACATCGATTTACGTAACATGTATGTAGATAGAAATTAGCAATGAAATACTTTTAATGGCGCAATAATCTAGGACAAGGTCACCATGTGTTTATATATACTTTTACACTTTCATTATTATATAAAACCATAAAGCTCCCATTGTCATTCTTCAATGTTATGTACCCTTCCTAAGCTTTCACTGCAAAAAATCCTAAAAGACTTACAATGCGTATTTATATAGAACCGTACAACGTTTGAATATATAAACTAGACCATGGCTTCCATGACACTTTGATGAAGGTTGTGTGTATGTAAGTGTTCCCTGGTGGAGGCAGAGTGGACACAAGGGGAGCATGACCTGCCCTTGGAGTAGGAAGTACTAAGGGAGGGTTTTCAAGACCTCAATGGCTAAGGCTGCCGGCATGACCCTCTGAAAAGTGACGATAGATGTCTGGGAGGCAGGCACCCCCCTACCATCTGGACAAAGGTCGACACGCTCTGCAATGGGGGTCCTGAAGAATATCCAGAGGCCACTTACCTTCAAAATGTTTCTGATAGTAGGAGAGGATCACATTATTCTCACCATGGTACTTGCTGCCACTTTCATATTAATGCAGGAATGCAGAAACTGGACCAGTTGCTTCTACAACCCAATTTTTGTCCCCTCTAACTGCACCATCTGTTAATGGGACAGGTGTTCCAGCCATAGCACAGCGCTAATTTCCTTCAATGCCTAGTCCATCACAACTTCTAGCCAGATACAGTTCAGTGACTGGTCATCTGTTGGGGCTGTTTGGATGGTGGAGGCTACACTTACTGGTTCAGCTGCTTCTATTCAGGCTATGGTGAATGGTCAGTTGTAATAATTGGTGGTTAGTGTGTAAGGTCTTATGGAGCAGGGTTCAGTGGCCACTAATGGGGTCTCTCCTGTGGTCACATTGGTCCAGACTCAATGGGATTTTAGTTTATGGTTGAGTTAAGGGAGTTATTCCATCTTCTTCTTAGCTTAGCAGTGGTGTTCATCGTCAGTCTGCTGTTGGAAGTGAGCTACCTAGGGGCACCGTGATTAAGGTAGCATATAAGGTATATGAGTCTACTTATGTTTGCTTTACCGGAGGTTTGGGAAAGCATTTAACTCTTTAGGTTAAGAAGAGGATCTGGAAAAGGGAGTTCATATATATATTCTCTTTCTTGCAGCAGTTGCAGCAGTGCAGGATGTGTGCAAGTCGCTGTGCAAGTTAAGTGCCATGAGGAGGGCCAACAGCAAAGCATGGTTTATCAGGCAGATCTTCATCGAATGGATGAACGAAGTGTTTGGCCCAGATCTCAAGAAATATTTAGAGGAGAAAGAACTGCTTCTGAGGGCCTGTTGATAATGGACTCAGGCTCCAGGATTGGAGAACCACTTGCTGAAGGACTTTAATTTTATAACAGTGAATTTCTTGCCCCCTAACACAACTCCTCTGATCCAGCCCATGGACGAGCAGGTAATCTCAAACTTTAAGAAACAATATACCAAGATCCTCTTAGAGAGGTGCTTTGAGGTGACCTTGGTTACTCAGTTGACACTGAAAGAGTTCTGGAAGGACCATTTTAATATCCTCCACTGTGTCACTCTGATAGATAAGGCCTGGCATGCAGTCTCTCTCATGAACTGTGGCTGAAAAAAAACTGTGTCCAGAAGCTGTTGCTCCAAGGAACTTGGAAGCTGAACCTAGCCCAAGTGTGAAGAGCATTGTGTCTCTGGTGGTCATTCCTGAGGACTTCGAAGAGTTAGTGGAGGGGCACAGAGAAGAGTTCAGCACTGAGAAGCTGCAGGAATTTCAGAGGGAGCAGCAACAGATAGTGGCTGAAGAAATTTCTTCTTCAGGTGAAGAGGAGAGAAGGGAGGAAGCACCTACTGCACTCATCAGAGAAATGTGTGCTAAATGGACTGAATTACAAAATGTTGTAGAACACCATCACCCTGACAAAGCTCTAGCAAGCCACGTTATGGACTTGTTTAATGACCAAGCAATATCTCACTTCAGAAACATTTTGAAATGTATGCAGAAGCAATTTCCCATTGATAGATTTCTAGTGAAACTGCCTACATCACAGTCTTGAGTAGGGTGCAGTGGTGTTAAGAGATAAAAAGGCTAAATATCCCCTGGACAATTGCCTTATGTTGTAATGCAAGGGGACTCCCGTTCCAAGCAATAACCTGTCTCCTTCTTCCCCTATTCTACATTGCCACCATCCCATTGGTCCCTCAAGTTCCCTCAGTACTGATTAGTAAGTGGTAAGTGAAGTTAAATTCTCTGTTATTTACATAGTTACATAGATACATAGTAATTGAGGTTGAAAAAAGACTTTCAGTCCATCAAGTTCAACCTTTTAAGATCTTCTCTGATCTGCAATATTCAGATTAGTTATTAATTAATTAGTTGTTAATTAATTATTAATAGTATAGTATTTGAGGATGAATAAAGAATTAGTCCATCAAGTTCAACCTTTTTAGATCTCTCTTGATCTTTTTAATATGTGGACTATTTGTTATTAATTGTTAATTGATCCAGAGGAAGGTCAAACTGAAAAAAAAAACATTGAAACTTTGCCAATTGTCTCATAAGGGGAAAAAAAGCAAAATTCCTTCCTGACCCCAGAAACTGGCGATCAAATTTCTCCCTGAATCAATATTCCTTCGCTAGTTATCTAGGATAACCTTGAATGCCCTCTTTATTCAAAAATATATATAACCACTTTTTGAAGTTAGCTATCGAATTCGCTGTCACCACCTCCTTTGGTAGAGAATTCCACAGTTTAACCACCCTAACTGTGAAGAACCCTTTTCTTTGTTTAAGGTGAAATATTTTTTCCTCTAACCTCAAAGGATGTCCTCTTGTCAGTTGAAAATCTCTTGCTACAAAAAGTTCACTTGACACAGCCTTATATTGATCCTGGATGTATTTAAATAACGTAATCATATCCCCTCGTAGACGCCTTTTTTCTAGCGAAAATAAGTTTAATTCGTTTAGTCATTCTTCATAACTTAGCCCCTCTATTCCCCTTATTAGTTTTGTTTGCTCTTGCTCCCTTCTTAAATATAGGTGCCTTGTTGATTTCCTTATAGTCACATAAAGCTGCCTCTGTTCCCTCCTTCTTGTATAATTTAAATGCATGTTTCTTTTTCCTCATCATGATCTTTAAGTCATTGTTAAGCCACATGGGATGTGATTTACTCCTATTCCTTTTATTTCAACATGATACATGCCGATGAGTATGTTTATTTAGTAAGGATTTAAATGTTGTCCATTTATTTTCAGTATTTTTCCCTGTAAGTTCTTTGTCCCAGTCTATATGTAGTATTGCTGCCCTTAGCCCATTAAAGTTAGCCCTTTTAACATTTTGAGTTTTTGTTGGCCCCTTACAACTCTGTTTTTTGTATTCAATCTCAAATGAGACTGTGTTGTGATTACTGTTCCCCAAAGGGTTCCCCTATTTTAACATTTGATATTATATCAATATTACTTGTGATGACTAAATCCAAGATGGCCCCATTTCTAGTAGGTTCTTGTATTACTTGGGCCAGATAATGATCCCTGAGTGTACTCAAGAACCTGCTCCCCTTAGCTGAGCTGCTGGTCTCATTTATCCAGTTTATTTCAGGGTAATTAAACTCTCGCATTATTAGAACTTGCCCATGCTTAGCTGCATTTCCAATCTCTAACAATAATAGTATTTCCTCACTTTCAAATATATTTGGGGGTTTATAGCATACTCCCACCAATATGCGTTTAGAATTAGCTCCTCCACTATTTAGCTCAACCCACAAAGATTCAATGTTGCCGTTAGTTCCAGCATAAATATCTTCTTTGACTATAGGCTTAA
Source organism: Discoglossus pictus (assembly GCA_027410445.1). Lineage (NCBI taxonomy): Eukaryota > Metazoa > Chordata > Amphibia > Anura > Alytidae > Discoglossus > Discoglossus pictus. Next base: position 36,529,546 of record CM050168.1, read on the forward strand.
ATTCAGGCTTAACATACAGACAGATCCCACCTCCACTTTTACCATTTCCCCTATCTTTCCTAAATAGGTTATAACCATCCAAATTAACAGTCCAGTCATGAGATTCGTCCCACCATGTTTCAGTAATGCCTATTAAGCCCCATTTTTCTTGTACTGCTAATAATTCTAGCTCGCCCATTTTCCCAGGCAAACTTCTTGCATTAGCAAGCATAGCAAGCATACACTTTATGTTGCTATGGCTCTGCCGTTGTGAAGTGCTTGCCACTATATTTGAGGCCCCTATTAATGCCTCCCTACTGTCTATTGTAACCCTCCCCCTTCTCCTCCCCCATGGGTAACTAATTCATCCCTTTCCCTCTCTACCCTTTTTACCTCAATACTTCTATATAGTCCCCCCCCCCACCTACAAGTTTAAAAACTCCCCCAGCCGTTCTACCATCCTATCCCCTAGTACAAAAGCTCCCTCATCATTAAGGTGCAATCCATCCCTGCAATAGAAATTGTACCCAAGTGAGAAGTCAGCCCTGTGCTCTAAAAACCCCAACCCCTCTGCACTGCACCACTTGTTTAGCCATGCATTAACCTTTCTAAGCTCATTGTGTCTCCCTGGGCTAGCACATGTCACTGGTAGTATCTCAGAAAATACTACCTTGGAGGTCCTTGCTTTAAGCTTATTCCCTAGTTCTCTAAAACCATTCTTTAGGACACTCCATCTTTCACTAACTTTGTCATTGGTACCAATGTGTACCAAGACCGCCGGTTCATTACCAGCCCCTCCCAATAATTTATCCACCCGGTCCACAACATGCCGAACCCGAGCACCCGGGAGACAGCAAACTGTTCGATTGCTGGGATCTGGGTGACAAATCACCCTGTCTACCTTCCTAATAATAGAGTCCCCTACCACCAAAACATGCCTGTTGCTCTGCCTATGCTGCCCTTCCACTCTTCCAGTAGAACTGTTCTCCCGGCTGTTAGAGGGAACAGATCTATCTGGCATTGCCATTCCTGAATGGACACCCCCAACAGTTTTACTCAATTTGGCAAATCTGTTGATGTTTGCGAACTCAGAACTGGCCTGCCTCCTCCGGTTCCCCCTGATTCCCCTTCTAACTGTAACCCAGCTACCCCCCTGGACATCCTCACTAACCCCAGCTCCACCCTCCATGCTAGGCCCAGCTAAACTGTGCTCCGTGAGCACCAACTTCCATTCCAGTGGAGCAATATCACTAAGTGCTGCAATTCTAATCTCCAGATCTCCAATTTGAGCTTCCAGAGAGGCAACATGCTCACACCTCTCACAGAGGTATGGACCCTGGATCATCTGATCCAGCAGTGCATACATGTTGCAGGATGTACACTGAGTGAGGTTGCCACTGGACTGACTCATGATTATCAGTTACAAAAATACAGTGAGAAAACAAATCAATGTATTTGTATAAAGATTGCTTTTCTACACCTTAACCCAAACAAAAAAAGAAAAAAAATATAAATGTTTGTTTTCTGTTTTTTCTTATTATACCCCTTTCCTTTGAATTCACTCCTTTTATTCAATCTCCTACACACTAACTACACTTACACTAGAAATTATTGCAAGCACCCAAGCTTGTTCTTTCCTTGTTAAAATAGACCCTGCCCACTCAACTGTACAATGATAAATGAGTACAGGACAGAAAACACTGCCCTGCCCCACAGAACTGATTCAACAGAACACGACAAAATGCACACAGATAAACCTTTACACAGGCCAAGCCACACCCACTCTCACCTGGACCCTGATTACAGCCCACAGGAAAGAAAACACTGCACTGATTTACAGAACTGATTCAAACAGAACCTCACACAAATGCACACAGATATACCTTTACACAGGCCAAGACAAACCCACTCTCACCTGGACCCTGATTACAGCAACAGGACAGAAAACCCTGCACTGATTTACAGAACTGATTCAAACAGAACCTCACACAAATGCACACAGATATACCTTTACACAGGCCAAACCACACCCACTCTCACCTGGACCCTGATTACAGCCCACAGGAAAGAAAACAGTGCACTGATTTACAGAACTGATTTGATCTCAGTACAGTCAAAGTGAAGTTAAATTCTCTGTTAGTCTATTTGATGTAATTCATGTTTTTTTTTTTATTGATGCTGCTTAGTGTTAGGGTTTTGTATCTAAAAACAAGATCATCAGTACGAAATAAAATGTGAAAAATCTGGGGTCCAGAACAGATTATTTCATAGTTACATGGTTACATATTTACATAGTATTTGAGGTTGAATAAATAATGTTAGTCCGTCAAGTTCAACCTTTTTAGATCTCTTCTGATTATTTTACTATGTGGTAATAATACTATTGTATAATTTACTATTTGATAATAATTGTTAATTGATACAGAAGAAGGCAAACAGAAAAAAAAAACATTGAAACTTTGCCAATTGTCTCATAAGGGGAAAAAAAAGCAAAATTCCTTTCTGACCCCAGAGACTGGCAATCAAATTTCTCCCTGGATCAATATTCTTTCACTAAAAACCTTGAATGCACTCTTTATTTAAAAATATATCTAACCCCTTTTTAAAGTTATCTATCGAGTTCGCTGTCACCACCTCCTATGGTAGGGAATTCCACAGTTTAACCACCCTTACTGTAAATAACCCTTTTCTTTCTTAAAAGGTAAAATCTTTTTTTCTCTAACCTCAAAGGATGTCCTCTTGTCAGTTGAAAATCTCTTGGCACAAAAAGTTCACTTGACAAATCTTTATACTGACCCTGGATGTATTTATATAAGGTAATCATATCCCCTCGTAGACGCCTTTTTTCTAGGGAAAATAAGTTTAATTTGGTTAGTCTTTCTTCATAACTTAGCCCCTCCATTCCCCTTATTAGTTTTGTTGCCCTTCTCTGTACTTTTTACAGCTCTAAAATGTCCTTTTTATGAAGTGGTGGCCAAAATTGCACTACATATTCCAAATGAGGGCGAACTAGGCATTTGTACAGTGACTGAATTATATCTGATTCGATTGCTTCTATATCATTCGTAATACATGCTAATATTTTACTTGACTTTGCAGCTGCTGCTTGCCATTGAGCACTGCTACCTAGGTGGTTGTCCACAAGTACTCCCAAATCCCTTTCAATATCAGATACCGCTAGATTTGCTCCATTAAGATTATAAATTGCATGGCTATTTTCCCTTCCCAAATGCCTAACCTTACATTTATTTGTATTAAATGTCATCTGCCATTTAGCCGCCCATTTCTCTAATTTATGCAAATCCCTTTGTAGGGAAAGTACATCATTATCTGTTTTAATTACCTTGCACAACTACTTTCGAGTCCTACTTCTATGTAATTAATCAACATGTTAAAAAGGAGAGGACCTAATACTGAGCCCTGAGGAACCCCACTTACCACATTAGTCCAATCGGAGTATGTTCCATTTACAACAACCCTTTGCTTCCTGTCTTTTAGCCAGCTCTCGATCCATGAGCAGATATTTACTGTAATTCCTGTATCTCTAAGTTTACTCAATAGTTTCCCATGTGGCACTGTATCAAAAGCATTTGTAAAATCCATAAAGACTACATCCACTGAGTTTCCCTGATCCAAGTTCCTACTAACCTCCTCATAAAAACTAATTATATTGGTCTGACATGACCTATCTTTCATAAATCTGTGTTGACTCCTACTTATGATCTTGTTCAATTAGTCATATTCTTGTATATTGTCCCTTATTAACCCTTCTAAAAGCTTCCCAACTACAAATGTGAGGCTTGCAGGTCTATAGTTGCCTGGATTTTCTCTTGCTCCCTTCTTAAATATAGGTGTCACCTCTGCTTTTCGCCAGTCATCTGGTAGCGACCCTGTGGTGAGTGAGTCTTGAACAATTAGATATAATGGTTTGGCTATTACAGAACTCATTTCCCTCAGTACCCTAGGGTTGAATTCCATCAGGACCTGGGGCTTTATTAACATTTATTCCAACCTCTTTTGGATTTCTTCCTGCGTTAACCAATTATTTGGTGAAGATAGTGTAGTCCCATTTTGTTGCAGTGGTACCTCCCTTGTATATATTGAAGAAAAGAACCTATTTAGCTCATCAGCCTTTTCCTGGTCACTAATTATCTGTGTCACATTGTAATTAATGTTCCTATAGCTTCCTTCATCGCCTTCTTCCCATCGCCTTCTTCCCATTAAAATATTTAAAAAATATTTTAGGGTTAGTCTTACTCTCCCTTGCAACTGACTTCTCATTTTCTATTTTAGCCAGTCTAATAGCCCTTTTGCAAGCCTTGTTGATTTCCTTATGGTCACATAAATCTGCCTCTGTTCCCTCCTTCTTGTATAATTGAAATGCATGTTTTTTTCCTTATCATGATCTTTAAGTCATTGTTTAGCCACATGGAATGTGATTTACTCCTATTCATTTTATTTCCACATGGTACATGCCGATGAGTATGTATATTTAGTAAGGATTTGAATGTTGTCCTTTTATTTCCAGTATTTTCCCTGTAAGTTCTTTATCCCAGTCTATATGTTGAATTTCTGCCCTTAGCCCATTAAAGTTAGCCCTTTTAAAATGTTGAGTTTTTGTTGACCCCTTACAGCTCTGTTTTTTGTATTCAATCTCAAATGAGACTGTGTTGTGATCACTGTTTCCCCAATGGTTTCCCTATTTTAACATTTTATATCATATCAATATTACTAAATCCAAGATAGCCTCATTTCTAGTAGGTTCTTGTATAACCTGATCCAGATAATGATCCATGAGTGTACTTAAGAACCTGCTCCCTTTAGCTGAACTGCTGGTCTCATTTATCCAGTTTATTTCAGGGTAGTTAAAATCTCTCATTATTAGAACTTGCCTATGCTTAGCTGCATTATCTATCTGCAGCAATAGTTGCAGTTCATCACCCTCAATCATATTTGGGGGTTTTATAGCATATTCTTACCAATATGCGTTTAGAATGAGCTCCTCCACTATTTAACTCAACCCACAAAGATTCAATGTTGTCGCTAGTTCCACCATAAATATCTTATCTGACTACAGGTTTAAAACCAGGCTTAACATACAGACAAATCCCTCCTCCTCTTCTACCATTACCCCTGGTAGTATCTCGGAAAATACTACCTTGGAGGTCAAATTTACATTTACATTGATTTCTATGGGAAATGCTTGTTTGGTTTGCAACCTAATTGGTTCACATCCTGCCGTGCTGAACAGTGTTGTGGGTTTTGAGGGTAAAAATAATACCACATCCATCTATTATTTACATTATATGAGTGTTCATTTGTCTGGCTACTACCACTGTATACACAAACACTTATGGTATGCCCTTTTAACATGTGTGTGGGTTAAATCATTTTCCTTTGTACAAATTCAATTTCTGAGTCTATTACACAAATCAAGTCAAGACCTGGCTATGCCAAGTCGTAAATATTTTCACATGTTAAGAACGACTCCTCAAGGTGAAGGCCTCAAGATAGCTTGTTCTGAGACGTACGCATCTCACTTCAATGTTACATTGTCTCCTTAAGATATTATCAAGCTGGTGTTAAGATAAGCATACAATGGGACCTAACCAAAAAAGACTTGGCAGACAATATGGGACAGAAGGTCATACATATTAATATAATCCATGTTTAATACACAGTTCTAGGTTGCCCTCCAGCATACAGAACCAGATATACACAACATATTTATCAAAACATTCTAATTTAGACATATACAAGCAAACAGGAAGTAACTATATGTGATTGGTGGAAACCAACCTTGTGGCGATGAGGAAGAAATAGTTATGTACAGTATCTCACAAAAGTGAGTACACCCCTCACATTTTTGTAAATATTTTATATCTTTTTTTTTTCCATAAAGTTTTTATTGACACATTCACAAGACAAGCACATTTGAAAACAAGGAGTGACACGCAGGTCCCCCACACTTTATGATTTTCATCGTATACATTTGTGCTAGCTCAAGATAAAATACATATGACAATTCCATGTGTCACCCTCCGCCTTTTTCCTTTTTCTATTATTAAGATAGTCTATGTATGCAACCTAGAACAGGTTAGGTAAGTTTCCCGTGCTTAAATGCTCTATGTCTCGCATGTGCTAGATATCCTGCTATGGTTACTTATTTTAGAAATTAAAACAATTTTAACTAACAAAAATATAACAAAACTGAACACAAATTAACGTGTGCCTTTCAAAATTACGTTTTACAGAAATTGCTTACTACCTTTCTTACCGTCCACGTCCGCAGCGACCTCAAACGAGGTACCATGGAGAGCCCTGTCCCGGACCGTACCAGCTATTATCTGCCTTCCCCTCTTGATCGGTGCACTACCGTCAGTGTTTCTGGAATGAGTGTTCCGTCCCGCTCCAGTTACCCCATATTTCCTTATAAACAGCCACCGTATCGTTTAATGTTGCCGTCATATGTTCAAATGTCATAATAAAGTTGATTTTGTTAATGACTGAGTGGATATCTAGTGTCTTTTTCCGCCAATTTCCTGCCAGACTGCTTTTAGCCGCCAACATGATGAATTGAAGCCACTTATTTTGGTGAATACGTAAGTTTTGTACTGGAAGCCCTAGGAGGCATGTTCCCATCTCGGGATGTATTTTTGTTTTAAGTGTGTTAGAGGCCAGTTCGGCCACCTTGAGCCACATTGATTGAGCAATTGGGCAGTCCCACCAGATATGGCGGAAGGAACCTCCTGTGATACAGCCTCTAAAACACTCAGGAGAGATATTAGGGTCCATTTTGTGTCGCCTGTCTGGCGTGTAATAGGTTCTAAATAAAACTTTGGCCGATGTTTCCATATGGCTAAAGTATCTGGAGCCTTTCGTCAGTTCCAGGTTAATTTTGGACCACCTACTCATGTCCCATTCTACTCCCATATCCTGTTCCCATTGCTTAATATGCTTGGGTTTGCTAGCCATGTCATTAGAGTTGGATATAGCGTACAGTTCCCCCAATATTCCCCTAGTTAGTGGGGCTTTATTACATAATAGTGTGAACCAAGTTGAACTTGGCGGGCCCCATTTACAGAGTTTAATAGTGACATTGTGGCGAATTTTGTTGTAGTTAAAGTATTCTCTGGGTGGGAGATTGTAGGTTTCCATAAAACTCCTAGTATTTAGTACTGCACCCTCTCTAACCCAGCTTCCAAACCTATCTAACTTCCGTGAGATCCACCAATCTTTGGAGAACGTACCCATCTCCTCAAGGGTGCTTGGGGAAGGGAGTGTAGTGGTTAGCAAAGAGATATTGGGGCTTAGCTGTCTATTAATGTTAGCTCTTTCCCATTCCCTCAGAGACAGGGCTATCATCGGGTTGTTTCGAGCCAGCTTTAAGGGCAACGGGGAAGAAGGGTCCCATATAAGAGTATCCCATTTTAATGGTGCAATTTGGTGGTTTTCTACAAAGACCCAAAGTGGCTGGTGTTCTGCCGAATGTGCCTGGGGCAAGAAAGAAATCTGGGATGCCCTGAAGTATTTAAGGAGGTCGGGACAGCCCAAGCCTCCAGAGGATCTTCTCCTCATCATAATTGCTTTCCTTATTCTAGGGCGCTTGTAATTCCAAATAAATCTGAATATTGCATTTTGGAAGCTGGTCAAGTCTCTTATATGTACCTGAATAGGCAGAGTCCTGAAAAAGTACAGGATCCTGGGGAGAATATTCATTTTTATTGCATTTATCCTCCCCAACCAAGAGAGATGATACTTATTCCATTTCAACAAGTCCTGATTCAGGGACTTGTATAGCGGAATATAGTTTGACTGGTACAGGCCAGTGATCTCTGGAGTAATTTTAATACCTAAATAATTTATATATTTTTCTGGCCAATCAAAGGAGTAATGGGATTTGAGAGTATCTCTCAAGGCCTGAGGAGCCTGAGCCAAGATCGCTTCCGTCTTGTCTATGTTAATTTTGAGCCCCGAGATGAACCCGAAGGACTCCATCAGGGACATCAAGGCTGGTACTGAGTGAATTGGGTTTGTGAGTGTGCACAGGATGTCATCGGCAAAGAGGCAACATTTGAACTGATGTAGGCCTACATTTATCCCTGTCATTGAGGCGCTATTCCTAATAGCCTGAGCCAATGGCTCAATGGCTAGCGCGAACAGGAGGGGGGAAAGGGGGCAGCCCTGTCTTGTGCCTCTTTTAATATTGATGAGTGTGTGGTCAGCCCCTGGAATGCTGATGTTTGCAGATGGATTATTGTAAAAAGACTTAATAACATTCATAAAATTACCCACCAACCCAAACTTCGACAGTGTGGCGTGCAGGTATGGTCATTCTATGGAGTCAAAGGCTTTCTCCAGGTCTAGTCCTATTGTACATAAGGGGGTATTATCCTTTTTGGCTAAGTGAAATACGTTGAGAAGTCTTCTTATGTTATCCCCCGTCTGTCTATAGGGAATAAAGCCCACTTGGTCCTTATGTATCAACCTTGGCAGAAAATTTGCTAATCTGGTGGCCAGTATTTTCCCAAGGAGTTTCACATCCCCATTCAAGAGAGAAATGGGCCTGAAGTTTTTAGCCAGTAAAGGATCTCTACCCGGTTTAGGGAGGAAGATAAGACTCGCCTGATTAAGTTCGGGGGGCATGGTCTTCCCCTCCATAATAGCCCTGAAAAGCTTTTGTAACTTTGGGGCAAGTGGATTATTGAATGTGGCATAGTAATTGTTTGTAAAGACATCTGGGCCCGGAGCTTTTCCTCAAGGTTTTGATCTGCTTGTCTCCTCTAGCGAGACTTCAGCATTTAACATATTTAAATCCTCCTCAGTGGCTGAAGGGAGGTCATAGGCGTTCAGGAATTCGTGAATTTTATAATTATTGGCCACCAGTTTAGATGAGTAAATGTCCTGATAATACTTTCTGAATGTTTCTTTGATCTCATCTTGTTTCATAGTAATTTCCCCCCTCGCGTCCCTAAGCTGGTGAATGCCCGCAGAGTTATTCCTAAAATTTAGTCTCCTGGCCAGCATAGGAGAGGGCTTGTTAATTTGACAGTAGAATTTATGTCTCGTTTTTCTAATGGCCTTCTCTGTTCTTTCTGCCAGAATGGTGTCTAATTCTGATCTGGTTCGATTTATGACGTTTTGTGTTTCCCTGGTGAATTTACTCTGGTTTAACTTTTCCAACTTTTGTAATTTCTTGAAGAGTTCATTTTCTTTGCTGAGTAGTTTCTTCCTATATGCCGCTGAGATTTTTATGTTTATCCCTCTAATGTAAGCCTTATGGGCAACCCAGGACCAACCTATTTCCGTCTCAGGAATATCGTTCAGAACGAAGAAGGTGTTAATTTCCTCATCTATTTGAGCCTGTATCTCCGAGCACGTGATCAACTTGTCGTTCAGACGCCAAGCGTGAATGTGGGGATTATTTTGGCTTAAACTTAATTTACAAGATATCAACGCGTGGTCTGACCATGGGCATGGTAAAATTTGGGCATCTGATGTGTTATTGAACAGTGAGGAGTTGATTAACAAGGCATCAATCCTGGAGTATGTGCTATGGGTAGGGGAGAAGAATGTGTACTGTCTTTCAGAAGGATAACCCCCTCCAGGCATCTATTAAGTCCAGTTCTTTAAGTAGGGCATGTATGACTTTAAGTTTTCTAGCATCCCTGGTGTACGAGGGTGTCCCTGACCTATACAGGAATGTCTGAAGCGCCAGGTTTAGTTCCCCCCCTATGATAATTTTTCCTCTGTCCTCTTGCTTCAGGAGGTTCAGAAGTTTGATTAGCGTGTTGTGTGGATTAACCGTGGGGGCAAGTATAAAAATTTGGGTAATCCTTGTGGAGGAATTTTGGGACTTTATCTGATGCAAAGTTTCTTGTAAAAAAAATTATAGAGGGCTTGATTTTTTTATAAAAGAGGAAAGCTTTACGCCTTTTAAACAGGGAGTTGAAGCCTTTTACATTATGTGTTATTATATTATGTGGGTGATCCGTCATGGTTGTCTGTTATCTAAGTGTGTAAAAGTCGCTGGAAAGTTACCCCACGCGGACCACTCTGCCTCAGCTCCCATTTCCCATACCGGACGGTCCGGGACATGCCCACCACATCTCGCTCCAGACGCGGACGACTCCAGGTAATTCTTGATCAGCCAGGCACCAGCGGCATAACATGTAAGAAACCAAAAAACAGTATCAGTACAATTTAGTATCTCAGTAATAAACCTACAATGACAGTAAGTCCTCCCTTGACTACTACATATAGTCATTCCGATAGGATTAAGGGAAGGGAACCTACCCCCCCTAATTATTCCTACAGGGAGAAAACTATCAATTAACATTAACCATAATAATATTAGCCATATCTTGGGCACTAAGCCCCTGGTTGTCATGAAACTTAGCTACCTAAGGTAGCCATCCTGAGTACTCAATAAAATATATGCAATACTAAGCGAGTTAGAGAACAATATGAAAACAAATAGAAAAACATTTTAGAAAAACAATTTAACCCATTACCCGCTTGGCTAAAGAGATTTTATAGGAGTAAAGAAACCCTACATGAGTTAACATCTCCTCAAGTTAAGCCTGGCCTCTAGCCCCTATATGCTCCCGCTAAACATATGCACAAACCAAGATACAATACTGAGGTAGAGTCTGTAGTGTGCTCAATGTCCCAGCGTGTGCGAAGAGTCTGGAGAATCGGGTTTTCCTCTTTCCAATCCTGAAGTGAAGTCCAACCTCTATGTAAAGTATGGAAAGTCTTATAGAGCGAGAGTATGGACCTGGAAATTTTTTTAGGATACAGGGTCCTCCGTCATCCCCTGCTCCCGATGCTTGACGTCCCTCACATGGTTGGAGCTGGACTTTGGTCTTTGAGGCAGCGGGTTCTCTGAACCCCTCCTGGTCTGCCTCGGGTCCGCCTGAAGGAAGGAGCTGTCCCCCATCTATACGGTATTTTATAATGGGAGAGTACTCTTAGTGTGGGTCTCATCTCCCTTCTCTTCTGTAAGGTAGAGGGTGAAAGGTCCATATAGACTTGGATCTTGGTGCCGTCTGGACCTACGATTTCCTTTCTTAATCTCTTTCAGCTAGAATTAAATCTCTAGCTTTTTGCTGTGTAAATCTGATGATGATGTCTTTGGGTGTATTTTGGTCCCTAGATGACCCCATCGCTCTGTTAGCTCTTTCTATTGTCCAATCTGATTCCTCGACCGATGGAAGGATCATGCTGATAAAATCTCTACTGCAAAACGTCCGTTATTTTATTGGGGGCCCCCCTCAATCTGATGTTGTGTCTGCGGGATCTATTCTCCAGGTCCTCCACTTTGTTTCCAGCATCTGGATCTTAGACGCGTTCTGCAAGATATCCTGCTTATCAAGTGCTTGGGCCTCCACAATTTGGTCGGTGCTTTCCTCCAGGCCCTGCAGCCAGGGACTTGATGTCTGACCGTAGATCATCTACTGCGTGCTTGATTTCAGCTTGCAAGATCTGCTTGATTTTGGACAGGGTGCCGTCCGTTAGTTCCATTTGAACTGGTTGTGAGATCTACGCCGCCGATGGGCCGGCGAGTCCGGATGTTCCGAATTAGGACTCGGACTTGGGTTGCGGCTTGCTTCAGGTGGCTTGTAGAACTCCTGGATCCCCTTTCCAGTCTGTTTTTTTTGTACTTTGCTAGTACTGGGTTAGAGGGTAATGGGTTGGTACAGTGCTAATGTAGTTAATTACTCATGGATGGCTTAGTGGCTGCCAGCCTCATGCATGCATAGGAGCCACGGTCAAGCTGCCCCCAGGGCGTGTTGATTTTCTCTGGCCCAGTGTCCTCTGGGGCATGACGAACGCCTTGAGTAAGGGAATTTGTCGTTCCTTTATTGCCTCCGAGATCACCAATCCCTGCACCAGTGCTGTATAATATGTGTTCCCAGGGGTAAGGGCTCTTCATCTGAATTAAGGTTAGAGAAAAAACTTCCTTGAACAGAAAATGCTTACAGATTAGTGCAGTTTGTCATTTGGATGCGCTATTCTTAGAGTGTCCACCGGGTGTCAGTGTTAGCACACTAGTGTCAGTGTAATGGAGTCTTTCAACACCACATAGCAGGGCAATCCAGTCTTTTAGACAAACACGAGCTGCAGGCAAACTTCCTCAATCTGTTATTATTACATATAAATCTAGTTGGGGCCTTTAAGCCTTATAGTGAGACCCTTAGCCAGATTGTAATGTCCTCTGGGATCCTAACTTCTCAGAATCTTTTGATGTCTCACTTTCATAAGAAAAAGTCTGTAGTAAAATATGGTGAGGGCTCTTTTTTTTTTTTGGTTGGGTTCTGTGTTGCATTAAGCCTCTCTTAGCAGTATCTGCTTTCTTTGTCTAGATTTGAAATTCGCGCCACAAAATGGCGGCCGCAGATTCGCGGGCTTTGTAAATCTGGGGTAAGAGGAGGCTACCTGCTTTGAAGTGTAGTCCTCCCTGCTTTCTTGCCTGTAGTGACCCCTTTATGTGCTCCCTGTTGTTGCTTTAGGGCCCTGGGGGATCGCGGTGTAACTCTGATCTGTAATTCCTGGAAGGCCTGGCAGGCAAGATGGCCGCCCCCATGAGGCAGCGCCTCTATCACAGGGTGTAGAGGCCCCCGGGCTGTCGCCCCTTGCTCCCCGGTCTCCGGACCTCCTATCACACCCCACCTTCAGGCCACTCACCCCTCCGGCCTCTGGTCTCCCTAGTCTTTTGGGTGTCTCTCCGGTCCCCGGTGCCCCTTTACTTACTCCACTCTGGCCTCTTGTTGATTCAGTGCGGCAGCGCCAGCACAGCCGCCGGGACTCTGCGGGAGCTTGGACGTGGGACTCCTCTGTAGTCTGTGTAACGCGACTCGCGTGGCTGGCCGTCCAGTCTGGACTCCCCCGGGGGTAGGGGAGGAGGGTCTGATGTGCTTCCCTGCGCTCCAGCGCAGCACGGTCCGGTCTGCTGTGAGAGGCCGTGCAGCCTGCCAAATGCTACGATTTTGGGGTAAAATAGAACTGGACCCCACGGTCTTTTTGGGTAGATGAGCTCCCAGGAGCCTGCAGATTTATTAAATTGAATAATTAGGCAGTTTATGCCCTAAATTTGAATTCTGTGGTGCAGAGCCCACATGACGTGCAGCCTTCCCCTTGAGAGTGTCTATTGAAGCCGATAGTATCATACCTGCTTACCTTGTTCAAACGGAAGTCAGGGAATATGCAGAGGCTGGAATCGCATCATCGAGTTGAGAGAACCCCTGGAGCGTTTAGAGCAGAGAGAGCGTGCTAGAGGGAGGGCGAAGGAAAAGAAAAAACAGTAATAAAAACATAACAATTAAGAAAACATCCAATTTCTGACAAACATAACCTCCTACGCCAGTCTTCTGCCCTGGCCCCTTTGGGAAGGGGGAACGAACCTGCCATTCACCCGTAGGTCCCCTATCAGGAGGGGTTAAAAGAAACTGGGGGGGGGGGGGGGGAATGCAACATTGGAGGGTTAATCTCCCTTGAAATATCAAGAAAAAAATGGTTAGCATAGAGAGAGAGAGAGAGAGAGAGAAAAGAAAAGGAAAGAAAAAGAAAAGAAATATAGAAATAACAGCAACATTTAAACCATGCTTGTGAGTCTTTTCAAACATATAAAGGATATGAGTTCTTGTTCTGGATCAACTAGTCAAACTCCAAATCCAGAAGAAAAAATAAAATGTTTTTTCCAGACAGTGCTGTACTCCACCAGATAGCTGGTCAAACAGGGTCTGGTTGAGCTCGGTTCTCCAAGTTCTGTAAATTTGGGTGCCGTCGATTGGGCGAGGGCAGGCGGTCATCTTTAGTAACGGACAAGGTTTTTGTTCGAGAATTGCAAGAGACTTTTGTCCACTGTTTTGTGGTGATGGGTAAGTCTATGCGGTCCTGGGTGTCATCCTTCTCTTCCTCAGGAATCAGGTTAAGACGCTTGAGAGTAGACCAACAGTCATCCAAAGAATGGGTAGAAAATGATTTGCCTCCATGCTGGAACATAATAGCAAATGGGAAGCCCCACCTATCTAAGATTTTGTGTTTAATCAGGACTTCCAGGGCGGGCTTCATTTCCCTTAGGTATTTCTGGGTTCCTTGTGGCTCCCAACGCCCTGTGGGCCCTGTCAATTTCAAGCATAGGCTCAGATACGTCAGGGAGGAATGTGCCAATCGTTTCTATCACATACTGTTGGAGATTCATCACCGATCTCGGGATACCCCTTATCCTCAGATTGTGTTGTTGCGACCTATTCTCCAGGTCCTCATACTTGTATTCCAGATCTGTGATTCTGTAGGAGTTTTGGTTGATCTCAACTCTGCCCCGATCTTGGGCCTCAACAATTTGATCTGATATTTCCTCTAATAATTGGGTTCTCTGCCCCAAATCGCTAATATCCTTCTTAATGGCCTCAATCATTTTAGCCATATAAGATTGGAACAATCCTTCAATTTGGGCCATGGAGCTTTTAGAGAGGTTCATGTCCCGATGCAGTGAGGCTGGACTCCCCTCATCCTCTGATTCCTCTGAAGGTTTACAATAGTCTGTGTTCTTTTTAGCCGGTGGATTCTTTCTATGCTTCCCCGTTCTTTATTGTTGTAATTGGGGTAGATCAGAGATCCCCATATGACAGAGCGAAGGTTGAGAATACTAGTGGGATATCTGGCCCACCTTGTTGTTGGAGAGCTGTTTCAATCCTTGCTGTTAGCTGTAGTTAACAATGTCATTGTTCTAGCATTTATTGCGGGATATTACCCTCATGGCCTATTTTAGGCCGAACTATACATGCCTGCTGATACAGCTCCAAGTATAAGCATGTGCCCTGGAGCTGTGGTGGATCCTAATAGAGAGGCAAAAGGTATGCTATAATTATTCAGAAGTTCTCAGTGCCAGATAGCAGACATTTGTTTAGATAGTTAGCAATAAAATCCAGTAATCAAGTATAATATCACAAACAGCCGGCAGATGGTGCTAGAGTGCTGGAGGTCAGTTGCTGCCCTCTGCAGCAGGTATAACAAGGGTGAAGTATAAGAGCAGTTATGTCCAGATATGCCCCTCCTGCGGTTAATAGGGCTAGATTGATATATGAAGTAAAGCCACACCATAAGAGTGCCAATCAGGCTGTAGACACCCCCTCAGAAACTTCAATAGACAGTAGCAACCAGTTCAAAAGAGCTGGGCTGCAGTGGGCCTGTGGGCGGTGGTGTATTTCAGAGGCCCTGATAGTTTAACTGCTCTCCAGAGATTGCAAGTCTCTTTTATTGCAAACAGTCTTGCAAGCAGCACTGTTGGCCACAAGGTGGCAGTGTTAGTTTACTTTCAGTGCTGCAGCAAAGAAGGTTTCTGTTCCAGACAGCTAGTTAGCAATGAAGACCTGTAAAAAGTTGTTGTCCAGTCCAGTGTGTTGTAGTGCAAGATGTCTCCTGCTTAATATTGGTCTTTATGAGGAACCAAAGTGGCCAATGTATTTATAGAGTCTTAGAGGCCACCCCTACCTTGCAGTATCTGAGTCTGGGTGTATGGTGCTGTAGGTGGCTTATCCAAAATATTGCAGAGATCTCCTCCCAGGCCAGAAAATCAAGATGGCAGCAGCCCTTCCCGGGTTTCTTCACCCGCCCTGCTACTCTTTTATGATCAAGGGCAATGTAGGCCTGGGCCACCACCGGTTGTTTTAATGGAGCGTTTGAGGTATTGTGAGGTACTCACTGGGCCCGGGACTCCGTCTCAGCCACCGCCACATCCAAGATGGCTGCAGCCCGATCACGAGGCCCCTCCTTCTGCCTCCGCTGTTGCCGCATACATCGCCCTGGCTCTCCTGCCTCGTTCCTGCTGGAGCCTGCTTGCTCTGATTCCAGTGCTTGCTCTGATTCCAGTCCAGGGCCCCTGAAGCCTTCTCCTCCTGGTAGGTGCCAGCGGGAGGGTTGCTCCCCGGTTAGCAGGCTGGGTAAAGGCAAGTCCGCACTTGTGCCTATAGGGGTGCCGCTGGAGGAACCCACAGGGGATATGGGTCACCTCCTCTTCTTCCCCAACTGTTTTATGGGGTGCTCAGTGCTGAGTTAGGTTCACTGGGGCAGTTTTTCCCCATAAATTTTGTGCTACCGGGCAATACCACCAAGTGTGGATGTGATCCCCTATCTGTTGATACCGCTTAAAGCATATGTTGCTTTCGCGGGGATTGATCTTCTGTAGCTTATTAGGTGTACAATAGACTCTCTGGAGGACCTTGAGAGATGTTTCTAACTGAGAATAATTAAATGATCCTCTACTTAAATTCAAGCAGGACTAATTTTTCGCCACTCCCAAATCTTCCGCCCATCTAATCATGAATTTGGGTTTTTCGTCAGTAGCTGTGTGTGTAAAAAAGTTATAGAGTGTCCCTACTATACCCTTGGAGATGAGGAGGGTGATTTTTTACAAATTGGTGATAGCCAAGAGGATTTAGGGGCCCCCAAGTCTTTGAATAATTCACTAGCCCAGCTTTTTATTTTTAAATAATTATAAAATTCCTCCTGAGGTAGACTATGTTTCAGACAGAACTGATCATAGATCATAAGACATTCATCAGTAAACCACGAACCAAACCTATCTAGGTCTCTAGAGATCCACCAATGTTTTGAAACTACGCTAGAATCTGCTATTACTTGAGGGAAGGAGAGAACCGACAACAGAGGAGAGGTATCCAGATTGTCGGCTTTTGGTTCTAGTCCATTTTGGGCAAAATATTCATTTTGGTGGCTACTATACGTCAGTCCATGACAGTTGATATTTCATCCACCTCTGCATGTCCTCGCCCAACCTTTTATACATAGGGGGTAGTTTGCCTTGTATAGGTCTGAGACTTTAGGATTAATGTTACTAAATATTTTATGTACTGTTTAGGCCAGGTAAAGGTGTGTTTGGACTTCAGGGTTTCTATGTCAGATTGGGCGATGCCTAAGCTTAGAGCCTCTGCCTTCTCTAGATTGAGTTTAAGACCAGATACTCTGCTAAATTTATCTATAACAGACATAAGCGCTGGGATAGAGGATAAGGGATTAGTCAGGGTGCATAGGAAATCATCAGCGAAGAGAAAACACTTATAGTGCTGTAGACCTACTTGGAGACCCTGAATCTCTTTATGTGATCGGGCTGAACTTATTTTAATTCATGCTGCTGGTAATGACCTTGGGTTGATTACTATGAAGGCCCTATTAAAATGGATGCAAGGGGATGTTTGTAAAATTATGGAGGGCTGCCCAGCTACCAAGTTTGTGTGATCTGAGATGGTTATACACCACCAATGGGGAGCTGCCTGGATCCCTGTTAAGGTTGAGTTTTTGCGTAAAAAATAAACTGTGCTATGGTCTCGTTTGTTAAGAAGTTATAAGGTGTCTGTATCCGCCACTCTGTTTTTGAATCTGTTGATTACAATTATATATTTTTAATGGGTTCATCTTGATAAAATGGGCCCCAGCCTTTTAATTTTAAGTTTAATTGAAGGAATATCCCTTGGTTTGTTTTGTAAAGTGAAAAGTGTTCATATGACATTATCGCTTGTGGCAATTGTTCTGCTGCCAGAAAGTGGTTCAGTTCTTCAATTGCGGCTTAAGTGCCACATATATGGTAGAATTAGGCAACCTTATGGGGTGAGCTTGGGTTGCTTCCCTGAGAGCATCACCTTATAGCTCAAAGCTGGCAGCAGAAAGTTGGTTTTAAACTAGAACCAAAATGTTTATTATGTTATGTATATGTTCAATAAACATGGCGGCTACAGCCACTTAACCAAAATAATTTGTGGAGTGTTGACAATGGTGAAAATATTATCATCATCAGTGGGCATGTCAGGGTTTTTACATTTCTGGAGAACACAGTTTGTATATATTGACGCAAGCTACCTGCTTCTGTGTACATATAGATTCTTCCTCTAAATTTAGAGTTTTTTTCCACCTCGATAAATTTGTTTTTTGTTATGACCTTCTGGAATGTAACACACCAAGACATCTTTATGTCCATGATCCTGCTGATCCACTTTGGTTTTCATGTCAGAGATACTGGAGTGGGTTGCCAGTTCCTTCTCAGGTGGGCACAGCATACAGCTCCTGGTATTCCTAGGTGGTCTACCATCCAAGTACCGATTTGGGCCAACCCTGCTTGGCATCAGGGTGGTGTGACCTCATGGTTCCCTGACTTGGAATCAAACCCAGGTGTTGAAAGCACCGAATCCTAAACACTGGACCACCAGTGAACCCAATAAGTTGATTAGCACAAGTCAAAATGGTAAATTCCCTAGCAGCTTAATTAGTTGTAAAAGGTAATAAATTAGTAGAAGTGGTATTCTTTACATATTTGTTTCATAATTCTGCAAAAGAATATACAGTATTTTAAAAATGGGACCACATATAGGGTGGTTTAAGAAAACAATGGAGAAGACCAGGACTGCATATAATTACTTTTAAGGTGAATAAAGGTCCAGTTTAAGCACCAGACAAATGGTTGTGAGTATTATTTCCCCTCTTGTTAATTTAAAATGTTTTTAAAATTATTGTTAACTTGCCTGAGGAGCTGGGTCGGTTTTCATCTACCTCCAGTCACATGACTCACATTGTTTATCTGGAAGCCGTTGGCACCATTGGGAAGCTGTTTAAATATTCAGTAGCTGTGAATTATCCGTGTGCTGTGTGCATATATGACCGTGCCCCACACCTAATGACATTAGTAATGTCAATGTTTTTGTTGCCTGATTCTCCAAACAGGTGAACCAAACGCCTAAATCATAACTCCGGAATAATTAAATAGCTGCCACATAATTTCAGTGGCTTCTGGATGAACAAAGTGAGTTGTGTGACAGTAGAGGGTGTAGACAGCCCCAGCACCTCATACAGGTGAATATTCATTTTAAAGGCATTTTATTTAATGAGGGCTTATTGTTGACTTCTAAAATTAAATTTCCTGAACTAACAAGTCATGATAGTTGGACCCTTACAGTGGGTATGCAAAGGTTGTTTTTATTTTTACCTTTGTAAAAATACCCTGCGCATTTCAAAATATCCTACTGAAAATAAAGGGCTTTAAGGGCAGATTCACTAAGCCTTTGCAAGGACCGCAAAGGTCTGTGGACGACCAGGTCAAATTTACCCCTGGAAAATAGACATTATAGCCTTCTGCCAACCACCTTTACAGCCACTATGAAGCTTATTAAATATGGGGAATAGAATTGGAAATGTCGCACATGGCTAAAACTGTCATTGCTTTTGAAAGGACTAATGGAAAGCTCATTAGTGTGCAAGGACACTTCTGAGAAAGTATCAGAAAGAATCAGGATATTAAATAAAGCAGAAAACCTACAGTAAATAATAGTTGCATGTAAAATTTAAAAAATATAAAAGCTGTGTTTGTTTTTCAAAAACAGTATCAATTATTCAATATATAGTATACATTGACCACAGCCATCCTTTGAATGCAAGTAACTAATTGAGATGTGAGATGTAGACCTTATTCTGTAGTGCAGAGCAAACATTAAACATATTCTGTATTCATTATGGTTATTTTAGCTGTCAGCTGTTTCACACCATGCAGGGCTCTTGTAATGTAATATCCTGAGCTTTCATCATTATTCCACAGTGCTGTTCCAAATATGTCTCGATTAATTATTAATTTACTGATTACTATTAAGAATTATTTATTATAACGCCAAGTTCCTCTGCTTAGGTATATCATGTGTCGTGACTGATTTTGAGACTCCCCTGAACTCCAAAAGCAACCGTTATTTGAGACCCAAACACCTGTGATTACTAAGATCAAAATGCCATTACAAAGTACATGAGACTTGTTTAAAGGACTGCGACATGTTGTTTTTACGTGTAACCTAATGTTGGCCACAATAATGAATGTTGGGGTTTCTATGTGATATGATATGAACTAATAGTTGCTTATAGGTAGCAGAAATGGTTTATACCAGGGGTGGGCAAGTTTGGTCCTGGAGGGACACACACAAGCCTAGATTTGAAGATATCCTTCCTGTGCACAGGTGAGTCAATCAGGATAACAGAAGAAGTGATTGACTTGCCTGTGCGCAGCAGGGATATCATCAAATCCAGGCATGTGTGTGGCCCTCCGGGACCGAACTTCCCCACCGCTGGTTTATACTATATGATTCTGATGTATTTGGTCCAGGCATGGAATTCCCAGATGTTACTCTACTCTCTAGTCTCTCATGAGTGAAGTACAGCCATAAATCTGAAAGGACATAACACGATAACACCAAGCTGTGATGGATCTGGAGACAATGGAGGGGGGTTTGTAGCCTTATAATGAGGTGGGGAGGCCACAGTAGCAAAGCAGATCCCTTGTACAGGGGGTTTGACTAAAGAAAGTAGGGTGGGGGAGAGGTTGATGTGACAATCCAGGGGTAGGAGCTATTAGTGCCCAGGACCACCTGCTATAGACTACAGGTTAACTACCCACAAGGACCATTGGATTATTGAAAATCTTAGCCCCAGCACCCTGATATCTGGCTTCTGTATCAGTCAGGGTCTCTCCATCAGGAATCAGCACTTCCAGGAGTCTCAGTAACCTTCCTGTGGTAGTGACCAGGACAAGTTACTTGTAGGCTGGTGATAGAATCATTATTTCTGCCACCAGGAGCTAATAAGAGAACATACCATTTCTATATGTCTCAGCATTTAACTGATTTATTTTTGGAAATTATTTATAGGAGCAAGGTACGGGGGGGGGGGTGTATACAACACAACAACGACATGGAGTGGCAGACAAACACAGGAGATTGACTCCACATGAGTCCTAATATTATGGCATTCTCGCATTCCTGTCTGGCACCTGTGAACAATAGGCCAACCTCCAAATACACATAATTCTGTCGCCATGTCTAGTGGTCCAGACCTCAAATAGAGTACATTAACGTTATCTGGCAAACAATGGGACAAAACAGATGACAATACACGTGAGGTGTTTATTCACATAGTCCAGTGGCTGGAGCCAAGCAAGCTGTCCTTTATGGTGGCTTAATGAGCTAAGATCCAGGAACTGGAAAAGGGGTCAGTGACAGTGGGTTTATTGTGTGTTTTTTTTAAATGTGTTTGGGAGAAAGAATAAACTGTCAGTCTGACATGCTAAGCAAAGGTGTATCTGCTTCTATTTTTTGTATTCTTAAAGCTTAGAATTCCTCTAAATTCACTTGTAAGATTAGTGGCAGATCTCACACATTTGTTTTACCTTTATCTGTGATGGTTTATTGTTATTTTTTTTTATTAATCTAATTTATTTTATAGAGAAAATAAAATATTGGTAATGTATATGACATGAGTATAACTATAGTTTAGCCAATATATTTAACCAACATGTAAATGGTAGCCATACTCTATAATACTGTGTCAAACAGTAAGTAGGACTGAAAAGCTACATCTTTTAAATCATAATCAAGAACTAGCTCTATATTTAAAAAAAAAAAAAAACTTTTTATTAAACAGTGATTAAAATAAAAAATGTAATGCACCAGTATAATGTATAAGACTTGTTCATATAAATACATCATAGAAAGTTTTGGGCTACAGTGACTCTTTAACAATTAGCATAATGAAGGATACATTTTTGGGCAGAATTAAGTGTTCTTAATCAATGGCAAATATTGTCCTCTTTGGTGAAGGAGATTTGTAACCATAGGATGTGAGTATAGATAGAGTAAAAGGTTACATTTCTGGGGTCCAGAGCGCATTATTTTAAATTACATTGACCCCTATGCGAAATGCTTGTCTGGTACTCTACCTTTTTTGTAAAATATATCAAATTATACCATACTTGGACCCTCTGCTGTCGTACTTTAAAAGACCACTTATGAAGAACTTGATGACATGAAAATTGTTCTAAGTTTAAAATACACATAACCTTTGAAATGTTCTTTTGTTCTATTTTCTTTTGTGCCTAACATGATTAGTCACTAGGAAGGAATAGCAGAACCTTGAATTCAAATAACATTTCAATCTGTGACATGTCTTTCCCAGACCAAATCATATCACTAGAGGGCGCTATTAACTTTCTCCAGGCCATTAACGGTGACGGTCACTGACCTAGGGCACAGCTTGCAAAGCTTGTACAGACAGTTTGAAGAAAAACAGCAAATGTTTTTTAGGATTTTTATATGAATAAATATAAACATATAAATAAATATAAATGCAACTGGTTGTTATTACAACTTTTGAGTCGAAAGTGAATTAAGTGAGGTTGAAAGTTAGTTATTTCAAGCATAACTTACCTGACAAGATTAGTACTCTCTGCTAGTAACCTTTCCAAAAGTGAGTCGAAAGTTAATTAAGTAAGGTTGAAAGTTAGTTATTTAAAGCATAACTTACCTGAAAAGATCACCACTCTCTGCTAGTAACCTTTCCAAAAGTGATTAACTCTTGTAGTAATATATATATATATATATATATATATATATATATATATATATATGTGCATAAACATTGTTACAGTCTTATCCAAGGGATTTATGTGAGCCACAGACTCTTTAAAGCTTCTTCCCCAGTAGGACTGCAGGGGTTAACCTTCCTGCTCAGTTAATCAGCTGCACCTGGGCAACCCTATTTTAAGACTGCTACTGGAGTATGGGAGGAGATGCTAATGGAGTGATTGTTTGCAGGTTTGTTTGACCTGGAGGAAGACACACACAGTAACATAGCAGCCTGTCTAGCTTATGACTTGTAGTTTATGACCACATGGAGCAGAGTAGAGATCAATGATTTAACAAACTATTGGATTATTTGTGTTGCCTCAGGTTTGAATGTGTTAATTGATGCAGAAAGTGCAGTAACTCTCTTTTCAGGCAAAATCATAAAATCATGGTGAAATAAAAACATTTCATAAAGTAGACATAAAATGTTTGTATGGAACAGTGAATCTCTACACTACAAGTACAACCACATGGGAAGAAGATGACTGCACAAGTATTCACTGTCTTATGCTGTCATGCTAGGCAAGGACTTTCCCAATTTTTAAGACATTCTTCAAATCAACAAAGCAAAGCCTGAACAGAAAACCCAGACTGCTCAGGAATCTATCTGGTGACATCTGCCATATTTGACCTATTCTCTGGACCAAGAAAGGCGCGTCAAACAAAGCTTGAAAGAAGGAAAGCCAGAATGCTTGGTACAGAAGTAAGGATAAAAGCTTTTTATGAGACTGTAGCTGCCAGTCAGGCTGAGGAAAGAAGATGAAGAGAAGGCTTCACAGCTCACAATAGTGAAGAAATGGCCAGTTTAGGAGAACCTGAAGAGGAAGATCTGACCTACAGCAGATTTCCTCTGAAAACAATAATTTTGCACATGATCACGCTTCTGATCCACTACATCAGAATGATTAGAATGAACCAATATAAGTAAATGGGATATCTGTTCCTGGAAGAGGGAGGAACCAAGGCCCATACTTAATTCTACAGAACAATCTGCTTTATAGAAAGGTACCTTTAGGTGATTAGGCTTTGGGGCAACTTCTGATCCCTAAAACACAGAAATGGAAAGTCCTAGACCTGGCTCATTGAAACCTGCTTGGAGGACACCTTGGAAGTGCCAAAACATTGAAACAAATGTTTGAAGCAATTTTATTGGCCATGTATATATGCAGAATTGCCTCAGTATAATCACCCTGTTCAGAATGCCAGTTGACCTGAACTGTGGGTCCCGTTGATACCATTAGCCTTTTGGGAGGATAGCTATAGATCTTGTGAAGCTTCTAGAAAATTGCGTTTACTAATGATACTGGTGGCATGAATTGTGGTAGCATGAGACAGGGAAAACTGGGACCTACTTTTACCTTACTTTCTACAAGGGAAGTAACTCAAGCTTCTACTGGTTTTCCCCTTTTCAACTTCTCTATGGCCTTCATCCAAGAGGGTTTCTGGACATACTTCATGAAGAGTGAGAAGAGCAAAAAGTGCCAGGCGAAAATATTGGGAAAATATGAGGGAAAATTTGACCAAGTTGCCCATCTGGTAAAGGATCGTATGGAGAAAGCAAAGAGACATCAGCAAACACAGTGCCTACAGCTGAAAGCACACTTCTGGATAGATGGCAAGGTCCTTACAGAATTATTGAGGCCATACGATAAGTGAATTTTAAAGTGAGGCAACTAGAGTGGCCGAAACCAGAGCACATCAACCACATAAACCTGGAGAGAGCAGACGGTACATGCAGGGCTGTATCTACCTTTTTGGAGCCCCTAGGCAGTGACATGGAAGAACCCCTGTGAGTGAGTGTGCAAGGTATGCACTGACCCATTTTTGCCTTTTCTGTGTGTGTAAGTTCCTTTTCCTGTTGTAACTATCTTGTTCTAGGTGGTTACCCACTAAAAGCCAGTCTATGAACTGCAACATTTGTTTTTTTTAAAGCCAGGTACCATTTTTTAAAGAAGTGGCGCCCCTCACAGGGAAGCCCCCCTGGGCAGCTGCCTAGTTGGCCTAATGGGTAATCCGGCCATCGGTACATGTGGGTTTTGCTGAATGGACAGAAGAAAACAGCAAAACAGTTTGCTGTGTAGAGTGGGCACAAGTAAAAGTTCATGTATCTGAGGAATTAACCCCTGAACAAAAAGAAGCTATTATATGTGGGAACAATATAAGGATTTTTTTCTATACCTCCTGGTTGTATTACTGCCATTTACCATGAAAGTATTACTAAATGGTAAGCATTAAACCTTATTGCATACCTGTGGCTAAAAGGCTAGAGATAAGGGCAAAAGTTTAAAAAAAATTGGAATTGTCAGGGAAAAATCTCTCATACTTACCCCATGTCCCACTTCCCCTCTTGCATGACTGCCACCAAGCCAAACAGAGTCTTTTGGTGATTTCTCATGATGAGTTTGTTAGAAAAGGAAATGTGGATTAGCGGCAAATACATCTAAAATGGCTGCCACTAATTCACTCACCCTACTGCAACTGACATAAATCAGAAGACACACACTTTTATATCTGTTTACATAACAATTAACTAATCCATATTTTTCCTCCATCTACCAACATGGCATTTCCCACCAACAGCCAGTCACATTTTATTTACATATAATATCCAATAGGTAATCTGCATGTGCAGATCATGCAGTTAATACACGCCCCTAGATGCGCACAAAACATTTGATAGATCTGACATCATGATCACCCTTGAATCATGGCCTTGTATATGAAAGAGAAAACATATTTGCTTTGTCTAAAAACCTGTGTACGGTCTATAAATGAAATTGCTATGTCATGGGTCAGATGTACAGTGTTTAGCTATTTTAATAATGTTCTGCAACAGAACTTAGAAACATTGAAGAATGCCAAAGTGAATGGTTCAGACCAATTGTGATGGTCCCAAAAAATGATGGAACTTTTGTATTCTGCAGTGATATCCACAAATTAAATTCAGTGTCAGAATTTGATGCTTATCCCATCCCAAGAGCAGATGGCTAACACAGGGTCTTGAAGATTCATTTAAACACTGGATTTAACAAAGGGATATTGGCAGATACTTTTGGAGTAAGCAGCAAAAGAAAAAACTGAAATTCCCACTCCAGATGGTCTGTTCCAATACAATGTCCTTCCATTTGGACTACATGGAGCTCCAGCAACTTTCCAGAGACTAATGGTCAAACTATTACTTTCTCATTGTGAGTATGCTGCAGCTTACTTAGATGATATAGTCATCCACACAACATCCCCATTTTTTCATGAGCCACCCCACTGGTGGATCTCACAAAGGCTAGAGCTACTGATATGGTAAAGTAGAGCAAAGAGGCTGAAAAAGGTTTTAAAGATCTAAAGGTTGTACTTTTCTGAGATCCAATTTTAATAGCTCCAGATTTTTGAAAACTGATGCTTCTGGCATGGACCTGAGAGCTGAATTGTATCAACTAGAGGAAATGAAGAGTCTCATCACATCGTGTTTCTCTGCAGAAAATTGCTGCTTCGAGAACAGAGATACTAAGTGGTAGAGAAAGAATACCTGGTCAGAGAAAGAATTCCTGGTCAGAGAAAGAGTGCCTGTTGGGAAAAAAATTCACACTGGTATATGGCCATGCCCCACTGAAGTGGATGCAGCAGAACAAAGAGTAGAACAGCACAGTTACAAGATGATTCTTGTCTTTACAATCATTCAACTTTACAGTGATCCTGGCAGTCATCATGGTAATGCAGACGCATTATCCCGCATACACTGCCTCACTGTGTTGGTTGCCCAACCTCATGGTGTTGAGTTGTGGAGGGGGATGTATGGAGACATACAAGGTGTGTATGTGAGGCTCAGATTCTGTAAAGCTCTGTTCCCTCAGAAGTGCTGCAGGGGTTAACTTTCCTGCTCAGTTGATTAGCTGCACCTGGGCAGACATGATTTAAGACTGCTCCTGGAGTATGGGTGGGGCTGCTTATGGACTGCTTATGGAGTGTTTACAATTTATCTAAACTGGAGAGAGAAACACACAGAGAGACAGCAGGCGGAAACTTAAAATTATTTGGAGCACAGTGAAGAATACAGGGCAGTGATTGTTAACAAACTATTAGAATGTTTTGTTTTGCTCCGCCCAGGTTTAGTTGAATGAGAGCTGGTTAGTGAGGAAACTGTTTAGTTCAGTTATGTTAGTTGTATTATTACATTATATATAGTTGTATTATTACATTATATATATAATCTCTCTATTTAGATTAGACATACTGTATATAGTTTATTTACAAAATAGCAGAGCCAGTGGGATTATATCTGGAGACATGCTCACATTTATAAGTGTAAGATGAACTTTGAGAGACGCCTCAGAGCAGAGTATCTGCCTTTCAGAAATATATTATAAATAGCTGTACATTTATAGCAAGGGCCTCTCAAGCTCTGTCTATTCCTGGGCAGAGCCAACTATGAAAGTTGATGAAACTATATATCATGCATTTAAATGAAACCATTACAAAAGCTTTTTTTAATATTAGGATTTAGTAATCTGAAGTTTCAAAAACTTACAAGAGTGACACTGAATAGCTGCAAGGAGAGTGCTCCACCCGTGTCTCGAACTGTGAAAATGCTGTAAGTGAAGGTTAATATAAAAGCAGGCATAAGCCCCTGAGGCATTGAGATCATTGTTGGGTTCTAGTCGCCTGCACATTAAGCATGCCTTGACTTTTTCTCCTCAGTCAACTGTAATCAATACTAAGGGTTTCAAGGCCTCATCAGTAATTAATATCAATGATCTCATTAGAATCTTGTTTTGTAGGTGTATCAGAAAGACTGACATCTCAAAATGGCAAATGGCAATGTAAGTTTACTGCTAGAAAATACTTTTTTTTCACTTTCAAGTTTTATTAGAAGTGAATAAATATTTCAAATTACAACACATTTTTACATTTATTAAATATGATTTTTGATGAAAGATTACTCAGTTTAAGACATTGTTGTCTTTATAGCGATATATAAATATTGCTTCTACTTGTTTTTCTTATTTTTCTTCTATTAAATTATTTCAAATAATAGTTTACAAGTTCACTTTAAAGACATATTTAAATTTCCTACATTATGAATGCATCTGAGGAGAATCAGTAGGGTATTCAAACTTTTGTTGCATGGACAAATACCAAAATAAACATTAACAAACTCTCCCTGATGTTTGCTAAATCTCTTGAGTTTGCAAGCAATCGCTTTTGTGAGTTAACACCCCTTGAAATCCCTGGTAAAATAAGCATAAAATTAATAATTCCTTTTGGCCAATCACAGGCAGTTATATATTGTAACAATCTAAAAAGCCAGTGTGCACCAAAGAATCATGGGATGGGTAGTCCTGTTTTTATCCTGGATCAGGAAGTAAGGAGGAGCCCATACACTGCTGTGTAGATCTCTGCATTGAGCTGCTGCTGGCTTGAAGGTTAGTAAATGGTTAAAATTTATACCCAAATGCAATGTTTCTATTGGTAGGTACACTGTGTCTATGTAAGCAGCTCTGGGGGGTGGTGGAAAACAAGTTTTATTTTTAAATGTAAAAAATATGTATGTTTATAGAATAAATCAATGTAATGTGTGTTTCTGATATAAGCAGCGTGTGTTAGATTAGAAAAAGGGAACCTTTAACTGGTGTAGAAATAAAAGAAGTATAAAATGTGTAAAATAATGCTAAGAAGATCAAAATAAAAGAACTCAACTAAAGAAAAAGAGTAACATCAATAACAAACGTATTAATAAAAGAAAACAAGTTATCTTGTTCTCAATTATAATTTATTTTCTCAGTTTGTAAGCTTTAACATTAAGTTTTTATGGTTTGCATCTCCTTATATCTCAGGGGCTGTTACTAAGGGTTGGGAACACAGGCTCTCAATTACATCCAGTAGTGGAGTTATAGATAGGGGTTTAATCCTCTAAGGCAGGGGTCACCAAACTCGGTCCTGGAGGGCCGCACCCAGGCCTGGATTTGAGAATTTCCTTTCTGTGCACAGGTGAGTCCATCAGGATGACTGAAGAAGCAATAGTCTCACCTGTTTGCAGCAAGGATATCCACAAAGCCAGGCCTGGGTGCGGCCCTCCAGGACCAAGTTTGGTGACCCCTGCTCTAAGGTTTTCTTCTAGTCTCTTGTTTAATTAGATTTTTTCTATATTATCTTTTTTTTACATTTTATTCTTTTATAAAATATTAGGAGAGTAAGTTGTGGCTAGCCAAAGTTCCCAGACCTTATAGAAGGATGTCATGGAGTCTTCTAATACATGCGCAATTACGTCTTTGATGAGTATGTAAGTCAATTTGCTTTTGACTGCAGTTATATTTAGTGAATCAGTTTTCCATTGCTTAGCTATGTGGCTTTTTGTAGCCAGCATGAAGACTTGGATTCATTGGTTGGGGGCATTTGTAAGATCTGTAACTAGTGAACCTAAAAGACATATTCCCATTTCTGGGATAAGATCCTGATTGATTAGTTGTAATATACATTTTTATTAACATTTAGTTGATAAAGTTGTTTGTTGTTTTTATCATTCAGTTGTGTCCAACTCTACATGACCCCACTGACCATAACACACCTTGCCAATCCACTTGGT
This sequence comes from Discoglossus pictus, assembly GCA_027410445.1. NCBI lineage: Eukaryota > Metazoa > Chordata > Amphibia > Anura > Alytidae > Discoglossus > Discoglossus pictus. Next base: position 36,558,550 of record CM050168.1, read on the forward strand.
ATTCATGGCAGAGATACTGGAGTGGATTGCCAGTTCCTTCTCCAGTTGGTCACAGCATACAGCTCCTTGTATTCCATCCAAGTACTGACCAGGTCCAACCCTGCTTGGCTTCATGGTGCTGTGACCTCCTGGTCCCCTGACTGGAATTAAACCCTGGTCACAGCAGTGAATCCTAACCACTGGACCACCAGGAAACCCTAGTTGATAAAGTACTTGTTATTAACTATAGTTTTACATTATATTATATTTGTAACCTCCACTTTGCCACTTTAAGTGCTCCCTGGGGTATTAGAAACATTTTTCTGGGTCTAAAATGGTTAGTAGAAAAAAAAAATCAGTGCATGTGTAGTTCCCCCAAAATGGTAATTAGCAACTAGTAGCTAATATTATTTTAGAAAGGGCAGAAGAAAGCTAGTTATAGCTGCATGTTTCACCCATGTAAATGTTATAAATGATAAAAGCAATCACTTGGCGGATCAGAAAAGCTAATCAGCAGGTGAGACTTATTAAAACTTTAATGTACATTTACTGTAAGAAAACTGTTTTAATAGCATTGATTAAGTACTTACAGCCTTATTAAATTGTGATTCGGCCACTTGAATAGGGCTCTATATAAGCACAGAGCATATTTTTTTACAGAAGTTCTTAGTTAGTGAAGACCTTGCTTTTGGATAGAAGTTCACTAACTAAAAACTTCTGTAAAAAAAAATATGCTGTGTGCCCTTTAGAATTTGCCAAATTGCAATTTAATAAGGCGGTTACACGGTTGTTCTTTAGACATACACCCTCTCCTTGATAAATTCTGACAAATTAGAATTGTACTGAAACCAAATATTTCAGCTTCTTCTTACTATTCTAATTTGTCTTTTTCTTCTCTATCAGATGCATTAATAACCCAGCTCACCTGAATATGCCTTTAAGACACACAGGATTAACGTGCCGTATACAAGCTCTACCAGAAGAGGGCGATGTTGCAATACATTCAATCATATATCTAGTTGTCGTAATTGCCGTAACGCTTGCAAAATTTCACAAAGTTACGAGCTTGCGCATACGCAATGAGCAGCAAAGACGTAAAGTAGAGGGAGGGGAAGCCTCGCAATGAGCACCAAAGAAAAAAAATCGCCCCCAAAAAAAAAATGGCAGCGGTTACACCGGTGAGGCCCGAACAAGACAGTAGATGGGGGAACAGGCTAGGGCTGCAATGGGCTCAGGGCGAGCCAGGGAACCCGTAAGTGAGGTTGAAAGCTAATTTGCTATTCAATTGGCGTCTTTTGGCGGCCACCCAACGGCTTCTGAGTTACGGCTTGAAAACAAATTATGGCGTTAAACCCCGCCAACCCCCCAAATGTTTTAAAACCCGTAAACGAGGGAGAGGGGGCCAAAGAGGCAGGGGAGGAAGAGGGGGGGGGAGAGACACAGGGGAGGGAGATAAGGAAGGGGGAGAGGGCAGGGAGAGGGGGGCAAAGCGACACGGGAGGGATAGGGGGAAAAGAGACACTGGGGAGGGAGTGGGGGGGGAAGAGACACTGGGGAGGGAGTGGGGGGAAAGATACACTGGGTACGGAGTGGGGAAAAGAGACACAGGGGAGGGAGAGAAGGGGAAATAGATAAAGGGGAGGGAGAGGGGGGAAAGGGACACAGGGGTGAGAGTAGTTGTCTGTAACACTCACAAAGTTATGTGCTTGCGCATGCACAGAGCGCATGCACAGAGCGCATGCCGCGGCCTGCAATGTGCTGGAAAACCGCTCATTGCGGGTGCTCATCACAAGGCCTGTAAAGTAGAGGGGGGGGGGGGGGAGTCTCGCTCATCGCAAGGCCCACAAGTTGGGGGGGGGGGGGAGAGCCTTGCATTGTGTGGCAAACAACAGCATTGCAAGGCTTAACATTTTTTTGCCATCATTTTTGACAGGTAAATAGCTAGTTTTTAATATTATTCGACTGATAAACCAACTACTGCTACAGGGCAAATTTAAACATAGCCGGTCCTATCCTGTTTTATGTGCGCTGCTGTTTGCGATCTGCCACGTGAACGCACTCGCCCCGTTGAGTTGCACGTCGGAGGAGAGAATAGTTATTTTGCTATGCTGCGGCAGCGCGCTTGAAGATAAAACCGGATAGATCCACATAGCCTTTCAGCCTATTATGTTCAAGTTTGCATTATCGTAGAGACTATTAACGTCTTATCATTATTCTTATTTGTACTGTGAGAGTTAATCACCTCACATAAAGTTAAAGGGACATGAAAGATTTCTGGATCTCATTAGGAATATATTACGTATATGTATCTCTTTATGTAAGTGTACTTTATTTTACTAAGAAGCTGTTTGTTCCGCCTAAAATCTTACAAATAGTTCCTAACTGTGTTTTCCCTCTGCAGCTCATGAAGACAATGTACTTCTAGATACAGGATGTGTAGTGTCTCATAGTAACCAATCAGTGGAAACATTTTGCAATATGCTGCTTGAGAGAGGTCACTGACAGGCTAATTTGAAACACTCCACTTCACACTCTGTGTATTCATGAGCTGCATAAGCTACAGGGCAGATCCAAACAGGTTCAAATTGGATGATTTTAGGCAGAAAAAACTGTGTTTATAAGCACTTCTTAATAAAATAAAGTGCATAAAAGTAAAGAGATGCATAGTTGTGAGCGTACGAGTTGTTGCTAACGCTGCGGGCCCTCGCGAAGCGAGGGCACTGCCCGAGGGTCTCAGTTGCTGGCATGGAGCGCCTACGGCGCTCCATGCCAGCACCTGAGGACCTCGCAAAGCGAGGGCCGCAGTTGCTGGCATGGAGCGCCGAAGGCGCTCCATGCCAGCAACTGCGACCCTCGCAAACTTCACGTCGCAACCCAAACAGTACGACACACACATTACGACACTCGCAAACAACATACGACACACGTTCACACACATTACGGACTCGCAACACTCGGACGCAACTCGCGAACATTACAAAATGTAAAACACAATACATACACACACCACATACATAAAAAACTTACCTACACCAAGAGGGAGCACCCAGCACCTCAAAAATACAACTTACACCTCGATTTTACTCGAAATAAAACAGTTTAGAGACTAAAAAAAAAATCGAAGCGAGAGAAAAAATGGCCGCCGAACAAAACGAAAACGAGGCTACAGCACTCTAAACTCGCAAAACACCACAAGAAACTCGCAAAACACCACAAAACACCTACGGATATTCCGATACAAACGTATAACACACATTACTCGCCATTTGACGCCAATGCGGAAGTACACGACAACGGTTTGGGCTCGCGCACGCACAGTGTTACACTGCACACATTCAGCACGCTTACACAGCAGATCCACACCACTAATGCTGCAGCAACATCAAAACACATTCACAGCTCTTCCACACAATGCTTTAAAATAGGTAAAGTATATTCATTTATTAATGTATTATATATTTCATTATTACACACTAAACAGCATTAGCTACCTTACAATTTCATTGCCGTCATTTTTTGACGGGCAATTCGCTAGTATATATATATTTTTAAATAATAATTAATTAATGTCCAACTTTCCACCACCTCATGGACTGCAACACAACCTCATGGACTGCAACACACCAAGCTGATCCACTTGGTATTCATGGCAGAGATACTGGAGTGGGTTGCCAGTTCCTTCTCCCCTGGGCCACAGCATACAGCTCTTGGTATTCCTGGGTGGTCTCCCATCTAAGTACTGACAAGTCCCAACACTGTTTGTCTTCAGGGTGGTGTGACCTCCTGGTTCCCTGATTGGAATTAAACCCAGATCACAGCAGTGAAAGCACCAAATTCCTAACCACTGGGCCACCAGGGAACCTAGCTATAGTATATTCCTAGTGAAATCCAGAATCCCTCCATGTCCCCTTTAATTGCAGAGAAAGGGAATCTTTTTAAGTAATTAATGCTTAAAATGCCCAGCTTTCGAACTCAATTATCTAGCATTTTCAACCAATTGCTATTATATTTATTTCTATGTGTACGTTTCATTTCTGCAATGGGAACTTTGCTGTGTTACTGCAATTACGGCTTCACAATGAAGTCATGTTAATGCCCATTTAGTGCGTCCGTCTCTTGTGTGGCCTGGGCCCCCCGTCTGTGTCGCACCTTCCTGTAACAAGTCTGTCTGCGGCAGATAAGGATTCTGGGTGACAGGATGTGGTTATCTGGGCAGGAAGGCAGCAGGCAGATGCTGGGGCAAAATTCAGGAAGGCCTATATGTCTTAATCAGAACTTACCCTTAACCCCTTCCTTCCCAGCATACCTTTGTATTTTCTCAGTTTCTAAAAACATTTTTGGGTGGGATGTTTTTCTGCTGAATGTTTGCGTGTTACGCGCTGAAGGCCTTTTGTTTTATTTTCTAAGTCCCGCGTGCTTGGCGTTGTTGGTGTAAGTGTTACTGTCTTTGCCGTCGTGTATTTTCTAAGTCACGTCTTTGCACAGCCTCATTTTCAAGCAATTTCAGAATTTTTGTTGTTTTTTTGTCCGCCATTTTCTTTCTTCGCTTAGCTGATTTTGGATTGACGAAACCCCCCAAATATTGCTCAAAATCGCTTATATCCTCACCCCCAGGCTTCCTGGCTCTCCCCCTGTCCTGTCTGTGAGTGTGTTATTATATTTGTAAAATTTTTTTTTTGTTTTTAGGGTTTTTAGAATTACAAGCTTGGCTCCCAGTTGCCCCTCTCACAATGCAGCCTAAGTTGTGTGCCGTGCACGGCTCGCTTCGCTTTGCGAGGCTTTGCAGATGAGCACCAAAGAGCGACTTTGGCGCTTATCCAGCCCAAGTCGTGCACCGTACACTGCTTGCCTCACTACGCAAAGCTTTGCAGGTGAGCACCAAAGGCGCCGTACACGACTCGTGGTTGCGACCTCGCAATCTGCGTTACCAACATCACAAACGTTACGGACAGCGTTCTTGGTCCAACTATATATGTGATCATTAATGAGAAAACTCTCACTTTAATGAATATATCCCTAAATTATTCTCAGACCTAACAGATTAATGATCTGATATTTTTTTGCACTGAGAGACTAAACTGATGGTATTTACCAGGGGATTGTAGAGAATTATAGGGCAATAGTAATGATAATCTGAGGAAGAGATAATCTCCATCTGTACTGGGTTGAAGACACAGTCCTATAGGTATATATGCTCTTAGAGGCAGTTATCACTGAAACAAATAGTACACATAGGAAAACACATAATTACAGTTTGTGGAAATGTTAGATCATTTAGTTTGACCAGTACAGTGAATAAAAAATACATTGGTGGATGTTGTATGTGTGAGAGAGGTGTTTACATTTCTGGGGAACTTAGGTTGCATTGAATGATGCAGAGTGTCTTGCTTTTGGGCCACTGAGGGTGTCAGTGTGCTGTAATTTTTCAATCTCATCCAGTTATCAAACAAAGTATCTGAACTTCTGCCTATTTCCTCCTGCTGCACTGCTAAATGGATTCAACATGTTATGCCCATAACTTACACCGCTGATTAATGTTAATTTGGTACTTATGTGACAAACAAGTGACTTTTTTTTTCTTGAACTGCAGTGGTCCTTAAAGCATGAAAATATCCGTCTACCCAGCAGTGGAAAGTGATAAACAGGAAGAATATGCACAGGTGATCTAAATAAGAATAATGACAGAAGCGTCACGCCTTAGAAGTCTCTGTGAGCAGTTAGCAGGTTGCCTCTAGTGGATGTGCTGTTATATACTATTACTTAATTTGTACAGTTTGCCTGTTGAATCTGACAAGCATGCAGATTATATATGTACTAGCGACGGCAACTAAAGTACTGCACAGGGTATATATGACTCCCGACAGGCTAAATAAGATAAATCCGCTTCCCGCCCCCCTTAGTGCTTTAGGAACTGCTCAGATAGAGGAACCTTTGGCCACATATGGTGAGACTGCCCAAGAGTACAAACCTTGTGGCGGAGGGTAACTGTAATAATCTCTGAGATATTAGACAATGAAATACACCCTTCTAGGGAAACATGCTTACTGGGAATGCCGGTAATGAGCCTTAGCAAGAATTCCAACAAATGCATACAAATGGTCATGCTGGCAACTAAAAGCCATATTGCAAAGAATTGGAAATCACCCCACTTAGACGCCCAAGAGGTTATAAAGAAATTAAGACAACAAAGTCAGAGGTGCTCATCAGAGAATGAACCAACCTTAATAGGTTAGTTCTATAGCCACGATAAGCTACTCTAAGAGCAACCTCTTTTAGCTCACTTGTGCCCTTCACAGAGAAAAATATCCTGTAGTATATCAGTCTGGTCCCACTCAAAAGAGTGACCCAGCCCCGAAATACCAGGCAATTCTACCCTGAACAGGAGAAACAGCAAACTCCAGACGCGTTTCGGCCTTTATGGGCCTCGTCAGTGAGGTGCAGCTGAACTCCCTAAGGCACAGTGAGCAAGGGGTCCACGTCTGGAGTCCCCTATTACCTTTAGGGAGACTAAACCCCAAAGGTAATTTGCATATACAAGACAACAAAGTCAGAGGTGCTCATCAGAGAACGAACCAACCTTAATAGGTTAGTTCTATAGCCACGATAAGCTACTCTAAGAGCAACCTCTTTTAGCTCACTTGTGCCCTTCACAGAGAAAAATATCCTGTAGTATATCAGTCTGGTCCCACTCAAAAGAGTGACCCAGCCCCGAAATACCAGGCAATTCTACCCTGAACAGGAGAAACAGCAAACTCCAGACGCGTTTCGGCCTTTATGGGCCTCGTCAGTGAGGTGCAGCTGAACTCCCTAAGGCACAGTGAGCAAGGGGTCCACGTCTGGAGTCCCCTATTACCTTTAGGGAGACTAAACCCCAAAGGTAATTTGCATATACAAGACAACAAAGTCAGAGGTGCTCATCAGAGAACGAACCAACCTTAATAGGTTAGTTCTATAGCCATGATAAGCTACTCTGAGAGCAACCTCTTTTAGCTCACTTGTGCCCTTCACAGGGAGAAATCTCCTGTAGTATATCAGTCTGGTCCCACTCAAAAGAGTGACCCAGCTCCGAAATACCAGGATATTTTTCTCTGTGAAGAGCACAAGTGAGCTAAAAGAGGTTGCTCTTAGAGTAGCTTATCGTGGCTATAGAACTAACCTATTAAGGTTGGTTCGTTCTCTGATGAGCACCTCTGACTTTGTTGTCTTGTATATGCAAATTACCTTTGGGGTTTAGTCTCCCTAAAGGTAATAGGGGACTCCAGACGTGGACCCCTTGCTCACTGTGCCTTAGGGAGTTCAGCTGCACCTCACTGACGAGGCCCATAAAGGCCGAAACGCGTCTGGAGTTTGCTGTTTCTCCTGTTCAGGGTAGAATTGCCTGGTATTTCGGGGCTGGGTCACTCTTTTGAGTGGGACCAGACTGATATACTACAGGATATTTTTCTCTGTGAAGGGCACAAGTGAGCTAAAAGAGGTTGCTCTTAGAGTAGCTTATCATGGCTATAGAACTAACCTATTAAGGTTGGTTCGTTCTCTGATGAGCACCTCTGACTTTGTTGTCTTGTATATGCAAATTACCTTTGGGGTTTAGTCTCCCTAAAGGTAATAGGGGACTCCAGACGTGGACCCCTTGCTCACTGTGCCTTAGGGAGTTCAGCTGCACCTCACTGACGAGGCCCATAAAGGCTGAAACGCGTCTGGAGTTTGCTGTTTCTCCTGTTCAGGGTAGAATTGCCTGGTATTTCGGGGCTGGGTCACTCTTTTGAGTGGGACCAGACTGATATACTACAGGAGATTTCTCCCTGTGAAGGGCACACGTGAGCTAAAAGAGGTTGCTCTCAGAGTAGCTTATCATGGCTATACAACTAACCTATTAAGGTTGGTTCGTTCTCTGATGAGCACCTCTGACTTTGTTGTTTTCTATAAAGAAATTAAACCACATCATGATATATGAAAAAATGACGCACTCAATAAACAACTCCCTCTCCACTTTTAGTCAGATTTGGGACAGATGGATGGAATCGGACAAAGCTATCTCAATTTAACAAAAACTTGAATAGGAACAGAGATTAGTTTATTCAAAAGGGAAGGCATAACTGAGTTGGGGAGGAAGCCCCTGGCCAAGGTGAAGGGTGCCTCGGGCGTTGACAACTGCTGGCGAATTGCGTTAACTGAAGAAGATAGACAGGAAGAAGGAAGGGAAAAGAAGGAGAGCAGGGGAGATACAGGTAATAATATCATTGTTTTGTTTAGTTATTGTTTGTTTGATGTTATACTTCCCACATATCAGGTATATAAGATAAATCTCAAGATGGGCGAAAATGAAACACCTAATATGTATATGTATATGTGTATATATGTATATGTATATATGTATATGGATAAGCAACAAGTTAGCTCACATATAAGACTTTAGCAAGTTTAGTCTCGAGAAGACAACTACCAGGGAAGGAGTAGCTAGCACTAGCAGGCGTTTCCTGCAAAGTTGAGAAAATGGAAAAAGGTTATGGTGGACACATAAAGCAGATAACCAAAACAGCCAGGCCAGGACAACCATTATAGACAACAAAGGTGTAATAGTTTTATAAACTGTTGTTACAAAAACCTGGTTATGCAAAATTGTCATGGAGTCAAACAACATTGCGTTAATGAATACTGTGTATGTGTCAATAAAAAGAGTTTGAAAAAAAAAAAAATGATGGGGCAATAAAAAACTGTTAATATTGCTGTTTGTCACACAATGTGAGTGTACCGTGTGCCTCAACTATATAGACCCCTATAACACACTAATGAACACATGTAATAACACTATAAGTGCCAAGAGGGTCATCCAGGACCCTCATGACACAAAGTGTAAGCACTACACCATTTTAACCCGGTCTCTCTTGCCTATACAGATCCTCATAAGCCTCTATTTAACCCCATTAGTCCCATAAGGGTATTTAAAGACCCTCATGGGATAGTTAGAAGCCTAACATTACCCCGTAAGTGCTATGAGGGTTCTCCAGTACCCTCATGACACTAGGTACAAACACTACACTGCATTAAACCCACCCCAATAAAAAAATAATTGTAAATCAAACACTCCTCTACACTAACCTACACATTAACACCTACACTACACTACCTACCTAAACTACCTACCTACCCCCTAATCAAACCCCACCACTCAAATTACAGAAAATAAAAAACCTAAGTCACCAAAAATAAAAAATCTACATAACATAAAATAAAAAAAACTAACTCACAAAAAATAAAAAAAGGAACATTACAGAAAATAAAAAATACATTACACCCCCCCACTGCAGAAAAAAAAAAATTACACACCTGAAAAGGAAATGCATAGAATACAAACAATACAATACAAATAAAATAAAATACAATACCCCCTATCTAACATACAATCAATACTATCTATCTAGAATACATCCCCCAATCTATCTAACATACAATAAACTATCTAAAATACATACCCCTATCTAACATACAATCACATATGTAGTTGTCAGCAATGCAGGTCACTAACGCTTGCGGGCCCTCGGCGAAGGCGCTCCTTGCCAGAAACTGCAGGTCTCGCGAAGGGCTCCTTGCGCTGCTGATGAGCGCCATAGGTGCTCATCCCTACGACCCCCTACAACTTTAGGCCCGCAAATGCGGACCCTCGTGAAGTTGAGGCAAAGGCTCCCACGTCGGCTGCAATGAGCAGCAGGCGGGACTTACATGTACGGACTTAGCATCCACAAATACCAGCCCCAGGACTTAAAAAAAAAAAATTTCAAGCTCGCAAAAATACGACCTTAACGCCCGAACCGCGCGTACATGAAAACATTAAAAACACAATAAATACACACAACAAATACATAAAAAGCTTACCCACAGCAAGGGGGGCACCCAGGAGCTCTGCAAGTGAAGTTACACCTCAATTTAAGTCCAAATTCAAGAGTTTACACACACGAAAATCCCCTAAGCGAGAGAAAAAATAGCCGCCGAATAAAACAAAAACGAGGCTACAGGACCCTAAACACGCAAAACACCACAAAGCACATACACTATTAACAAGGACGCTAAATCATTCACAGCTACGTACCACATACACATTAGCCGCCAGTTTACAACACTAACGTACACAGCTACCCTAATGGATTTTCCGTGCGCACGCACACTATTTACACTACACACTACACACATTGCTGACACTTACACATCAGCTCCACAACAGTGCAAACCGACATTGTATGCTGCAGCAACATCAAAACAGATTGTCAGCTCTTCAACACAATGCTTCCTGCATATATTACTTCAAAATAGGTAAAGTATATTAATTTATTAATTTATTAATTATTTCATTAGCATACAAAAAACATATACACAAAAAAAACTCTCACAATACACCTAAAAGCCATTCACTGCGCCACTCACAACGATCGCCAACGCTGCTCATAGCACACAAAGACTTACAATAAGCGCAAAAAACACATCACCGCCGACCAACCAAAAGCGCCTATCAGAAAAAAAAATACAACAACCAACAGCCTCGCAATCAGCGCTGAAGGATCTCGGACCACCAACAAAATTAACGTCTTAACCAAAAAGCATTACCTGCCTTACAATCTTAAACTGGCACCTATGGGACCAATATATTAGTAGTTCGACTTAAAAGATAAAGATTTATTTATGTTTTTTTTTTTTTTTTTTTTTTTTTTTTATTGTTGTATTTAATTGGCTGAATTTGATAGACAGCATTTTCAGCCAATCGGAAGGCGCCATTGTTCCAGGGCGGGGCAGAAGAGGAGGAGGCCGGGGACATTGCGGGGAGGTAAGTACAATGTATATTATGTTTATTTTTTTTAATGTTTATGTATGTTGTACTAATGTAATGTTTTTTTTTAACAGGGGCCGTGCCGGAGAAGAAGAAAAGAAGAAGGACGGGGACATGCTAGAAAGGTGAGTAGAATATTTAGAATATTTAGAATGTTTATTTATTTTATGTAAATGTGTTGTACTATTTTTTTTTTTTTTCCGCTAGGTTGCTGATTTGAAGGGACATCTGCAAAGGTAAGTGGTCCTCATTATTTTATTTTAGCTTAGAATTAGGGTTTGTACATAGAGATAGCATTTATTGTATGTTAGATAGGGGGGTGTATTTTAGATAGTTAGGATTTATTGTATGTTAGGGGTATGTATTTTTCATAGTTAGGATTCATTGTATGTTAGGGGTATGTATTTTAGATAGTTAGAAATTATTGTATATTATATAGTATTGTATGTTAGATAGGGGTATGTATTTTAGATAGTTAGGATTTATTGTATGTTAGGCGTATGTATTTTAGATAGCTAGGTTTTATTGTATATTATATAGTATTGTATGTTAGATAGGGGTATGTATTTTAGATAGTTTGGATTTATTGTATATTAGATTGGGGAATGTATTTTAGATAGATAGGATTTATTGTATGTTAGATAGGGTATTGCATTTTATCTTATTGTATTTGTATTGTATTGTATGTAATTCCTTTTCAGGTGTGTAATTTATTTTTTTTCTGTAGTGGCGGCGGGGGTTGTATTGTATTTTTTTATTTTCTGTAATGTAGTTTTTTTTTTTGTGACTAGGTTTTTTTAGGGGGTAGGAAGGTAGTGTAGGTAGGTAGTGTAGGTGTTAATAGGTTAGTGTAGAGGGGGGTTAGTTTAGATTTAATGGTTTATTGGGGGGTATAGAGGACTCCAGTGTTTATACTTAGTGTCATGATGGTCCTTGAGGATCGTCATGCCACTTATGTGGTTAATGTTAGGGTTGTAACAGCCCCATTAGGGTCATAATATACCCGTATGGGACTGATGGGGTTAAATAGAGGCTTATGAGGGTCTGTATTGACCCCCATGAGTGACAGGGTTATTTATTGGCTTACGGGGGTCTGTATTGACCCCCATGAGTGACAGGGTTAATTAGGGGTTTATGGGGTCTGTATTGACCCTCATGAGTGACAGGGTTAATTAAGTGCTTATGGCAGTATGTATTGACCCCCATGAGTGCCAGGGTTATTTATTGGCTTATGGGATTCTGTATTGACCCCCATGAGTGACGTGGTAAATTATGGATTTATGGGGTTCTGTCTTGACCTCCATGAGTAACGGGGTTAATTAAGTGCTTATGGGGGTCTGTATTGACCCCCAGGAGTGACAGGGTTAATTATAGGTTTATGGGGGTCTGTATTGACCCTCATGAGTGACAGGGTTAATTAAGGGTTTATGGGGTTCTGTATTGACCCCCATGAGTGACAGGGTTAATTAAGGGTTTATGGTGGTCTGTATTGACCCCCATCAGTGACAGAGTTAATTAATGTATTATGGGGGCCTGTATTGACCCCCATGAGTGCCAGGGTTATTTATTGGCTTATGGGGGTCTGTATTGACCCCCATGAGTGACGGGGTAAATTATGGATTTATGGGGTTCTGTCTTGACCCCCATGAGTGACCGTGGTAATTAAGTGCTTATGGGGGTCTGTATTGACCCCCATGAGTGACAGGGTTAATTGTAGGTTTATGGGGGTCTGTATTGACCCCCATGAGTGACAGGGTTCATTAAGGTATTATGGGGGTTTGTATAGACCCCCATGAGTGACAGGGTAATTAGGGGTTTATTGGTGTCTGTATTGACCCCCATGAGTGACAGGGTACTTTAGGGGTTCATGGGGCTCTGTATAGACCCCCATGAGTGATAGGGTTATTTTTTTTTTATTATTATTACGGGTACTTTAAGGACCTTTAAGGCTGGAGTTTAGAATTTTCATTGCAGCGGGGGTCCCCCATTGCGTGCAATCGGGGACCCCGACTGCGAGGGTTAATGTGGGGTTAATGCGGGTTTCCGAGCTTATCTTGGATCCCTTCGAGGGTTAATTAAGAGGTTTATGGGGGTCTGGATTGACCCCCATGAGTGACAGGGTTATTTAGGGGTTAATGGCATCTCGGATACCTTCTTGGGTAAGTTGTACGTGGCTGGGCGGTCCGGGGTCGTGGAGCCTTGTTTTCATTTTCTCAGCGACATTTTTTTCCTCGCTTAGATGTTTTTCGAGTGCCGAAACAGTGGAATTTGGGGTTAAATTCGAGTTTAACCTCACTTCCAGATGTCCTGGATGTCCTCCCGTGCTGTGGGTGAGTGTTTTTTTTTTTTTCATTATTGTTTTTTTAAGTGTTTTTGTGCTTGCGCTGTTCGGGGGGTTAGTGTAGTGTCCTGCGAGACACAGGGGAGGGAGAGGAGAAGGGGAAGGAGAGTTAACGGTTGTGTGGGCTGGTTTGGGGCGCCGTAGGACTTAGTGCTGCAAGTTTAGAGATGTGTGGGATTGTGTTGTTTTCAACTCATGCGCCGTAAAGCCTCCACCTTCCGCAAATGCGGCCCCTCGATTCGCGAGTGTCCGCATTTGCGGACCAAACTGCATCCCTCGCTTCGCGAAGGATGCAGTTCTTGCGAGGTCGCTTTGCGAGCTCGCAAAGCGTGACGACATCTCGCAGTTTGACAACTATTATATGTGATTGGATAATATAATAAAAATCCACTTTGTAACATTTTGATATTGGATGGGTCAGTTTCTGAGCTCAGTCTATTATGGACTATTCATATAACACAATTTTCTTTCACCGTTGTACAAAATTGCAGCAGATTGCGGAAAAATCCCAGAAGCCCTCCATATGCCTCCATGTATAATCCTGATCTGCTGTCTTAATGTAAGCTGCTCAGATGTAGTTATGTTTTGATTTGAACTAACCAAAGGTTGAGATAATGACCTCTGGGTTTAGTCACCCTCCCCCAGGAAACTAGGCCCTATATAAATTTAATTGTCCATTTCCTGTACTTAAATATCACTAGATTTTCAGGATATCTTATTTTACTACAGGTCAGTTAATTGGTATTTTTTTGATTTATTTACCTGTGCTCACAGAGGAATATTTTGAAAATCTGGACCTAAAGGACTGGAGCTCTTCTTCAAATTGCATAGGACAGGTGCATAGGCAGAGCATAATACCACTTCCCTGCAACTGCCTCATCACTGTACAGTGCAGCATAGTCAATTTGTAAAAGACCTGAGGAGCTTCTGCCACATGGCAGTATTCCAACATGAACTGTAGCTCCCCAGTGCCGGCAGCACTAATGCAGGCCCAGACCATGACACTCCCACCAACAAAAGTATACATCTATACCGAGGAAAGGTAGTTGAAATAATCCCCAAATGGCAGATAAACAGAGAAGGCACAAAGAGCACACAAACACTGATATAAGATGAAACCCTCAGTTTGAAGGTAAACAGCAATGCAGAGAGAGTGGAGGCAGCATCTGACATCATCAGGTAAATGCATATGGTGAATCAACACAACATTTTATAGAAAACATATAACACATATACACTGGATATAAAAGTCTATACAACCCTGATAAAATGTCAGGTTTCTGTGCTGTAAAAAATTAGACAAAGATAAATCATTTCAGAACTTTGTCCACCTTTAATGTGAAAAACAAACTGAAATCTTTTAGGTGGAGTGAAGAAAAATAAAAAATAAAAATAATGTGGTTGCATAAGTTTGCACACCCTCTTATAACTGGGGATGTAGCTGTGTTCAGAATTAAGCAATCCCATTCAAAATCGTGTTAAATAGGAGTCAGCATACACCTGCCATCATGTAAAGTGCCTCTGATTAACCCCAAATAAAGTTCAGCTGCTCTAGCTGGTCTTTCCTGAAATTTTCTTAGTCGCATTCCACAGCAAAAGCCATGGTCCACAGAGAGCTTCCAAAGCATTTAGGGATCTCAATGTTAAAAGGTATCAGTCAGGAGAAGGGTACAAAAGAATTTCCTAGGAATTAGATATACCATGGAACACAGTGAAGACATCATCATCAAGTGGAGAAAATATGGCACAACAGTGACATTACCAAGAAGTGGTACAAGTGGTACAATCTCTACAGTAGGGATGGATTGCACCTTAATGATGAGGGAGCTTTTGTACTAGGGGATAGGATGGTAGAAAGGCTGGAGGAGTTTTTAAACTAGTAGGTGGGGGGGAGGGACTAGATATAAGTAATGGGGTAGAAAGTGTAGAGGGTATAAGGGATGAATTAACAACTCATAGGAGAGGAGATGGGGGGAGGGGTAGTATAGTCAATATGGAGGTAGTACTAAGTAATTCAAGTTCAGTGGCAGGCACTTCAGAACTACAGACTCATAACATAAGGTGTATGCTTGCTAATGCCAGAAGCTTGCCAGGAAAAATGGGAGAGTTAGAATTATTAGCAATTAATGAAAAATGGGATTTAATAGGCATTACCGAAACGTGGTGGGATGAATCTCATGACTGGACTGTTAATCTGGATGGTTATAACCTATTTAGGAAAGATAGAGGCAATGGGAAACGAGGAGGAGGGATTTGTCTGTATGTTAAGCCTGAATTTAAGGCTATAGTCAGAGAAGATATTTATGGTGGACCTAGTGATAAAGCTGAATGTTTGTGGGTAGAGTTAAATAGCGGAGCAGCAAATTCCAAAAGAATATTAGTAGGAGTATGCTATAAACCCCCAAATATAGCTGAAAGTGAGGAAATACAATTATTGTTACAGATTGGAAATGCAGCTAAGCACGGGCAAGTTCTAATAATGGGAGGTTTTAATTACCCTGAAATAAACTGGATAAATGAGACCAGCAGTTCAGCTAAGGGGAGCAGGTTCTTGAGTACACTCAGGGATCATTATTTGGCCCAGGTTATACAGGAGCCTACTAGAAATGAAGCTATCTTAGATTTACTCATTACAAATAATATTGATATTGTATCAAATGTTGAAATAGGGCAACCTTTGGGAAACAGTTATCACAACACAGTCTCATTTGAGATTGAATTAAAAAAACAACATTTTAAGGGGCCAACAAAAACTCTTAATTTTAAAAGGGCAGATTTTAACGGTCTAAGGGCAGCAATACAAGACTGGGACAGAGAACTGATAGGTAAAAACACTGAACATAAATGGACAACATTTATATCCTTACTAAATATACATACACATCAGCATATACCGTGTGGGAATAAAAGTAAAAGGAGTAAATCACAACCCATGTGGCTTAACAATGATTTAAAGATCAAGATACGGAGTAAAAAACAGGCATTTAAATTATACAAACAAGAGGGGACAGAGACTGCTTTACGGGAATACAAGGAAATTAACAAGTCTTGCAAAAGCGCGATTAGACTGGCTAAAATAGAAAATGAAAAATGAATTGCAAAAGAGAGTAAGACTAACCCTAAAATATTTTTTAAGTATATTAATGGGAAGAAGGCGAGGAAGGAAGCTATAGGAACATTACAATGTGAAACGGGCTGTCTGATAATTAGTGACCAAGAAAAGGCAGATGAGCTAAATAGGTTATTTTCTTCGGTATACACAAGGGAGGTACCAGTGGTTGGGACACTGCAACATAATGGGGCTACACTACCTTTGCCAAATAATTGGTTAACACAGGAAGTAATCCAAAAGAGGTTGGAAAAAATAAATGTTAATAAAGCCCCGGGTCCTGATGGAATACATCCAAGGGTACTAAGGGAACTGGGTTCTGTAATAGCCAAACCATTATATTTAATTTTTCAAGATTCACTCAACACAGGGTCTCTACCAAATGACTGGAGAAAAGCTGATGTGATACCTATATTTAAAAAGGGAGAAAGAGCAAATCCGGGGAATTATAGACCAGTGAGCCTCACTTCTGTAGTGGGGAAGCTTTTAGAAGGGTTAATAAGGGATAATATACAAGAATATGTCTATTTGAACAGGATTATAAGTAGGAGTCAACATGGGTTTATGAGTGATAGGTCATGTCAAACAAATCTAATTAGTTTCTATGAGGAGGTTAGTAGGAACCTGGATCAAGGCAACTCAGTGGATGTAGTCTTTTTGGATTTTGCAAAGGCTTTTGATACAGTGCCACATGGGAGACTATTGGGCAAACTAAGGGATACAGGAATTGCAGTAAATATCTGCTCATGGATTGAGAGCTGGCTAAAAGACAGGAAGCAAAGGGTTGTTGTAAATGGAACATACTCAGATTGGACTAATGTGGTAAGTGGGGTTCCTCAGGGTTCAGTATTAGGTCCTCTCCTTTTTAACATATTTATTAATGACTTAGAGGTAGGATTGGAGTGTGGGGTCTCCATTTTTGCTGATGACACAAAGTTGTGCAAGGTAATTAAATCAGAAAATGATGTGCTTTCCCTCCAAGGGGATTTACATAAAATTGAGGAATGGGCATCCAAATGGCAGATGAGATTTAATATGAATAAATGTAAGGTTATGCATCTGGGAAGGAAAAATAGCCATGCAATTTATAATCTTAATGGAGCAAATCTAGGTGTATCAGATATTGAAAGGGATTTGGGAGTGCTTGTGGACAACCACCTAGGTAACAGTGCTCAAAGCCAAGCAGCAGCTGCAAAGGCAAATAAAATATTAGCATGTATTAAGAAGGGTATAGAAGCCAGGGAAGCAAATATAATTCTGCCACTATACAAATCTCTAGTACGCCCTCATTTGGAATATGGAGTACAATTTTGGGCACCACTTCATAAAAAGGACATTTTAGAGCTGGAAAAGGTACAGAGAAGGGCAACCAAACTAATAAGGGGAATGGAGGGGCTAAGTTATGAAGAAAGACTAACCGAATTAAACTTATTTTCTCTAGAAAAAAGGCGTCTAAGAGGAGATATGATTACCTTATATAAATACATCCAGGGTCAGTATAAAGATTTGTCGGGGGAGCTTTTTGTGCCAAGAGGTTTTCAACTGACAAGAGGACATCCATTGAGGTTAGAAGTAAAAAGATTCCACCTCAAAGAAAGAAAAGGGTTCTTCACAGTAAGGGTGGTTAATCTTTGGAATTCTCTACCAGAGGAGGTGGTGACAGCGGATTCGATAGATAACTTTAAAAGGGGACTAGATTTATTTCTAATTAAAAAGGGTATTCAGCTTTATCATGGATAATTAGAGAGACAGTAATGATCCAAAAGTCTCGCTTGTTTTTTTTTTTTTTCTTCTTCTTTCTATTTGCCTTCCTCTGGACTGATAATAATTGATAATAATAAAAAAACAAACAAACAAAAAAAAACATTAAATAATTGATTAATAATTAACAACTAATGAATTAATAGTTAATCCGCATATTGCAGATCAAAGGAGATCTTAAAAGGTTGAACTTGATGGACTGAAAGTTTTTTTTCAACCTTAAATACTATGTAACTATGTAACTATGTAACTATGTAAGTGGAGCTCCCTCCAAAATTGATGAAAATACGAGAAGAAAACTGGTCTGGGAGGCTACCAAGAGGCCTACAGCAACATTAAAGGAGCTGCAGGAATATTTGGCAAGTACTGGCTGTGTGGTACATGTGACAACAATCTCCTGTATTCTTCATATGTGTGGGCTATGGGGTAGAGTGGCAAGACGAAAGCCTTTTCTTACGAAGAAAAACATCCAAGCCAGGCTACACTTTGCAAAAACACATCTGAAGTCTCCCAAAAGCATGTGGAAAAAGGTGTTATGGTGTAATGAAACCAAGGTTGAACTTTTTGGCCATAATTCCAAAAGATATGTTTGGCGCAAAAACAACACTGCACATCACCAAAAGAACACTAGAACAGCTAGAAAGCTGAACATGAAGAGGAACTTCATCTTTCAGCATGACAACGACCCAAAGCATACATCCAAATCAACAAAGGAATGGCTTCACCAGAAGAAGATTAAAGTTTCGGAATGGCCCAGCCAGAGCCCAGACCTGAATCCGATTGAAAATCTGTGGGGAGATGTGAAGAGGGCTGTGCACAGGAGATGCCCTCGCAATCTGACAGATTTGGAGTGTTTTTGCAAAGAAGAGTGGGCAAATCTTGCCAAGTCAAAATGTGCCATGCTGATAGACTCATACCCAAAAAGACTGAGTGCTGTAATAAAATCAAAAGGTGCTTCAACAAAGTATTAGTTTAAGGGTGTGCATACTTATACAACCATATTATTTTATTTTTTAATTTTTTCTTCCCTCTACCTAACATTAAAGGTGGAAAAAGTTCTGAAATGATTTATCTTTGACTCATTTTTTTACAGCACAGAAACCTGACATTTTAACAGGAGTGTGTAGACTTTTTATATCCACTGTAGACATATGTGTATATATGTTTGGTCTGGGCCTGCATGAGTGCTGCCGGCACTGGGGAGCTACAGTTCATTGAGGGAACCATGAATGCCAACATGTACTGTGACATACTGAAGCAGAGCATGATCCCCTTCCTTCGGAGACTGGGCCACAGGGCAGTATTCCAACATGATAACGACCGCAAACACATCTTCAAGACGACCACTGCCTTGCTAAAGCAGCTGAAGGTAAAGGTGATGGACTGGCCAAGCATGTCACCAGACCTAAACCCTATTGAGCATCTGTGGGGCATCCTCAAACGGAAGGTGGGGGAGTGCAAGGTCTCTAACATCCAACAGCTCCGTGATGTCATCATTAAGAAATGGAAGAGGACTCCAGTGGCAACCTGTGAAGTTCTGGTGAACTCCATGCCCATGAGGGTTAAGGCAGTGCTGGAAAATAATGGTGGCCACACAAAATATTGGCCCTTTGGGCCCAAATTGGACATTCCCACTTAGGGGTGTACTCACTTTTGTTGCCAACATTTTAGACATTATTGGCTGTGTGTTGAGTTATTTTGAGGTGACAGCAAATTTACACTGTTATACAGGCTGTACACTTACTACTTTACATTGTAGCAGAGTGTCATTTCTTCAGTGTTGTCATATGAAAATATATAATAAAATATTTACAAAAATGTGAGGGGTGTACTCACTTTTGTGAGATACTGTATATATATATATATATATATATATATATATATATATATATATATAAATATAGAGAGCGAGAGAGAGAGAAAGAGAGAGAGAGATATCTAAAAAATATCAATGATGATATACTGTATATTACAATAGTGGGCCTTATCAATAAAGCTCATAAAGAAATGCATTTTGTACAAACAACTCATATTTCTTACCTTTCCATTTTACATGAAAAATGAGGCGACAGATAATAAGAACCGCAGGTTCTCATTTTAGCAGCATCGCAACTTCATTTTTTTGCGGCGCAAGTTCCAACATAACAGGTAACATAACACTGTCCTGCGCAGAGCCCGACCAGTGCTGATGTCACAACATGTAATGTCACTGTTCATGCTATGGTTTTCCATTTTTACAAATGACTCTTCCTGTCTCGAACATGACTTAGTTACATATGGGGATGTCTCAGGGTATTGTTTGTGGAAACTATGATTATAAACTTGGCTATAATAGAGTTATACAGATATGAATCTGTACTTATATAAAGCATAATTTGTAATAAATAGTATTTTTTTTAAATGCAGCTACTGGATTACTGATCTAAGTTAGACTAAAATAAGTAATAATACTTAATGTATTATGGGATCCATCATTTTGCTTTCTGTTTATGCGCTTTTATAATTGGGAGGTAACACTGAGTACGAAGAAGTATTTCAGTTGAAATGTGGCAATAGTAAATGCCAGTGCTTTCAATATGACTAAGGGAAATCTATATCAGCTAAATCAAGAAGACTAAACGAGGTCATGTCTGTGCCAGTAAATAATCAGATAATACATTAAACCATGTATGTATTACTTTTTATATAAAAACATTTTGCCCAATATCAATTGAACATATAAATATTGGGCTGCAGTGGCACTTTAAATGGATTCTCTTTCCATTACAGTGAAAGCAAGGGAGTAACTTGTTTTTTTTAATAAAAGAGAATAAGCAATCATTAATTTAAAGCATATGAACATTAGAGGTATCCATAGGATTGAAATTAATCTGCCCAGGAGGCTGCAGTAAAAGTTCCTACAAACTCATCTGTTTGTCTGCAGTCACCATTGCATGGAAAGTCAGATCAAGACTCCTATCAGGACATATTCATTCCCCCCACCTGACAGGAGAAGGACAGAAGCAATTATTTTGGGGACTGCAATGTTAATGTTCAAATGTATGTTTGAAAAGCTGCACATATATATTTTTTTGCAAATAAAACCCTATTATATGACCATTACTGTGATCATGCTGGGGTACAGCTACTTATTACATCACTACTACAACTAATTACATCAAAGCGCTTTTTGTGACATCACAAAATAAAAAAGGCCCAGAGCCAGCTGCATGGTTACCCCAAATCATGTTTATTTATTTGGTTTGTGGAAAGCACTTCCCTGCTCATGACATCATTGAGTGACATCACCATAAGATGCCTGACATCACAGTTTAATACTGAGCAGTGAATCCAATAGCTGCAAGCCCTCCATGCATCCCATTTATGCTGAGACCCACTAAAGATATGGACAACCCCTCACAGGAACACCCTGACACTGAGGGCTCCAGGTACCAGACCTACCATGGTAAATATTGAAAATTGCAATAAAGAATAAAAATTCTCACCCACACAACGCACGATCTCTGAACCAGGTATTTCTGAAAACCATTGCAATCCAATGTAATGGGGCATAACCATGAATTACCATTATGTACATGTCTAAATCAAAACAGGACAACCTACTATTAACTCTCCAGTTGTGTGTGAAGAGATGTCTCCAATTTGAAAATATGGCGGCACGGAATAGCATGGGAAGTGGTGAACTCTTTCATTCGTTTTGACACTTGTAGTTTCTATTTATTTTATAAGACTTCATTTGTAAAAACAAGGAGACTCATGGACTGGTGGACAAAGACTAGTGGCGTCCTTTGCTTACCCTAATGTTACGAAATCTCATACAACGCACTATATTGTGTTCAGAACAACTAATACTATACTACGGTCCTACCTACAAGGGTGACAGAAGCACCCTAACACTGAGGACTTCACGAGGTAATGAAGCTTTAAGGGATGACAGGCCCCATGTGAAGAGTAACCTCCTAGGCCACATTAAAAAATATCTTCACCTCTTTTCATCTCCACAGGGTGATGACAACTAAAACGTATTATTTCTTGTTCTTTATAACAATGAGTACTTTACATAATGCTGAATATTCAAACCAGCTTTACATAAGACTGAGGGCCTTATTCAGTTGAGCTCTCACTGAGATCCGGGCTTCGGAAACGGAGGCTGCGACTTATTTTGCTATTCAATTGGCGTCTTTTTGCGGGCTCCGATTCCTTGCGATGGTTAACATCGCAAGTTAAGGCCCCTCCAAGCCTTTGATCTTTCACAGCCGCAAGAGTTACGATGGCTAAAATCGCAAATCGTTATTCAATCGCTCCACGTCCCCCTCGCTCAGCAAGCCGCCAAAGACGCAAATGGCAAAAGTGGAACCACAGGTTACAGGTACCAAGGAGGACTCGCAAAGGGCTTAATGGCATCTCCGGAGCACTTTAAATGCACATATACACACACTACTGTACTTCACAACATTCTCAAGCTCGCAAATCGTCAAAAAAAAATACTTTATTTCATGTTTAGTTTACTTGTTATATTGATCCCGGCAATCAATGTGTTAATGCATATAATGGAACTCGCATGGACTAGAATATCATATTTACGGTTTTATCAATATTGCAATATTTCAGGAATGTGGGTCAGATTGTAACTCGTGAATTGAAGCCGTAGGATTTTGAAATCTGACCTCCATTTTTCATTGACGTAATGAGGACGATCTGTGTTTCCATTGGCTGTTTCTAATCGTCTAATTGATCTGTTCAAGCTCTCAAATGCTACATACGATAGCATGGTTTACGATGTGCACTATTGGGCTGGGACTTGCGGGCTTGGCAAATTTAATAGCACCTTTAGTCGTGGATGCTGCGGGCCCGCAGACATACGCCCTACATCTTGCGACTTGCAGGCTTGCAATTGAATGAGGCTCTGAGTATTTACATCTAGTTTCACAAAAAGCTGAGTAGTCAACCCTAGTTTTACATAACGCTTGGTACTCACATCAGATCCATACATTGCTGAATAAACAACATAAGCTGTACACAATACTGAAGCCTCCATTCAATTGAGCAATTGTTGGTTACTGGAGTCTGTAATGTAGCCCGTAAACTGATTTGCTATTTAATTGGCGTCTTTTAGCTACCCGCATCTGCGGGTTACATGCTCAAAATCGTAACTCTGACCCAGCAAAGCCTTTGATCTCTTAAGCCCGTAACTGCTACAATCGCAAATCGCTATTCAATTGCAACAATTCCTCAAGTCCGCAAATGTTTTCACACCTGTAAATGGCAAATGTAGAAGAAAATCCTACGGGTACCAGATAGGACTCACAAGAGGGTTAAACTTAATTAATTGCTTAATTGCCTTGCTTAATTGATCATGATCACGCTCTGAAATGCTACTTACAATTGCTCTGTAAATGTAGCAAATTTCAAGCCTGCAGACTTACGGCCTGTATAACGTAAACTGCGGGCTTGCAATTGAATAGGGACCTAAGTACTCAAATCAGCTTCAGAGAATACTGAATGTTCAAATCTAGCTTTAGTCAAATATGAGATTTAATACCTATCTTCACACAATGCCAAGCCTACATTTACACAATGCTTAGTATTCACACTTTACATAAGGCTAAATACTCATGTCTAGATTCTCATAGTGTTAAGTAGCCAAATCTAGATATATTGAGTTTTGATTATTCATACTTTACATTATGCTGAATACTCACGTTCAGCTTTGTATAATGCTAATGATTAGTCAAACTTAGATTATCACAATGTTGAGTAGTCAAACCTAGATGTATACAATGATGAGTACTCATATCTAGCTTCACACAATGCTGAGTATTCAGATCTAGCTTCTCAGAAATTAATGCAAGTCTAATGAGTTACACCAAACTTTACTCAATGCTTTTTTATCACTAAGAGTTGCTTAATGGTGATTAGTCACCAAAACCTTGAATAATGATCTATATTACCAGGTGAAGGGGCATCAGGGAAGAAAAGAGGTGAAGGCACCACTTGGTGAAATGATAAAACGAAATAGGATGAAGAATTTCTAAGGCTTTTTTGACAAGTTTGTACAGGGCTTGGTGATGGGCGCAGAACAGAGGGAGAAATCAGATTATATGTTAGAGTTCGTGATCAAAGAGGATAACGGGTTTTGGGCAATATAAGAACAGGTATTGTTAGGAGACCACAAAGTGTTTGGAGTGTTGGCAGTTACTGGCTTAAGAGATCAAAGGCCTTGCTGGGTCGGATGGCCGCTTCTTTGGCTTTAGATTCGTTTGAAACCCAAAACAGCAAAGTTAGACATGATGATTGATACACTTCCAACTGGTACCTGCTATACCAACAGACAGAAGCATCAAAGAACCATATAAAATAGATGGAGACTACAAGTGGCCTTATTTGCATATCCCACCTAGATTATCTGGCTAAAGTGAAAACCTGGCGTGCTATGAATTTTTCTTGTAAATACAGTTTTTTTCTGTCTTGTCTACTTCAGACACTAAAATGTGTTTAGAAATGCTTTCTAGATTTGTTGTTTATTGTACAATAAAGAGGTTGTTGTGATATACTTGCTCACCATAACCTTTAATGAGGGTCTGGAAAGTAGTAACATTTGGGTCAGTTTTACCCAGAGTCTACTCCAAATCAATGTCATAATCACTGATACAACTGCATATTATTATAAATCCAGTTTTCAATCTTACACTCGTTATCCATATTCCATGTCCATCCGATATTTAGAGAACAAAAAAGGTTGGTGTTTATTTAACTGAGTCATATTTTTCATCCATATTGTCACCAAATAGCAGATATCATCTGGCAAGTGTTAGAAGATAGCCAAATAAATTCCACTAGGTTAAACTGCAGGTAACCAATCAAAAATCCTCCTAGGACGTCAGAGATATGATGGCGGCCAATCATGATACGGGCTAGTCCAGCAAAAAAGGCCCATATGACCAGAAGGATACGTAGAGGGAGGGCAAGGACGAGGTGGTTGAGGAAGAACTTTGATACCATGATGGCTCTGCTGGCATGTCCAGCAGGAAATGCGTAGACATCAAGGAGCAGGTAGTCCAGGATTCCTGGGGTCATCTCAAATGGACCACGACGCTTTAGCAGCTTCTGTACTCCAGCGACTGTCAGGATGTCCAGCATCAGAGCTATCAGAAAAACAGAAAACAAAGATGTTGTTAGGTCACTATCATACCATGTACATCAGATGGTTACGTGCCATATGCCTCAGGTGATGTCTTGCTATGTGCATCAGGTGATGATGGGTGTCAGTGGGAAGAAACAGACATATTTTAAAAAAAAATGTCTATAAGTCTGTTAGAATTTCTGTATAGGGATTATGGAATTAATTATGGGAGGCTTTGTTTGGAAGCCAAAATTATATGAATCTTGAAGTATCAACTACACACTTCAGGAATTATCCAAATTCCTCTTGTTCTGAAGCTTACTGGTAGTATTGCGTTACTAATGCCATTCTATAGATACCTAGAAACCTAGAATACTGTGTTCATTTCTGGAGACCAAATCTTCAAAATTATATTAATAAATTAGAGATAATTAAAAGGTGGGCAAAACAAAAATGGTGCATGGTCTAAAATGCAAAAATTACAGACTTCAAGACGTGACTATGTATGGCTTAGAGGACAGAAGTGCCTAGGATAAGAATAAAATAGGATACACATTACTAGCGTTTATTAAATTAAACATTTTAAGTAGATAGCAAGGGCGTAGGAACTGGGGGGAGGGGGACAAATCCCCCCAAATTTTCTACTCCCAGATTATAGGCACCTCCTCTATAGATCTCTCTCTATATACATATATATATACTAGCGACTTGCCCTTCAAAAATGACGGCAATAAAATTTGAAGCCTGGCAATGCTGTTTGGCACACAATGTGAGGCTCTCCCCACTCAACTTGCGGGCCTCACGATGAGCTACTTTGGCGCTCATCGCGGGACTCTCCCCCCCTCTACTTTACAGGCCATCGGCGCTCATTGCAGCCCCCGTCAAACCGCAACTTTCGGGCCTTGCGATGAGCTGGTAAATTTTAACATTGCGTGACGACAACCGCTATTACCACAACTATTATTTGTGATACTTCATCCCCCGCCCTTGGTAGATAGTATGGGTATAATAGGTGTGCCTTTGGGTTATGTATCATCATGTATATTTCTATGTTTTTTGAATGACCTTATGGTTATGTCAGATCATAGGGAGTTTGCCAAAACCAGAGCTCATCAGAATGGAGGAGATGCAGATTCCTGTCCCAAGTGAATATAGCCCCATTATTTTGTGGTGTTAGACTGCCTTTAAAGGTTGATCTGAATTACATATCTAATGGAGAGCACTAAATTAATAATAATTTGCTTTTGTTGGTAAAAGTAAATTTGCTTCTGCAGATGTTTCCTCTTTGGTCTCCCTTCTCATGAAGGAAACATCTGCAGAGGGGTTTCCCACCCCTCCTAACCACCACCTGTTTTAAGGCCGGCAAGTAGAAGGTTTGGATAATGATGCATATCGAGGCAATATATTAGATTTTTGTCCACATTTCTACATATAACTTATATATGTCACTTATTTTAGAGTTACATTTTAGTTTCCAACGTTTTCCAACTTTACAGGACTATATTCTGACCCATACCCTAATGTGATACTTAATATCATCCTACAGTTGCAGAGTGGTTAAATTTAGCTCAGATCACAAGAGCTGCCGTACTCAGAAAAAGATATGAACGCTCAAGTAATGGTACAAACAAAATGATTCCCTACTAGGTTACAAAATGTCAAGTCTGGTGAGTGATCATTCCCTATGTAATTTATTATGTCCAGCTGAAGAAATTACTCTTTGTGTGAGAGATAAATATTACTATGTGTTAAATGACCTCTGTACTACTCTAGCAAGACAAGCTAGTTATGTTAACTATACATTGATGATTTGATTTCTATCATTTATAATGGCAATATTCAATATTAAATTCATTTTCAAAGATAGTTGAGTATTTGTCTCCATCCTTGTAATGGCATAAGAGGAGTGTGGGGTTGGCTGAGAGATAGGTAAAAAAAATCAGATATGACTAGTCACTTGCCCGTCAAAAATGATGGTATAATATTGGATTCAATATTGTGTGTTTTGTCTCTATGTGCGCCCTCTCTCTGTTTACCCTGTCTCTCTCTCTCTCTCTCTCTCTCTGTCTGTGTCCTATCCCACCCTCTGTGCTCACTCTCTCTCTCTCTCTATGCACCCCCTCTCTCCTTCTCTCTGTCTCCCTCCCTCCTTCTATCTCTCCCCCTTCTTCTCTCTCTCTCCTTCTCTCTCTCTCCATCTCTCCTTCTATCTCTCCCTCCCTTCTTCTTCATCTTCTCTCTCTCTCACACACACACACACTCCTTATCTCTCTCCCTTCCTCTCTCTCTCCCCATTGTTCCTTCTCTCTCCCCTTCCTCTATCTCTCATTTCCACTCTCCTTCTCTCCCTCCATCTCCTTCTCTCTCCCTCCCTCTAATTGTCTCCCTCCCTCTCATTCTCATTCTCTCTCGCCCTCCTTCCTTCTCTCTCCTTCTCTCTCCCTCCCTCTCCTTCTCTCTCCCTCCCTCTCCTTGTCTCCCTCCCTCTCCTTCTCTCTCCCTCCCTCTCCCTTTGCCGCATATTGCAAGTCTCTCATTGCTCGGCTTTGCCGCCCAGCTTCGCCACCTGGTCACATGCACAACTCGCAATTCTTTCTCTCTCTCCCTCTCTCTCTCCCTACGTCCCTCTCTCTCTCCCTCCTTCTCTCGCTCTCCATCTCACTCTCTCTCCCTCCTCCTTCCTTCTCTCTCTTCCTTCTCTCTCCTTCCCTCCTTCTCTCTTTCTCCTTCTCTTCCTCCCTCTCCCTCCGCCGCTTAACCTCTGTAAACCGCTATGGAATATTTTGCAGCTTTATAAAAAAGTGTAATAATAAGAAAAAGAAGAACAGGAGAGGGAAAGAAAGGAGAATATGGGGAAGAGTAGAGACAGAAAGACTGGAGTAGCGAGATAGATTAGAAAAGAGTGAGATGACATGAGAAGGAGATTAGATAGATAGACAGATAGATAGATAGATAGACAGACAGACAGACAGACAGACAGATAGATAGATAGATAGATAGATAGATAGATAGATAGACAGACAGACAGACAGAC
Organism: Discoglossus pictus; assembly: GCA_027410445.1. Lineage (NCBI taxonomy): Eukaryota > Metazoa > Chordata > Amphibia > Anura > Alytidae > Discoglossus > Discoglossus pictus. The sequence continues at coordinate 36,586,716 of CM050168.1, forward strand.
AGACAGATAGATAGATAGATAGATAGATAGATAGATAGATAGATAGATAGATAAAATGGGGAGTGAAGAAGAGACAAAACTTGTGCAGAGATGGGATACAGGAAAGCAAAGAGAGGTTTGAGAAAAATAAGAGAAACCGAGAAGGGGAGAGAGATAAAGGGCCCTATTAAATTCACCGATTTATAGTTTTAGACGCCCGCAAAAGTTACTGCTATTAAATCGGCCTCTTTCATCTACCCGCAAACAATCTGCGGGTTACAGGCGGAAAATCCCTACGGGCTGTCAAAATCTGAACTGCGACCCAGCTAAGCCTTTGATCTTTCAATCCCGTAAATGTTACAATCGCAAATCGCTATTCAATTGCTACAAGTCCTTAAGCCCGCAACTGTTTCCACACCCGTAAATGTCAAAATGTAGCCAAAAATCCTACGGGTACTGGAGAGGACCCGCAAGGGGGTTAAACTCCTGTCCATAGCACTGTAAAAGCAAATATAAACACACTACTGTATTTTAAATTATAAGGAAAGTGATGTTAGGTATTAAAATTAAAAGCAGAACATTCTCAAGATCGCAAATCTGCAATAAAAAATATTTTTATTATTCATGTTTAATTTCCTTGTTATATCGATCCCGGCAATCAATGTGTTAATATATATAATAGAACTTGCATTGATAGAATATTATATTTATTGATTATTTCATATTGCATTATTTCTGGAATGCGGGTCCGATGGCAACTCGGACTTACCATAAGTGATTGAAATTTAACCTCCATGTTTTAGTGACGTAATGATGACGGTCTCTTTTACTATTGGCTCCCTCTAAACCCGTAACTACGGGTTTGAATAATTTACCATGTTCAGAAATGCTACGTGCCAAAGCATGGTTTACGGATTTGGATTCCGGCCATGTCGTTGCGCCTTTTCTAATTTAATCGCTCTGTAACTTCTGCAAATTTGGGAATTTAATAGGGACCAAAAAGGGGCAAGAAGGATAGAGAAAGAGGGAGGAAAGAGGGAATGAAAGACGGGAAAGAGAATGGAGAGAGCGTGAGGAGAGAAAGACGCAGAGAAAAGGAGAGAAGAGAGAGTGGAAAGAGAGAGATGGAGAGGAGAGAGAAAAAGTGGGAAGAGAGAGAGAGAAGAAATAAAGAGTGAAGAGGGTAGAGAGGGAGAGAGAGAGGATTCTGGAAAATGGATAAGGCAGTAAGAAGTTAAGGATGACAGAATCCTATTTCACAACAAGTCCTGCTGCCTGTCCCCATCCCTCCGTTGGCACCCTTGGCTGAAGATTATCTCTGGCGCATCTATACAGGGTATTCTTGTGGGTGTCAGCAAATCAGGTGTTCAGCACCCAGATATAACTGCAAGTGCTGCCATCACTCAGGGATCACCTAATCCATCTCCTCATGTGCCCTGACCCAAATAACCAGATGGCCAGATCTGGTTTACCTTGGATATGTAGGCTCAAGTTCACTAACCAATGGGGTTGTAACATACCTTATTTATCTGCAATATGTTCTCAGTTAATTCCTCTAAGATATAGTGATCACAGGGCAAGAGGATCCCAAAATCTGTTAGTATGATGCAGAAGGGGAACCTCCCACAACCTGGTAGTGTGACAGAGAAAGTGGATCCCTTGATCTGTTAGTATGATGCAGAAGGGGATCCCAAAATGTCTTAATGTAACATATAGATAAGTTCCCATAAGAGGATGGATCCTCTAGTCTATCAGACATATTAATCTGTTTCTATTCCACAGTCAAAGAGGATCCAGTTGTATGGTTGTTTCACAAACGGGAAGAGGGCATCTATTAATCTTTTTGTGTCACAGTCTGAGAAGGAATCCATTAGTCTCCTAATGTCTCAGACTGGGAGAGAATTCCATTTGTTTGCTAATGTCACACAAATAGAAGTAATCCATTAGTCTGTGAGAGCCATACTCTAGAAAAGGTGAGCCAATGTGCCACACACTGAAAGAGAAATACATTAGTTTGTTAGTGTCATACTTGGAGAGGAGATCTGTTAGTATTAAAGGATAGAAGAAGATTTCCATTAGTATGTTAGTGTCACTCACTGGGAAATGGATCCATCAGACTAGGGGTAGCCAAATAGTGGTCTGGGATCAAAATCATGAATTCAAGGCCCTCTCATCTGGACCTCCACTGCATTACTGAATTCATAGCCCTTAAATAAACTAGAAATTAAACCGTGGTCTTTAATTAAGACATCTTCACAATGAAAACATCCTTTCTGTGCCTTCTGTAAAAATATGACCACCAGACCTAGTCTTCATTTTAACATATACATTCGGAGAATTTTATAAAAACTAATTGATTACTCAGACTATTCCTGATACATAATGGGAGATCTGATCCATTAGTCTGTCTTACAAGATGCTAGAGGAGATCCATCACTCTAACAGTCTGTTAGAATCTCAGATTGAAAGATGGATCTATTAGTGTGATATTGGTACTCACTGAGAGAGGATATACAGTACATTACTCTGCTAGTGTCACACAATGATAAAAAATCCATTAGCCATGAGAGTCATAAACTGGAGGGGGGGATCCATTAGTCTGTTAGTGATACACTCTGGGAAATGGGATCCATTAGTCTGTTAGTGATACACTCTGGGAAATGGGATCCATTAGTCTGTTATACATTGGAAGAAGGGATCTATTAATGTTACACATTGAGAGAAAGGATACAATAGTCTTTTATGGGAGAGGGATCCCTTAAGTTAGTATGATCCATCATTCATTAGTATTGCGGTCACACACTTGGAAAATGATCTGTTTGTCTGTTAATATTGTGTAATAAATATATTACTGTGCTAGTGTCACACACTGGGAAGCAGGATCCAGAAGCTTATTAGTGTCATTCATGTTAACAGGATCCATGCGTTTAATAAGTAGAAGTAGTCCATTAAAGGGCCATTTACCTCAATGTAAGTGCTCTTCATGGTGTGAAAGAGCAGCACAAGATTGTATGTTAAATAATGTATTCAATTATTACAGCTAAAAAATCTAAAGTTTTCATATACAATGTATATCCTGCCTACTGATGGTTGCATGAGTAATACCAGATAGCAGGTTTGCGGTGAACTCAGGACTGCACTGTCCAATTAACCCATAACTGACCTGTTTAAGTGATTCCAATATTTCATGCTCTGCACAGACTGATTTGTTAAGGGTTAACTCTTTTTTTCTTTTGATCACTACACAGAGCTGAATGATTTCTCAGTGAAAAATGCAAGTATTGCAAACATTCAAAAAGTATTTCAACATGCTTTTAGGAGATGTTTACTTTTATGTGGTCTAAATTGTGCAGAGTTAAGTGGCCTTTAATCTGTTTGTTAATGCACTGGAATCCATTTCTTTTATTAGTGTCACACGCCCTGGAAGACGGATCCATTCATTTTATTAGTGTGAAACACTGGAGGAGGGATCCATTCGATTGTTTGTATCATTCTCCAGGACAGGAATACATTACTCTGTTAGTGTCACATACTGGGAAAGGAATCCATAATCCTGTTAGCACCATACACAAGGAGAATGGATTCACTGACCTGTTAGTGATACAGTTTTGGGGACATAATCTATTAACATATTAATAACACAGAATAGGAAATTAATCTGCTATGAGTCTTTTCGGTCTGGCCAATAATGGCCAACATGTAAAAGAAGTTTCTTGCTTAGTATGTTCCTACAAACTGTCTCACACAATACTCCTCTGATACAGTTATACCAAATATTGTTTTCTCCTCTTATAAGTATGCCTGTTGATTGTTATTTTTGCAAAAGCTAATATATTGGTATCCTGCGTTGAATATGTAATATCTAATTATACTCCAAAACACCCACTCTGTTCTCTTTGGGACCCATCTTCCTCTCTAATTACCTCCTCCAACTCCTATCTGTAAGACTTCTAATTTTTTTAATACAGTTTAAGGAAGTTTAATGGAATCTGAATGCATCTGACAGAGGATAATCAGTAGTGTATGCAAATATTTTTGCATGAAAAGATACCAAAATAAACATTAATACACTTACCCTGAAGTTTACAAAATGTCTTCCATTTTCTGTCAGTTAATTTTGAGAATAAATGCCCTGGAAAACCCAAGCTAAATTAGAATAAAATTCATAATTTGTTATGGCCAATCAGAGGCAGCTACAGCATTGTAGAAGTATAAGGCGTTCAGTCACTGCAACAAAGCATCATGTATTTGTAGTCTTTTGTTCCCACAAAACACCTCTCTCTTCTCCCTTGAATGGTGCAACTGCTCTGGATCACTGCATTGTGCTGCTACTGGCTGGAAGGTTAGTGTAAATACGTACTTGAATGCAGTTTTTCTATTGGTTAGTACAGGGGGCCTGTGTAGGCAGCTCTGGGGGTGTGGAAACCATTTTTTTAATAGAATAAATATGTGTGTGTATAGAATGACTCCATGTAATGTGTGTTTCTGATATAAGCAGCATGTGTTAGATTGGAAAAAAGGGAAAAACAGGGAAACTTCCATAAACCTTTCATATTTGGTAATGTATTATTATTATAATTTTTATTCATATTATTATATGTCACATGCTTCTGTTTATAATGTATTTTTGTATATAGTGCTGTGTCTCTTTATAAATAAAGGTTAATAATAAGGATCCTGTAGAATATATTTAACCACAGAACTTACCCAATAGTAGGTTCATCAGCACCTCCTGTCCCGCCAGTGTGTTGCTCTTCCAAAGACAAAGCAGAGTTCCTAATATCCAGGGCAACCCATGACTGGTGATGCCAATCAGCTGGACCATGGAACGGCAACTACCCCAAGAAGAGGCAGTGTTGGCACACACACCCAGTTGCTTGGACATGCACCGGTCAATAGCCATAAGTGAGTTCCAGGCAATGCCTTTGAAAGATGGGTTGAGTTGCATACAGTCCTCTTCTGGTAGCTGTTGGCTTTGCCGCCTTTCCCGGGCACTCTCAACTGAGTTGCCATTTTGTCCTGTTTGCCTCCTGTTGGGGCTCCGGTTCTCCGGTGGCACAGGCATTGGCTGGTTCAGAGACATAAATTCCGGTCTGGCCAGAACATTATTCTTGTCCCTGGCCCGGATCCTCCTTTGGGTTGGGGGCGGCATGTTAACTAGACCTCAAAAAGTCCTAAATATTAGTTTTTGGGGGTTTGTAGGGCGCAGCCAAAGGGCTGTACAATATTGTTGTGTGAATCTCCCTACATATGAGCATAGATCCCTGACACAGGGAGAGCCGGCTGCTCCCAGCACGAGTTATATTTAGTTTGTGGAATGCATATGCTGTTTACTCCTTGCTACAGCTGGGCTTGACAGCTATTGTCATCTGCCAATCAGCAGCAACTTGGCAGGCAAGCCGTCCAATCGGAAACAAATGGCTTCAGTAATATGAGGACAGAGTTGGCTGAGGGGCTATTTAAACCTCTCTGTGGTTCCCTCTAAACTCAGAGGATTCTGGGACTTGTAGTGGCCGTGTGTTGGGACCCATGCCACCAGAGTGCCGACGAGTGGCAGCAGGTGCTCTCTCCAGGCTGACTAAGGGTTTTTAACAAGTATAAAAGAAGTAAATACCTTAAAGGACTACTAAATTGTTATATTTATAATATGCTCTTATGAAGAACTAGACTGCTCATGCCTCAAACAGTTGCTACAGTGGTGATTTAAAGATACATATAGATGTTTTTAAAAAGCTTATTTTCTTTCTTTTATGTGGAATCATTGTATTGACCGTGGACATATTTATATAATGTAATCATATCCCCTCTTAGATGCCTTGTTTCTAGAGAAAATACGTTTAATTTGGTTAGTCTTTCTTCATATCGTCACTCCATTCTACTTATTAATTTTATTACCATTCTCTGTACCCTTTTCAGCTCTAAAATGCCCTTTTTTTTTAAGTGGAGCCAGAACTTATTGAACTCTATATTCCAGTTCATGGCTTACTAGGGATTTCTGTACTTATCTTAATATATGCTAATAAATTACTTGTCTTTGCAGATGCGGCTTGGCATTGAGCACTGTTACCTAGGTGGTTGTCCACAAGCACTCCCAAATTCCTTTATATCTGTGATACTCCTAGATTTGTTCCATTAATTATTGCCATTATGCAGTCGGAGATTTACCAGCTGGGATGAGTGGAACAGTCTCCCTGATGTGGCAGGTGGGCATAGGGGGTCTCCTGACTTACATAGTGAGCACCTTACAGCCATGCAACCCTAGGGGAACTTCTTAATACATTCAATACATGTGAAGTCAAACATTAACATGATTATAGCTCTTTTCAAGAATGTTTTCAACATGAATATAAAGTCCCATGGGTCCTCGACACAAGGACTTCCTCCAGGTATTAGAGATCATGCAAAAGGCGTAATTCCTTCATATCCAAAACAGGGCTTCTTCTGCGTGCTTTCTAAGATATATATAAGCTTGGCTTCGCGAACGAAGATTTAAGAGGGGTGTCCACATCTATAGGCTCTTAGATGGCTGAGGAGGACAATGTGGGACAGGCAGACTTGATGTGGTTGCACAGGAAAGTTTGTTCTTGGTTGGGTGCTGTAGTGACAACATTTTTTCTATGTTTCCTCTTGTCCTCAATACCAGCCCTGCATGTGGTCTCGAAAGAGGAGACAGCCTGGTGAATGGTACTTCTCCATGCCTTTCGGTCTGAAGCTAAGGCGGACCATCAACAATGGTTAATATGACAGGCATCAAGGGACTGTTTCAGTGAGTCCTTGTACCTCTTCTATAGCCCTCCTCTGAGCTCACCATATAGCACAATCTTTGGAAGTCGATCATCCATCGTAGAGATGTGTCCTGCCCAGTGTAACTGCATCTTCACAGTATGACCTCACTGCAGGTGATTCCTGCCTGTTCTAGGACATCAGTGTTGGGGATGTGGTCATTCCAGTGAATGTTGAGGATGGTGAGGAGGCAGCATTGATGAAAGCGCTCAATAAGTTGTAGGTGGTGGCGGTAGGTAACCCAAGATTCGGAACCGTACAGAAGGGTGGTCAGCATAACAGCTCCATACACTTTGTGCACTTGTTTAGATGCTTGTTTTTCTAAACTCTTTTATATAACTTGCCAAATGCACCATTTGCCTTTGCCAGTTTGTTGTCAATTTCCTTGTCAACCTTTGTGTCTGAGGAGATGATGCAACCCAGGTAGGTAAACTGTTGGACTGTTTTCAGCTTGGACCAATAGTGATATGAGGAGGACAGTGCGCGGGCTGGTGGAGAACTTCAGTCTTTTTCAAACTGACTTCTGGACTGAAGAGCTCGGCAGCGTTGGCGAAGCAAGATGTCATTTGCTGCAAAGCTGTCGCCGTATGGGAAACGAGGGCAGCATCGTCGAAGAGTAGCTCTCAAATGAGTCGTTCCACTAACTTGGTGTGGGCCTTTAGTCGCCTCAGGTTGAACAGACTGCTCTCTGTGCGGAATCGGATGTAGAGTCCATCCTCAACATCAAGGTCTACTTTGGCCCTTTGCAGCATCATACTGAAGAAGCTTGAATAGAGTGGGTGCAAGAACACAGCCCTGCTTCACGCCGTTGCTTATTGGGAAGGGCCCAGATAGGTCATTGTTGTGCTCAACTTGGCCACGCTGGTCTTCGTGTAGCTGGATGATCATGTTGAGGAACTTGGGAGGACATCCTATACGTTCCAGGATTTGCCACAAACCCTTCCTGCTCACAGTGTCGAACGCTTTGGTAAGGTCGACAAACATCATATAAAGTCCCTTGTTCTGTTCTCTGCATTACTCTTGGAGCTGCCTGAGAAAAAAAAAAAACATGTCAGTTGTGCTCCTGTTGACTCTAAAGCCACACTGACTCTCAGGGATGAGTTCTTCTGCGATAATGGGCACCAGTCTGTTGAGGAATACTCTTGCAAGGATTTTCCCTGCGACGGAGAGAAGAGTTATCCCCCGGTAATTGGAGCCGTCTGATTTTTCTCCCTTCTTCTTGTACAGGGTGATGATGATTGCATCACGAAGGTCCGGTGGCAGTTTGCCTTGGCACCAGCAGCAAACGAAGAGCTCATGGATTTTAACGTGAATTGCTGGGCCTCCATGTTTCCAGATCTCAGCTGGGATCCTATCAACTGCTGCAGCCTTACCATTTTTTAGCTGCTCAATGGATTTTACAGTCTCTTCGAGAGTAGGGATTTCATTCAGTTCTGTTTTCATTGTTTGTTGTGGAATGCGATGGAGCGCTGAGACTGAAACTATGTGCTTGGCACAGAATAGAGTCTGAAAGTGGTCAGACCACCGGTTCAGAATCAACGCATTGTCTATAAGGAGTGTTTGACCCTCTGCACTGCGCAATGGGCTTTGAACCAGGTGTGAAGGGCCATATACAGCCTTCATGGCTTCATAAAACCCTCTGTAGTCACTGATATTTGCGCAACAAGTTCTTTCAGAGAGGGTGGTCAACCACTGGTTCTGAATTTATCAAAGCTTTCGTTGGAAGTTGCTGCACACAAGACGGAAGGCTGCTTTCTTGTTAGGGCAAGACGGCTGAGTGAGATGCTCTTGATGAGCGGATCTCTTTTCTAAAAGTAATTGATGGATTGCCGGACTGTTTTTGTCAAACCAGTCTTTGTTTTTCTTTGAGGAGAAAATTAGGACTTCTTCAGAGGTCTGCATGATGTTGGTTTTGAGATGTTCCCATAGAGCATCTGAGGATGGAACTGTGAAGTATCTGTGATCTTCTAGTCTTGACTGGAGATTCGCCTGGAAGGTGGCCTTCACTTCAGCTGACTGTAACTTCTTCTTTGGGGCTCATTTCCTCTTTGGTTTAGGGTTGAAGTGGAGTCGAAGTTTGCAGCGCACCAGACGGTGTTCCATATTGCATTCTGCGCTAGGAATTACTTGGTTGAGCAGGACATCTTGAAGGTCTCGCTGGCGCACCAGAATATAGTCTATAAGATGCCAGTGCCTGGACCATCCAGTTTGTCTTTAGTCTGTCTTTTTGCTGGAAAACTATATTGGTTGATGGTGAGTTTCTGCTCAGTGCAAAACTCTAGCAGAAGGTGCCCGTTGTCATTGTAGTTTCCAACACCGTGATTGCCAAGTACACCTTTCCAAGTATCTGAATCCTTGCCTACTCTGGCATTGAAGTCAACGAGGATTATGACCTTGTCGTCTGCGGGGACGTTATGTACAAGATTGCGCAGGTCGGTGTAAAACCTGTCCTTTTCTGCAGGATCCGCTTGAAGAGTTAGGGCTTAGACACTGAAAAATGTAGCATGAAAATTACGCGGTCAGAGTGACCCTTCCAGTGACATCTTCCACCTGCCGTTTCGCCACTTTCCCATCGCTGCAGGGCTTTAAAATGTTAATATTCTAGATGTAGGGCCTGTGCAATTGAGCTTTTAGGTGAGATGCCGTGTGTGCAGTACTTGTCCCACCCTTTAACTCAGGGTTCATCTGTCATGGCCTATCAAGCTTGGACGGTGACAGTTAGGTCCTCGAGTTGTAGGTGTTATATTGGAGTGTCCTTCTCCTAGGTGGATGGCATTACAGGGCTAACGAGCTGCATCTGCCCAGGTTTTAAATCAGAGTTTTCCTTCTCCTAGGCTGGCTGCCAACCAAGGCTAACTAGTCCAGCCTACCCATCTGGTTATACCGCCAGACATTCTGTCGCGCCATACTGTAGCAAGCTCTGTGAAAATGGGGGGCACCAACGAGAAGGTCTTGCTACGGACACAGTAATGTTGGAAAGGCCATATGCAATGACCTCCTGATTGGCAAGCCAGCCAGTGGTCATGCGGCAATCTCAACACCGGAAAAGGAGAGGCGATGTGTTGCACATACACTTTCCCTGGGCGAGTGGGGCATGCGGCCCAGGTCACCCACCCCCCACTTACTAAAATACACAAAGAAGAAAACCCATTATCTCAGGATTAGGTATACTAACAAAAAGGGGTTTTGGCTGAGCGGAAAATATTTTGAAACCCCTGGTAAAGAAGACACCCACCTAATTTCAGGACACCACAGACCACTGCTAAACAAACAATCCATCATTGTCGCTGTTCTGGAAGGTGTTATACTGGCCAATATGGATGTGGAATCTCTCTACGCCAATATCCCACACAAGTAGCCTTTCAAAATACTTGGAACAGGAGGGAATACCTGCGGCGCCAATCACACACCGGATATAACTACTTTAAGTTTTTACAGGACCTCTGTCTACCCCATATGGGTACACAAATGGCACCACAATGTGCCAATCTATTCATGGCAAAACTGAAGCCAGAGCATATGTCAGTCTACGACTTCAAAGCCCTGATCTACTTCTGTTACATCAATGACATCCTTATCATCCGCCAATGGAGAGGAGCTTTTGGAAACTATATATGCCTTCCACCCCAACGTCACCCTCATTACTTACGCACAGAAATTGGCTTCCAGGCTACTACAGTCGGCTCCATGCACACATCACCAACAGTCAGTCCCACCTATCTTATAATAATACAGTGCCTTGCAAAAGTATTCACCCTCTCTTGGCATTTTTCGTGTTTTGTTGCCTCACAACCTGGAATTAACATGGATTGTTTAAGGATTTGCATCATTTAATTTACAGAACATGCCCACAACTGTGAAGATGTTTTTTTTTTTTTTTTTTATTGTGAAGCAAACAATAAATAGGAAAAAATAACAGAAAAAGTCAATGTGCATAACTATTCACCCCCCTAAAGTCAATACTTTGTAGAGACAGACACCCTCCTGGCCTCTCTATAAACATGTATACTGTAGAACAAACATACTCCTGGCCTCTCTCTATAAACATGTATACTGTAGAACAAACCCACTCCTGGCCTCTCTGTATAAATGTGCATACTGTAGAACAGACCCACTCCTGGCCTCTCTCTATAAACATGTATACTGTAGGACAGACCCACTCCTGGCCTCTCTCTATAAACATGTATACTGTAGAACAAACCCACTCCTGGCCTCTCTGTATAAATGTGCATACTGTAGAACAGACCCACTCCTGGCCTCTCTCTATAAACATGTGTACTGTAGAAAAGACCCACTCCTGGCCTCTCTCTATAAACATGTATACTGTAGAACAGACACACTCCTGGCCTCTCTCTATAAACATGTATACTGTAGAACAGACACACTCCTGGCCTCTCTCTATAAACATGTATACTGTAGAACAGACACACTCCTGGACTCTCTCTAAACATGTATACTGCAGAACAGACACACTCCCGGTCTATCTCTATAAACATGTATACTACAGAACAGACCCACTCATGGCCTCTCTATATAAACATGTATACTGTAGAACAGACCCACTCATGGCCTCTCTATATAAACATGTATACTGTAGAACAGACCCACTCATGGCCTCTCTATATAAACATGTATACTGTAGAACAGACCCACTCCTGGCCTCTCTCTATAAACATGTATACTGTAGAACAGACCCACTCATGGCCTCTCTATATAAACATGTATACTGTAGAAGAGACCCACTCCTGTCCTCTCTCTATAAACATCTATACTGTAGGACAGACCCACTCCTGGCCTCTCTCTATAAACATGTATACTGTAGGACAGACCCACTCCTGGCCTCTCTCTATAAACATGTATACTGTAGGACAGACCCACTCCTGGCCTCTCTCTATAAACAAGTATACTGTAGAACAGACCCACTCCTGGCCTCTCTCTATAAACATGTATACTGTGGAACAGACCCACTCCTGGCCTCTCTCTATAAACATGTATACTGCAGAACAGACATGCTCCTGGCCTCTTTTTATAAACATGTATACTGTAGAACAGACACGTTCCTGGCCTCTCTCTATAAACATGTATACTATAGAACAGACCCACTCCTGGCCTCTCTCTATAAACATGTATACTGCAGAACAGACCCACTCCCGGTCTATCTCTATAAACATGTATACTGTAGAACAGACACACTCCCGGTCTATCTCTATAAACATGTATACTGCAGAACAGACATGCTCCTGGCCTCTCTCTATAAACATGTATACTACAGAACAGACCCACTCCTGGCCTCTCTCTATAAACATGTATACTACAGAACAGACCTACTCCTGGCCTCTCTCTATAAACATGTATACTGCAGAACAGACACACTCCTGGCCTCTCTCTATAAACATGTATACTGTAGAACAGACCCACTCCTGGCCTCTCTCTATAAACAAGTATACTGTTGAACAGACACACTCCTGGCCTCTCTCTATAAACATGTATACTGTAGAACAGACACACTCCTGGCCTCTCTCTATAAACAAGTATACTGTTGAACAGACACACTCCTGGCCTCTCTCTATAAACATGTATACTACAGAAAAGACCCACTCCTGGCCTCTCTCTATAAACATGTATACTACAGAACAGACCTACTCCTGGCCTCTCTCTATAAACATGTATACTGCAGAACAGACACACTCCTGGCCTCTCTCTATAAACATGTATACTACAGAACAGACCCACTCCTGGCCTCTCTCTATAAACATGTATACTGTAGAACAGACCCACTCCTGGCCTCTCTCTATAAACATGTATACTGCAGAACAGACACACTCCCGGTCTATCTCTATAAACATGTATACTGCAGAACATCCACACTCCTGGCCTCTCTCTATAAAGATGTATACTGTAGAACAGACCCACTCCCGGCCTCTCTCTATAAACATGTATACTGTAGAACAGACACACTTCTGGCCTCTCTCTATAAATATGTATACTGTAGAACAGACCCACTCCCAGCCTCTCTCTATAAACATGTATACTGTAGAACAGACCCACTCCTGGCCTCTCTCTATAAACATGTATACTGCAGAACAGACACACTCCTGGCCTCTCTCTATAAACATGTATACTACAGAACAGACCCACTCCTGGCCTCTCTCTATAAACATGTATACTGTAGAACAGACCCACTCCTGGCCTCTCTCTATAAACATGTATACTGCAGAACAGACACACTCCCGGTCTATCTCTATAAACATGTATACTGCAGAACATCCACACTCCTGGCCTCTCTCTATAAAGATGTATACTGTAGAACAGACCCACTCCCGGCCTCTCTCTATAAACATGTATACTGTAGAACAGACACACTTCTGGCCTCTCTCTATAAATATGTATACTGTAGAACAGACCCACTCCCAGCCTCTCTCTATAAACATGTATACTGTAGAACAGACCCACTCCTGGCCTCTCTCTATAAACATGTATACTGCAGAACAGACACACTCCCGGTCTATCTCTATAAACATGTATACTGCAGAACAGCCACACTCCTGGCCTCTCTCTATAAAGATGTATACTGTAGAACAGACCCACTCCCGGCCTCTCTCTATAAACATGTATACTGTAGAACAGACACACTTCTGGCCTCTCTCTATAAATATGTATACGGCAGAACAGACCCACTCCTGGCCTCTCTCTATAAACATGTATACTGCAGAACAGACACACTCCTGGCCTCTCTCTATAAATGTGTATACGGCAGAACAGACCCACTCCTGGCCTCTCTCTATAAACATGTATACTGCAGAACAGACACACTCCTGGCCTCTCTCTATAAACACGTATACTGTAAAACAGACACACTCCTGGCCTCTCTCTATAAACATGTATACTGCAGAACAGACACACTCCCGGTCTATCTCTATAAACATGTATACTGCAGAACAGACCCACTCCTGGTCTCTCTCTATAAATGTGTATACTGCAGAAGAGACTCACTCCTGTTCTCCCTCTATAAACATATACTGCAGAACAGACACTCTCCTGGTCTGTTTCTTATAAACATGTATACTGCAGAACAGACACACTCCTGTCCTCTCTCTATAAACATATACTGCAGAACAGACACTCTCCTGGTATATACTGTATCTATAAAAGCATATACTGCAGAACAGACACACCCCTGGTCTGTTTCTTATAAACGTGTATACTGCAGAACAGACACACTCCTGTCCTCTCTCTATAAACATGTATACTGCAGAACAGACACACTCCCGGTCTCTCTCTCTAAATGTGTATACTGCAGAGCAGACCCACTCCTGGCCTCTCTCTTTAAACATGGATTTGTCACAATGGCTGGGAGTATTTCAAATGCCATGTCAATTTCCACACAATGACATCACACATTGTGACATCACATGCATTGTGTCTTCCTGCCCTCGCAATGTACAGGAAGTGACATCAGAATACAATTTCCTGTTGTGCTCTTTGTGCTCCTTGGGCCGTTAAAGTGACAAATGGACATTTTAAGTGGGACTTGTGTAGTGATCCCATTGCAGCATCAACATGTACAGTTTAACCCTATCAGTGACAGAGTGGCGAGCAATGCATTGCAGTGACACAGGCACGTTAGGGCGTATTAATTAGCTTCCTCCTCTCTCCGCTGACATAGGATATATCAATTTCCAAATCTTTGCATAATTTAAATGTCTGTGTTCAATGTGAGCTGACATTTGCATACACTGAGCAACAAGTATCCCCTAAATGTGCTCGTTTCCACAGCTCTGTACCAGCAAGAAACTCTCTTAAAGGGACCCAGCGGAGGTTCCAATTATAGTACAAAGCTATACAAGTTACATCATGTATTTTATCAATGATATATAATGCAAAAATGCATTTTCATACAGGAAACCTACACTAAAATTAGCAATATTTGATTCTTATTTAGCTTTTTTGATCTAATATCTAAGCTCATACTGATATCTCTAATTGGTGATTATTGCCAATAATTTCTATTCACCCATTGGTGTCTGGCTGTATTGTTTTAATCTAAAGTCAAGTGAAACTGAAACGGCTGAGCATATTCACGCCATAGAGAGTAATAAGTCTAGTTACCCCCATAGGATTTAAGTGTGAAAAAAATATTTTATTTAACTTTGGCTTCAAAATAAAGGCAACATTTCATAGACTCACTGACTTTTAATGGCTATTGTAATAGCAACAACATAAAATTAGAAGAAATTAGAAGAAAGGGCTAATGTCATGTTAAAGTTTAATTGTTATGTATGGGTTAATAAACTGCACCATTTCTATATTAATCAGGGAAAACACATGCAATTTTTCCTAAACTACAGTGATTGTTCAAAACTGGCAAAATGCAAAAGCTATAGCTTTGTTAGATGACACATTGTATAGCATAGAAGGGTGGAACTGGCCCTTTAAGATAGAAAATCCCTCAGCCCACTTCCAGTATGCTACCCCAATCCTACAGTTACTCCCCTGACCCCTGGCCAGTTGACCTTGTCTAATAAAGGTCATTTGCCAACTGATGTCTTCTCACAGGGCAGAACAGGGATCTCCAAGGAAATTATATGGGCAAAGTCTATAATATAATCATCATAGGTATCCAGGTTTGGATACCTGGACCCATGCCATGACCTCCAGTGGTCACTTGTCCACCTCTTCATCTCCAGAGCCAGACAAGCTGTCGCCCAGCCCTGGTAGCCCCCGTAGCATTGCATATTGCCAAGATTGAGTGTCGTCCAATCCCATAGCCCCTGCTATCTCTCAACTGGTTGAACGCCTGAAAGAATGACTAATCAGCGTAGGGTCGAAGACAAGACACAGGGATTGGCCAGATACGAGAGAGGAAAAAGTCTGTATTGTTGGGAGGGGTATAAGAAGGATGGATGAGAATAAAGTGTTAGGCCCTATTGGGGGCACATATCTTTCAAGTGTTTTCTTTATTGGAGAGTTTGGTGTGGGGTGAGTGTGAAGATCTTCTGATTTCCCTGGACCTTTTGGCAAGAGCCCAGAAGATAAAGGGGTGTTCAAGCACTCAAGTTGGTGGGACCTGAAAACTTCATTGGAGCACCACTACAATGAGCACAGGATAATTGAGGCACTGTTCACTTGAGCACGCCCCAGGCATTCTTCACTTTTTTTATTGGAGAGTTTGCTTGGAGAATTATTTACCAAATCCATGAGTATGGGGGAATCAGCCAACTTCGATCTGCTATACGAGTATCTGGGAATCAGCTAACCTCGATCTGCTACACGAGTATGGGGGAATCAACTAACCTCGATCTGCTACACGAGTATGGGGGAATCAACTAACCTCGATCTGCTACATGAGTATGGGGGAATCAACTAACTTCGATCTGCTATACAAGTATGGGGGAATCAACTAACCTCGATCTGCTAAACGAGTATGGGGGAATCATCTAACCTTGATCTGCTACACGAGTATGGGGGAATCAGCTAATCTCGATCTGCTATACAAGTATGGGGGAATCAACTAACCTCGATCTGCTACACAAGTATGGGGGAATCAGCTAACCTCGATCTGCTATACGAGTATGGGGGATTCAACTAACCTCGATCTGCTACACGAGTATGGGGGAATCAACTAACCTTGATCTGCTACACGAGTATGGGGGAATCAACTAACCTCGATCTGCTACACGAGTATGGGGGAATCAGCTAACCTCGATATGCTACACGAGTATGGGGGAATCAGCTAATCTCGATCTGCTATACAAGTATGGGGGAATCAACTAACCTCGATCTGCTACACAAGTATGGGGGAATCAGCTAACCTCGATCTGCTATACGAGTATGGGGGATTCAACTAACCTCGATCTGCTACACGAGTATGGGGGAATCAACTAACCTTGATCTGCTACACGAGTATGGGGGAATCAACTAACCTCGATCTGCTACACGAGTATGGGGGAATCAACTAACCTCGATCTGCTACACGAGTATGGGGGAATCAACTAACCTCGCTCTGCTACACGAGTATGGGGGAATCAGCTAATCTCGATCTGCTATACAAGTATGGGGGAATCAACTAACCTCGATCTGCTACACAAGTATGGGGGAATCAGCTAACCTCGATCTGCTATACGAGTATGGGGGATTCAACTAACCTCGATCTGCTACACGAGTATGGGGGAATCAACTAACCTCGATCTGCTACACGAGTATGGGGGAATCAACTAACCTCGATCTGCTACACGAGTATGGGGGAATCAGCTAACCTCGATATGCTATACTAGTATGGGGGAATCAACTAACCTCGATCTGCTATACAAGTATGGGGGAATCAACTTACTTCGATATGCTATACGAGTAGGGGGGAATCAACTAACCTTGATCTGCTACACGAGTATGGGGTAATCAACTAACCTCGATCTGCTACACAAGTATGGGGGAATCAGCTAACCTCGATCTGCTACACGAGTATGGGGGAATCAACTCACCTCGATCTGCTATACAGGTATGGGGAAATCAATTAACCTTGAGCTGCTACACGAGTATGGGGGAATTAACTAACCTCCATCTGCCACATGAGTATGGGGGAATCAAATAACCTAGATCTGCCATACGAGTATGGGGGAATCAACTAACCTCAATCTGCTACACGAGTATGGGGGAATCAACTAACCTCGATCGTCTACACGACTATGGGGGAATCAATTAACCTCGATCTGTTACACGAGTATGGGGGAGTCAACTTACCTCGATCTGCTACACGAGTTTGTGGAATCAACTAACCTTGAGCTGCTACACAAGTATGGGGGAATCAATTAACCTCGATCTGCTACACGAGTATGGGGCAGTCAACTAACCTCGATCTGCTACACGAGTATGGGGGAATCAACTAACCTCGAGCTGCTACACGAGTATGGGGGAATCAACTAACCTTGATATATTACACGAGTATGGGGAATCAACTAACCTCAATCTGCTACACAAGTATGGGGTAATCAACTAACCTTGATCTGTTACACAGGTTTGGGGGAATCAACTAACCACAATCTGCTACATGAGTATGGGGGAATCAACTAACATCAAGCTGCTACACGAGTATGGGGGAGTCAATTAACCTCGATCTGCTACACGAGTATGGGGTAATCAACTAACCTCGATCTGCTACACGAGTATGGGGGAATCAATTAACCTCGATCTGCTACATGAGTAGGGGGGAATCAACTAACCTCAAGCTGCTACATGAGTATGGGGGAATCAATTAACCTCAAGCTGCTACATGAGTATGGGGGAATCAACTAACCTCAATCTGCCACACGAGTATGTGGTAATCAAGTAATCTAGATCTGCTACACGAGTATGGGGGAATTAACTAACCTCAAGCTGCTACACGAGTATGGGGGAATCAACTAACCTCGATCTGCTACACGAGTATGGGGGAATCAATTAACCTCGATCTGCTACACGAGTATGGGGGAATTAACTAACCTCAAGCTGCTACACGAGTATGGGGCAATCCACTAACCTTGATCTGCTATACGAGTATGGGGGAATCAACGAACCTTGATCTGCTACCGAAGTGTGGGGGAATCAACTAAGCTCGATCTGCTACACGAGTATGGGGGAATCAACTAACCTCGAACTGCTACACGAGTATGGGGGAATCAACTAACCTCGATCTGCTACACGAGTATGGGGGAATCAACTAACCTAGATCTGCTACACGAGTATGGGGGAATCAACTAACCTCGATCTGCTACACAAGTATGGGGGAATCAACTAACCTAGATCTGCTACACGAGTATGGGGGAATCAACTAACCTCGAACTGCTACACGAGTATGGGGGAATCAACTAACCTCGATCTGCTACACGAGTATGGGGGAATCAACTAACCTCGAGCTGCTACACGAGTATGGGGGAATCAACTAACCTTAATATATTATACGAGTATGGGGTTATCAACTAACCTCAATCTGCTACATAAGTATGGGGTAATCAACTAACCTTGATCTGTTACACAAGTTTGGGGGAATCAACTAACCTCAATCTGCTACATGAGTATGGGGGAATCAACTAACATCAAGGTGCTACACGAGTATGGGGGAGTTAATTAACCTTGATCTGCTACACGAGTATGGGGGAATCAACTAACCTCGAGCTGCTACACGAGTATGGGGGAATCAACTAACCTTGATATATTACACGAGTATGGGGGTATCAACTAACCTCAATCTGCTACACAAGTATGGGGTAATCAACTAACCTCGATCTGCTACACGAGTATGGGGGAATCAACTAACCTCGATCTGCTACACGAGTATGGGGGAATCAACTAACCTCGATCTGCTACACGAGTATGGGGGAATCAACTAATCTTGATCTGCTACACGGGTATGGGGAAATCAACTAACCTCGATCTGCTACACGAGAATGGGGAAATCAACTAATCTCGATCTGCTACACGAGTATGGGGGAATCAATTAACCTCGATCTGCTACATGAGTATGGGGGAATCAACTAACCTCAAGCTGCTACATGAGTATGGGGGAATCAATTAACCTCGATCTGCTACATGAGTATGGGGGAATCAACTAACATCGATCTGCCACACGAGTATGGGGGAATCAAGTAATCTAGATCTGCTACACGAGTATGGGGGAATCAAGTAATCTAGATCTGCTACACGAGTATGGGGGAATCAACTAACCTCAAGCTGCTACACGAGTATGGGGGAATCAATTAACCTCGAGCTGCTATACGAGTATGGGGGAATCAACTAACCTCAATCTGCTACACAAGTATGGGGGAATGAACTAACCTCAATCTGCCACACGAGTATGTGGGAATCAACTAGCCTCGATCTGCTACACGAGTATGGGGGAATCAACTAACCTCGAGCTGCTACACGAGTGTGGGGAAATCAACTAGCCTCGATCTGCTACCCAAGTATGGGGGAATCAACTAACCTAGATCTCCTACCCAAGTGTGGGGGGATCAACTAACCTCTATCGACCTGAGGACCAAACTGGTGGGAGTGTGTTCCTCAGCAGCTGACTGGATTGGTCCCAGGTCGTGACACAAGCAATTCTATGGTCAATCCATCTTAAAGAATTACTGCAATGTCCTAAGATTAGGAGCTAGATGTTTTAATTAGGCATTGTTCATTTATACAATTAATAATCAATTATTTAATGTTCCAACTCAGCAGCTGGTGGTCTCCGTCACCATACAGTAACTAGGAGGGAAACTTTAGAAGATGTGATGCATTTTCATGCACAAGGTTATATCAACACAATGCTCTCCCCTGACTGGAGATATGCTGTGAAAAAGTAGTCTTCCTTAGTAATGAGTTATTGCTGTGGTTGCTGCTCATATCTAAATATATTGTCCTTAAAACTCTTTAGACTTGTCTCTTAATCAGCTCTTCCTCCTCCCAAATTCCTTGAAGACCTTATCAGGTTGGAAACAAACAGCTCAACTGCAGACTGTTATTCAAATCATTGACAGTGATTTAATATTAAATAATGCCATTATATATCATTAAATAGGAATTTGATTAATGGCCAGGGCATAATTAAAACAACTACCGCCTCCTGCTGGTGCATTAGAAGACTTCTTTGAATAGGGTTGTCTTACCTCCCCTTTAAGGGACACTTTGAGCCTATTCTATTAGCTGCTCGCAAATGCCTCAAACTCGTAAATTTAGCTGCAGGTATTTTTTCTCAAACTGTTTAGATGTATTCTATTGGCTCCAGCTCGCAAATTCACCTCCTTAAGTCTAATCATGTAAACACTGCCTTTTTAAGTATGATTTCATGTGGCGGGATCCTCTGATCTGACAATAGTTAAGCAAGCCTGTAATTTACTTCTTAGGCACAGCCAACAGTAAATGAGACTGTCATCATGGCGTCAGTAAAACATGGAAGTTAGACATAATCTGCAATTGGAGGCTAAGATATAATGAGAGCCAGAAAGCAATATTTGCTAATCGGGGTCACAATCAAGCAATCTATAAAATGCATTAGAGCATCTGTTCTAATATTAAGAGTGATTTACAGTGTATATAAATTTACGAATTTACGAACCTTTTTATCAACCCACTTCCTTTTTGGTGGGATAGAAAGATCAACAACCATATCAAACTATATTAATTAACTTTTCACTAATTACTGTAACATAAATAAAATAACTTCCTAATATCAAGTCTACTCCTTCAAAAGTATGTAGTATTAACATAGAACTTATGTATTAATTTAAAAGTGACATGTAAACTATGTTATTTAATAGTAAGGTTAGTTCTTCAAAAAGAGGAGAATAATTAGAGGATGTCAGTGGTCCTTTAAAGGTGACATAAAATCTTTTATTCAGTATCAAATCTAGTTCTTCAAAATCATGTAGTATTAACATAGAACTTATGTGGTAATTTAAAGGTGACATGTAACATATTTTATTCAATATCAAGCCTAGTTTTTCAAAAGCAAGTAGTATTAGCATATAACTAATGTGGTTACTTAATGGTGACACATGAAATGTTATATTTAATATGAAGTCTAGTTCTTCAAAAGCATGTAGTAGTAACATAGAACTTATGTGGTCATTTAAAGATGTCATTTTAATGGTTTTATTAAATTTCAAGTCTAGTTCTTCAAAAGAGAATAAAGGACTCAAGTTGTCACTTAAATGTGACGTAAATTATGTTATTAAATATCTAGTTCTTCAAAAGCATGTACAGTAGTAGTAACATAGAAATTACGTCGTAATTTAAAGGTGACATGCAAAATATTTTATTCATCAAGTTTAGTTCTCCAAAAACATATAGTAGTAACATGTGTATTTTTTGTGTTCTTATCCCTTGTACAGCGCTACGGAATATGTTGGTGCGATACAAATAAAAGATAATAATAATAATAATATGTGGTCATTTAAAGGTGGCATGCAAAATATCAAGTCTAGTTCTTCGCACCTATCCTGTTTTGTGTGCACCTCTGTTCGCCGGAACAGCACGCCGTCGCTGACTCTAGGAACGCGTGCACGCTCCAAGAGCCATCTAGTCCTATGAATGAGCTACTATGCGCGGTAAGTGGTTAGTGGATTAGGGTGAGGATTGGGGTTAGGGGGTTAGGGTTAGAGGATTAGGGTTAGGAAGTGAGGTTTAGGGGGTTAAGATTAGAGGGTTGGGGTGTACTACCTACTTTTCACAGCTAGATGACACAGCTACAGACGGCGGCGGCGGCGTGCTTCCACAGGCGTGCACATAAAATAGGATAAGTCCAGTTCTTCAAAAGCATGTAGTAGTAACATAGAACTTATGTGGTCATTTAAAGGTGACATGCAAAATATTTTATTCATCATCAAGTCTGGTTCTTCAAAAGCATGTAATAGTAACATAGAAGTTAGGTGGTCATTTAAAGGTGAAATGCAAAATATTAATTCAACACTAAGTCTAGTTCAGCGGTCATTTAAAGGTGAAGTGTAAAATATTTTAATCCGCATCAAGTCTAGTTCTTCAAAAGCATGTAGTAGTAACATAGAACTTATTTACATCATTTAAAGGTGACATGTAAACATATCTCATCCAGCAGAGATGCCTGACCTACAGTGAGTGGTCATACTCAGTATCACTTTATAATGGTGCCTGAGCAGTAATATAGACTGTTACTTTAAAAAAAAAAAAAAAAAAGACAGTGCACATGTAAAACTACACTACCCAGGCCCCTGCAGCACAGCAGAGGAAATGCTGCCAGGGAGCCAGCTTAATATGATCCAAGTGCTGCAGGGACTGGGAGGACTGGCAGGGACTGGGGGGCAGCTGGTGGGATGCAGGGGGCACAGGGGATGCTGGAAAGTTTAACCTGCACCCCCCACTCACCATGCTGCAGCACAGATAAGACTGCACCAAAGCAGCACCCTATCCTCTGCAGGGTGATGGGTGAGTAATCTGCACCACAGAGGGTCTCCTCCCCGGGTGGAGGGGGCACATCATGTAAAGTTTCCTGTGGCAGCAGTATTTGGGGCTGGGAGAGGGTGGGGAGGGCTGTTCTTTTTAAGGCAGGGGGTGGGGGATTGGATAGATAAAGAGGAAACCCAACTGACAGTAGCAAGGTTGCAGCAAGCAGGGCAGACACCCCAGGCATGTGAATGGGCAGCCCCTGATGCCCCCAGACCATGTATGCCCACTGCACATTGTTATATACCAGGGCTGTCACAGAGGCTGCAAGTGACGAGGCTGCCAGGCTCAGCAGGTGTGGGCAAAAAAACCCAGACGTCCCCCATCTCTACTGAAATCCGGAGGGGGAGACAGATCTGCAAGTCCAGGAGCTACAAGGAAGAAAGACCACCCTGCAAGGAGACCCCAGTGCTGCTTCATGTCAGCATAAATACAGGTACACCTATTATTTATTTATTTGTTGTGGGGCAGCCCTCCCCTGTCCTGTTCAGTGGTGATTACTTGCTACAATATGTTAGTTAATATATTAATTATTAATGTTTATTGTGTCTGCATTGTGTTCATATACCTAATTAAATATCTCCATTATATATATATTTATTTATTTATCTTGTTAATTAATTATCTCTCTCTCTCTCTCTCTCTCTCTCTCTCTCTCTCTCTCTCTCTCTATATATATATATATATATATATATATATATATATATATATATATATAAATATATATACTTATCTTGTTAATTAAATATCTCCATTAATATATATATATATATATATATATATATATATATATATATATATATATATATATATATATATATACATATATATATATTCATCTTGCTTCTTTGTACTGATCATTTATTTATTGCTGTAATATCTTAATTATTAGTGCATGTTGTGGCTACTTTGTTTTCTGTGCCTATATATACTTAATTAAATAACCCCATAATATGTACTTATTTATTGTGGGGTAACCCACCCTTTCTCTTTTTCCTTTCTAATTTATTACTATATTATATGAAATAATTAATTAATTATTAGTGTATATTGCATCTACATTGCTTGTGTGCCTATATATACTAAATTAAACATCCCCATTAATATATATATATATATATATATATATATATATATTTATATATATATATATATATATTTATTTTTTAACTTGTTTTAGATGTTCAAATGTGAACACAAATGTACTATTTCTTTACTGTACTATATATATATATATATATTGTTGTGGCATAACCCACACTCCCTTGTTCCTTTTCACTTAATATTAATGTATTATTAAATCCTAATTAATATATGAATTATCAGTATATATTATGTGTACATTTTTCTGTCTGCCTATATACTTTTAATTAACCCCATTAACATGTTTTATTATGACACTTCTATCTATCTATCTATCTATCTATCTATCTATCTATCTATCTATCTATCTATCTATCTCTATCTATCTATCTAATGTTATTAAATAATAAAATGTTTGCAGCATATTGATATTTTCCCCATAATCCTAGTTTTCTGGCTGTGTCCTGGTGTAGTCCAAGCCCTTCCATTGATCCATACATTGCATCTGTGTAGGGTTCGTGGTGTTAATATTAGCTGCCCAGGACAAATATGTCGGACGGGCAGAGGGAGGTCAGGGGGGGCAGTAGACAAAGTAGAGAGAAAAAAACATTGAATAACAAAACAATGGCATGCAGTTTAACTCATGTAGTGAATTCAAAATAGAGACAATGTCAGTGTAGGGTTATTAAATAATTTTACTAAAGTGTCCAAAAAAATTGGTTATTGGGGTGCTATGTGAATTAGTCCAAGACGCCCTCTATTTGGCATGCAATACATGTGCAGAAACTCAGTATATATATATATATATATATATATATATATATATATATATATAAATATATAGTTCTATTTATATATGTACTCAAATATATTTATATAGATATAATGTCTATCTAAAGTTAATAAATAATATTAATAGATCAAATGTGGTTATTGGGGTGCTATGATAAATATCACAGCCTTTCTTTAATTCCTTTTTGTACCTGCCCTTACCAATTCCGCTGGATGACTGCGCCACTTATCAACAACCTTTTCTGTAAATGATTAAATATGACATTTTGCCTGCAGATAAGACACAGTAGGCCCATGTAGTCTGCCCATTCTAGCAACTTACAAAGCTTTGTCAGCGGCTGTATAAGTCATTGGCATAAAAATGTTTTGGGAAAATCTGAACTTTTTAAAACTTTGTTTATGAGTGTAGGAATACATTTTGTGTTTGTTACATCACTTCCTCAGAGCTGAATCATGAGGGTGAGTGTTTGCCTATCAGCGGAGAAAGGGGTTGGGGATGTAAGTTTGTTAAGATATTTGAATAAGATTGGAATTGACACCACACCCCTTCACCCTTCACTAGAAGCAGACATCTCCATGCAGGAAATGCAACCATATCTCTCCAGAAATGTATACGCCCCTCTCACACACACACAACTCATCAGTGTGTCATGGATTCCACCAGGGCCTAGCAGAGACATTGGCCCCAGCTATATGACTTTTTCGTGCTTTATTATACACTTAGTTAGTCATCATTTTCAAACAAATATATATATTTTTCATTGTGTGGGGGTCCTTTAATTCATTGTTTATGACACCCATCCCTACCACTTATTCTGCCTTCTATAAAGTGGCGCTTTCGTAAATCTTCTACAAACAAATTAAATGAATGACCTTCCCTGGTGGTCCAGTGGTTAGGATTTGGTGCTTTCACCACTGCGACCTGGTTCGACTCCCATTCAGGGAACCAGGAGGTCAAACCACCCTGAAGCTGCCTAGGGTTAGGCCTGGTCACTACTTGGATGGGAGACCACCTAGGAATACCAGGAGCTGAATGTTGTGGCCCACTGGAGAAGTAACTGGAAACCCACTCCAGTATCTCTGCCATGAATAACAAGTGAATCAGCATGGTGTGTTACGGTCCATGAGGTCACAGAGAGTCAGAAATGACTGAATGAAACTAAAAACAAATTCTAACATACCTCCTAATTTTGTTACAAAATGCTTTATTAAGTCTCGTAAAAGATTATATGTTTGTATTGTGTCACTCTACTCCCTTTAACTTGCATTATATATTAAAGGACCACTATGGCCCTATATTTACAATAAACCCTTTTGGCAAACTACACTTTTATGCATTTATGCTGCTTCGGTATCTACCATTTTCATTTATGCTGAGCAACTTCCTGAGTTGTGAGGAGACTTTAAATGGAGACAAGTTTTTTTCTGTTAGTATAATGGGAATGTGGCATGGTGAGTAACTGAATGCTCATTAGTTCATATGGACAGCTCTTCCTGAGAAAGTAATAGAGTTAGCTGACCATAGAAAATGTAACCAATTATAAACATGTATTATTAGTAGTTATTTAACATACCATATAGACATAATTTCACCGCAGTGGTTGTTTAAGTTCACCCAATGTATATTGCATGGGCGGCTCCCTGGTTTCTGAATAGGGTGTATTAGATAAGTGGGACAGCCTCCAGTGGAAGTGGTAGGGTGTGACACAGGTAAGGAAGATAAGCATTAGACCATAATTAGGGTTAGTTAAATTATACTTTTTTGGTAGAAACAATTAGCAGACTAGACCTTTTCTTCTTATCTGCCAGCAACGCTTTAAATCTTTCTATTTTACCCAAAACACAATTATAGGAACTAGTCGTTAATAGAGGTATAGATAATTAGGAGAAGTATTTAGGAGTACGGTTGGGTTTATTTACTAGTTTTAGAGAGATATAATGTGCTGGGTAGTGATGAAGAGGGGCATGCTCTTCAGCTCCAGAGAACAGGCGAGGGCAAGGGGCATGCTCTTCAGCTCCAGAGAACAGGCTAGGGCGAGGGGCATGCTCTTCAGCACCAGAGAACAGGCTAGGGCGAGGGGCATGCTCTTCAGCACCAGAGAACAGGCTAGGGCGAGGGGCATGCTCTTCAGCACCAGAGAACAGGCTAGGGCGAGGGGCATGCTCTTCAGCACCAGAGAACAGGCTAGGGTGAGTTGCATGCTCTTCAGCTCCAGAGAACAGGCTAGGGCAAGGGACATGCTCTTCAGCACCAGAGAACAGGCTAGGGCGAGGGGCATGCTCTTCAGCACCAGAGAACAGGCTAGGGTGAGTTGCATGCTCTTCAGCACCAGAGAACAGGCTAGGGCGAGGGGCATGCTCTTCAGCACCAGAGAACAGGCTAGGGTGAGTTGCATGCTCTTCAGCACCAGAGAACAGGCTAGGGCAAGGGGCATGCTCTTCAGCACCAGAGAACAGGCTAGGGCGAGGGGCATGCTCTTCAGCTCCAGAGAACAGGCTAGGGCGAGGGACATGCTCTTCAGCACCAGAGAACAGGCTAGGGCGAGGGGCATGCTCTTCAGCTCCAGAGAACAGGCTAGGGCGAGGGGCATGCTCTTCAGCTCCAGAGAACAGGCTAGGGTGACAGGGGCATGCCCTTCCGCTCCAGAGAACAGGCTAGGCGAGGGGCATGCGCTTCAGCTCCAGTCAACAGGCTAAGGTGAGGGGCATGCTCTTCAGCTCCAGAGAACAGGCTAGGGTGACAGGGGCATGCCCTTCCGCTCCAGACAACAGGCTAAGGCAAGGGGCATGCTCTTCAGCTCCAGGGAACAGGCTAGGGTGAGGGGCATGCTCTTCAGCTCCAGGGAACAGGCTAGGGCGAGGGGCATGCGCTTCAGCTCCAGGGAACAGGATAGGATGAGGGGCATGCTCTTCAGCTCCAGTGAACAAGCTAGGGTGAGGGGCATGCGCTTCAGCTGCAGAGAACAGGCTAGGACAAGGGCACGCTCTTCAGCTCCAGGGAACAGGCTAGGGCGAGAGGGGCATGCTCTTCAGCTCCAGAGAACATGCTAGGGCGAGAGGGGCATGCTCTTCAGCTCCAGAGAACAGGTTAGGGCTGTATGGGAAATACATGAGGGCCACATGCGGACACCTATTATCCACCGCTGCATTATATGTTTGCCCATATTATCTGCTTTCTCTAAGAGTATTTATAGAGAATCATATAAAATTAAACCAAATTTAGATTCTTTTGTAGTGGCACCTGGTGACCAAATGAATAGGCTGTTGGGTTCAAACTGTGCCATAAAGCTGATTATTAGGCAGATTGGGATCTATATGTATACTTTGTAACATTTAATTGTAATAACTGGAGCCTTTTTTGTGTCCCTTTAACCATTTGAGTGTATGTGGATATTAAGAAAAAAAAACTAATAATTAAATCCAAATTCAAGCCCAGGAATAGGTCTGCGCCTCACAATCTACACTGTAATGTAGCAAAAATATATTTTTATAATGGAGCATTGCAGCCTCATACAACAGTAACTAATAAATAATAGAACCAATAGGCCTTTTTTTCTATTCTGACCATATTGTATACCTGTCTTAATACATTCTCAGGATCCCAAACACATGAGCATTTGATGGTGTTGAGTCTTAGTGCATATTCCCCATAAAAGAGCATGTTCTGGTTGTTTGGCATCGCCAACGCTTCAGCTTTTAGTAGATATGCCCCATAATCTCTCTACAGGTAAATAGGAACTGACAGAGCTATCTGCTTGGCTTAATACGACCCAAGGATTCCTTGGCTGAGTTTGTCATTATCAATTATGCTGGAAAACATGACAAATACAGTGTATAGACATTTTTATAAAATAAAAATGGAAAAATAATGTTTAAAATGTTTTATTGCAATGATATAGAAATATAAAGGTTTTATTCTAAAGTGCTAGCAATCTAATTTCTGGTTGGTCTAAAATATTGAGGCTGGCAGGTTGCCAGTTACTACACTAGTATTACTTCTACTAATAATAATAATAATATAATTACAGGTACCAAGGAGGGGGACCAAGGAATTGGCAAATTGTTGGCGACTGTGACATGTCGGCGTCTCTACACCTATGGATATAGCACGAGAAATCAATAATATTAATAGGAGCCATCGAGATGACGTGACACCATGTACCCTGGAAGAGAAAAATAACTT
This sequence comes from Discoglossus pictus, assembly GCA_027410445.1. Lineage (NCBI taxonomy): Eukaryota > Metazoa > Chordata > Amphibia > Anura > Alytidae > Discoglossus > Discoglossus pictus. The sequence continues at coordinate 36,615,472 of CM050168.1, forward strand.
CCACAACTCAATGCGTCGCCTACCCCAGGACACTCTGAACCTACTAGAGATAGCTCTGGTGCTGAATACCATGGGATGTATCCAAAGTCTGAATTGCAAACCCAAGAGCTTCAAAGAGTCTATAACGGTGGTGGAGATCAAAGCTTCCATTGACTCCACTCCGACCAGCATTGATGAGTCGTCCAACATGGTCCTCAGGTACAGGACACCCCATTTCCGAGCATCTGCCCAAGTTATAATGCCTGTGATCACTGGGAAAGAGACTTGGAAAGTTGGGTGGATCCAAGCATGCAACCACATGGAGTTCTACAATTACTACGGGTGTCTGGGCATGTAAGTATCCACCAGTCTGGTCTTACCGTGGTGTTGAAACACCAGAAAGGATGAACAAGCTCATTGTAGAGCTTCATGGAAACCAGAGAGCATTAATATTGATAAATGCATGATAAACGTGCACTTGGTAGGTGGAAAACTAGAGAGGCTAAAAAAACTCATTCTAGAGCTTGGTGGAAAACGAAAGATTATAGACCTAATAGCGACATTTATTTGGCACAACAAGATCTGTAGAGATCAGACAAAGGAGTGGGCAAGTGGAACACTCGAGAACCTGGCACACCCATATATATCATGAACATCTATAGAATAAGATATGAGGCATGGATTGGATTGATAGAATACCAGAAAGGTTATGAATAGGGCAATAATGGGGTTGGTGGAACGCAGGAGTGGCTAAAGAACCTCATTGTAGAGCTTTGTTGAAAATAGAGACATTAGGTAGACATGATCACTACATTCATATACATTATATATGAGATAGGCACTAGAGTGAGTGGGCAGAAAATGTACATATTAATGTAAATAACCACTATTTCATGGAACAGTTTCCAAGCAGAGGGTATTTGCACTGAACTTTGTAAAATTAAATGTAGTACTTTAATACTTTAATATTGCAATATGTTTCAGAACAGCTAAATTGGCTTACTTTCAGTTTAACAAAACTAATAAGCAAAAAGTAGGTCGTTCCTAAAAGATAGTAAAATACATATATCAAGTCTACTTCTTCATAGATTATACTGTAAATATGAGTCAACAATGGCTTCATATTGAATACTGCATTTTGGGTTAATTGTATTATTCAGTTTGTGTGCACCATGCATAGTCATCAACAGTGGTGTGATTGCCCTGTCTCTGTTTTAAAATCCCTATCAAATGATATTACTAGTGCTAAATGGGGGAAATGATGGCCTTAGTGAAAGTATTTATCTAATTGACCCCCTTGGAAATGTTATAGTAATATGTAAATGTTATACATCACAATTAATTTGATAAATAAAGGATAAACTTAATTAAAACATTTGTATTATAGAAACAAATGACTAAAGAGTCTCTTTAAAACAGGGGTGGGGAACCTGTTTTCTGCCAAAGGCCATTTGGATATTTATAACATAATTAGTGGGCCATACAAAATTATAAACTCAAAAATTAGCCTGCTATATTTGGCCAAACATTTAAAAAACTCACCCCTTGTCTCTCTCTCTCTCTCTCTCTCTCTCTCCTGTCTCTCCCTCTGTCCTTTTTCTTTCTCCTTTCTGTCTCTCTCCTGTCTGTCTGTTTCTCTCTCTCCTGTCTCCCTCTATTTCCTGTCTATCTCTCTCTCTCTCCTGTGTCTCTCTCTCTCCTTCATCTTTCTCTCTCCTGCGTCTTTTTCTCTGTCCTGTGTCACTTTCTCCCTCTCTCCTGCGTCTCTTTCTCCCTCCCTCTCTCCTGTGTCTCTTTCTCCCTACCACTCTCCTGTGTCTCCCTCTCTCCTGTGTCTCCCTTTCTCTCCTGCGTCTCTCTCTCCTTCATCTCTCTCTCCAGCATCTCTCTATCTCTCCTGCATCTTGCTCTCTCCTGTGTCATTTTCTCTCTCTCCTGCATCTCGCTCTCTCCTGTGTCACTCTCTCCCTCTCTCCTGCGTCTCTTTCTCCCTCCCTCTCTCCTGCGTCTCTTTCTCCCTCCCTCTCTCCTGCGTCTCTTTCTCCCTCCCTCTCTCCTGTCTCCCTTTCTCCCTCCTCTCTCTCCTGTGTCTCTCGCTCCTTCATCTCTCTCTCTCCTGCATCTTTCTCCCTCTCCCTGTGTCTCTTTCTCCCTCAGTCCAGCCTCTTTCTCACTCTCTCCTGTTTCTCACTTTCTCCTGTGTGTGTCTCTCTCTCCTCTCTCTCTCTCTCCCCTGTCTCTTTTTTTCCTGCCTCTCTCCTGTCTCTTTCTCCCTCACTCTTGCCTCTTTCTCCCTCTCTCCTGTGTCTCCCTCTCTCCTGTGTCTCCCTTTCTCCTACCTCTCTCTCCTGTCTACCTCTCTCTCCTGCGTCTGTCTCTCCTTCATCTCTCTTTCCGGCATCTCTCTATCTCTCCTGCATCTCGCTCTCTCCTGTGTCACTTTCTCTCTCTCTCCTGCATCTCCCTCTCTCCTGCGTCTCTTTCTCCCTCCCTCTCTCCTGTGTCTCTTTCTCCCTCCCTCTCTTCTGTGTCTCTTTCTCCCTCCCTCTCTTCTGTGTCTCCCTTTCTCCCGCCTCTCTCTCCTGTGTCTCTCGCTCCTTCTTCTCTCTCTCTCTCCTGCATCTTTCTCCCTCTCCCTGTGTCTCTTTCTCCCTCACTCCAGCCTCTTTCTCACTCTCTCCTGTTTCTCACTTTCTCCTGTGTGTGTGTCTCTCTCTCTCTCTCCCCTGTCTCTATCTTTCCTCCCTCTCTCCTGTCTCTTTCTCCCTCACTCCTGCCTCCTTCTACCTCTCTCCTGTTTCTCACTTTCTCCTGTGTGTGTCTCTCTCTCCTCTCTCTCTCTCTCTCTCTCCCCTGTCTCTGTCTTTCCTGCCTCTCTCTCCTGTCTCTTTCTCTCTCTCTCTCCTGCGTCTCTCTCTCCTTCATCTCTGTCTCTCTCTCTTCTGCATCTCTTTTTCCCTCTCTCCTGTGTCTCCCTCTCTCCCCTGTCTCTGTCTTTCCTGCCTCTCTCTCCTGTCTCTTTCTCTCTCTCTCCTGCGTCTCTCTCTCCTTCATCTCTGTCTCTCTCTCTTCTGCATCTCTTTCTCCCTCTCTCCTGTGTCTCCCTCTCTCCTGTCTTTCTCTCTCTGACACCTGCGCACCGTTGGAAGGGACACCCCTGCTTTAAAAGGACACTGAAGTTCCACATTGTGCTTAGTATAATTAAAAAGCGCATAATCTAAATGTTATAAAAGCCGTTTTGTATGGTGAAATATCATTGAGATCAGTTGAAATACTGCTAGACAAACCTTTTTATGCAAATCACAATAATGCACAGGTTGTTTATACGTCACTGCTTAAAAGTCATTACAGTTTTTCGAAAATTAAGAACATTCATTTTCCGGCAAACAAATTGCAGGCTGTGTGTATGAAAATGTGTCAGTTTCCTGTTCCTTGAACTTAGATTTTCACTTGGTGTTTAAACTTAACCACAAAATAGAACATGGCAGCTCCCTATTGGTTGTTTGCCTTGTAGATATGACTATTACGCACTGGTTCCTCTACATAAACATTACAGGGTTTTTTCTTTTTTAAATAATTAAAATATACCATGGGTGACAATAGAAAACTGTTTATATATTTCTCATAATGTTTAGAGACAGCTTTATACTTCTAGAACCTCAAATCTGATGCATTTGATCTAATATCACATATATAGTTGTGAGCAAGCGGGCCGAAGGCGCTCATTGCCAGCAACTTCGGACCTCGCAAAATTTACAGACGCATTACGACCCATTACGACCTTGCAAAAATATGACCTTACCGCCCGAAACCCGCGCACCTGAAAACATGAAAAACACAATAAATACACACAACAAATACATACAAAGCTTACCTACAGCAAGGGGGGGCACCCAGGATCTTCGAAAACTGAAGTTACACCTCAATCTAACTCGAAATAAAAAAGTTTAGACACCAGAAAATCCCCTAGTCGAGAGAAAAAATGGCAGCCGAAAAAAAATGAAAACGAGGCTACAGGACCCTAAACACGCAAAACACCACAAAACACCTACGGACGCAACCTGCGCGACCCGAAAAATATTAGAATCACAATAAATACAAAAAACAAACACATAAAAAGCTTACCCACAGCAAGGGGGGGGGCACCCAGGACCTCTGCAAGTGAAGTTACACCTCAATTTAAGTCTAAATTTCTGAGTTTAGACACCCGAAAATCACCTAAGCGAGTGAAAAAATGGCTGCCGAACAAAACGAAAACAAGGCTAAAGGACCCTTAACATGCAAAACACCACCAATCACCTACGGATTTTCTGAAAAAGTCGACGACATCCGAAAACAAGGACGCAAAATCAGCCACAGCCGCATACCACACATTAGACGCCATTTTAGAACACTAACTGATACAATCCGGAAGTACACAGCTACCCTAACGGATTTGCCTCGTGCACGCACACTATTACACTACACACTGCACACATTCATGACACTTACACAGCAGCTCCACAGCACTGTTGCTGGTTACACATCAAAAAATAGAAGGACAGAAACCACAACACCTGGACGATTAAAACATACCTACCAGATGAAAGAAATGCCCACCAACATGGATCCCACAGCAACAATCAATGAGATTAAGTGTTACCAGCTACATTTTATGTAAACTTTGCGCTAACATTTCTAGTTAAATCTTACATTCTTTCAACCATTAACACACTATCAGTATTTTCTATGTAAAGCTTAGACTGGACACAACAAGCCATTTAAATCTACTACTGGTCAAGAGACAGACCTTATACAGGGCTGCAAATATCTCTTTTTTTTTCACTCTTTCTCCATTCTTTCTGTCTTTTTCCTTTCTTTCTTTTGTCATTTCACTCTTTATTTTCTTTCTTTATTATTCATTTATGTTCACTCTTTTATATTTATTTATTTATCTTTCACACTCCTTTCATTTCACTAATTTTTCTAAATTTTTATTTAATTTCACTCTTTTTTTCTTTTCTTTCTTTTCCTATTCATTCTCTTTCTTTCTTTGTTCTGTTTGTATTAGTATTCTTCTTTCCTATTTTTCATTACTTATTTCCACAACTTTTAGGGTTTTTCTCTTTCTTTCCCCATTGTTTCCTTTTTCTTTCATTTCACTTATTTTCTTTCTTTTCCTATTTAGGAATCTTTCTTTGTTCTGTTTTTTAATATTATTTTTTCTTCTCTTTCATCCTTTCTTTCTACAACTTTTATTCTCTTTCTTTCCCTATTCTTTTATTTTTGTTTCATTTCACAATTTTGTTAATTTTTATTTATTTTTTCTTCTATTCTCATTTTCCTTCATTTTATTTATTTTCTTATTCCGTTCTCCTTCCCCTTTTTCTGTCTTTCTTTCTACTCCTATACTTTTCCTTTCTTGTTGCTTTTCATATTATTATTTTTTATTTATTTGTTTTAATCTTTTTTTCTTCCTCTTTCTTTTTCTATTTCACTCATCCTTCCTTTCTGATAGTGCCTTTTCCTCTTTGTTGTCACTTTATAAAAAATGTCTAATACAGTGTATAGACATTTTTTTCCATGTTTTTCAAGAATAACGTAAAAAAATAGATTTTTGGGTGACAGAGTACCTTTAAGATTAAAAGAACTTTCTCTTGGGGTGATAGTGTCCCTAAAATTGCCTTTTTTTATTCTTTTCTGCCCTCCAATCTGTGTTCTATTTCTATCTTGTTTTAATCTGAAGTTGTTATTGTCACTTTATAGTGGTTACTCTGTGTTTATAGTCTATTTATCAGTCACTGGGTACATGGCGTGATTATAACTGTGCATCGTGATCTGTATGTAACATTCAGGTGGCATTGAGGAACAAGAAACGGAAGTTACATTTTTAGAAGATTCAGTAACATTCACCAAAACTTGAAGCTCTTTTTAACCCTTCATATCCTATTGCGATCCTGTTTGTATCTAGTAATATTTACCTTAATTGAAGTGCTGCAATTTTGGATCTGTACAGTCTTCATAAACAGATAATAGACATTATAATGAGCAAACTAAACACAGCCATTGATTTGAACAATTATATTAAATTTAATGGTGGCAGACGTTACCTTTTGTTCCTAAACATTTTAGAGGAATGGGAGGAACTTTGCATTCAAATAATGTCTTTAGTCAGGTCTGTTGAAATACTGGCACTATGAATAGGTACTTAACAGTAATATTAAATAGAAGAGCAACTATAATTAATAAAATCCCCTATAAGAGAGGGGGAGGTGGCTTTGTCTATCAGAGGCTGCTACATTTCTGACATAATATTTACCACCAACACAATGCTTTCCATTGGCTGGAGACTTATAGTGTTATATATATATTTCACATAGAAACAAGTGAAGGTCTTATTATGCTGAAACATAACATATCACTTGGGTTTCAATGCTTAAATTAAACAGCGTGAAGGCACACTCCTTGTAGTTAGTTATCGGCAGCGTGTGATGTCATCAATTCGGGACAGTCAGGGAACACAGGCCTGATGCTTGTGTTTCGCGTCTGCTTCCTCCCGAGTGTCTTTCTCTTTGTATTGCTTATTGCATTTACACTCATCTTTTGGGTGTACCAACCCATCAAGATTGAACATTAATTATTTGTCATAAACTTGATAATGATTATTTTATGATGGGCTTAGCTCCTAGATTTAAACATACCAATATCTTTATTTCATAATCATTATTTTGTGTCATATGATATTTAATTGTTATTAAAACCCATAGAACTGTCTCTCAACCATAACCTCCACACTCTCCTTAGTGACCTTCTCAGGAAGGAGACAAACACTCAGATTCTTGAAAATGAATTTAATATTGCTATTAAATAGGAATTGTATTAATGGTCAAAGCATGATTAAAATAACAAGCTCCCTCTGCTAGAGCATGACAGTGATCCTTGAAAACCATCTGTTTACCATAATTTAGCAACACACACATAAACAAGTATACAATATTATACTTTACTGTATTTTTGTCTGTTTTGATAAATGTCTTAAAGCAGTTGCTTACTATGTTTCAGATAGTGGGCTAAATAGAAAAGACAAATAAACTAAATCTATATTTACACTGTTTATTTTAAATGCCAAGTAAAACAAAAAGACATACAAATCTTAGAATTATTTAAATACCCTTTATTTTATATCACATATATATTTGTGGCTCTTGGGATGTTGGTGGCGTTTGCGATGTTGGTAACGCAGTTGCGTCCCTCGCAAAGCGAGGTGAGCCAGCGGCGCCGTCACACATGCAAGCCTTGCAAAGCGAGGCAAAGCAGCCTCACAGCACTTAGGCTGCAATGAGTGTCGTCACACATGCGAGCCTCACAAAGCAAGGCAAAGCAGCCTCGCAGCACTTAGGCTGCAATGAACGGCGCAGGTGCTCATTGCAGCCAGCGGTGCCATCACACATGCGAGCCTCGCAAAGCGAGGCGAAGCAGCCGCACAGCACTTAGGTTGCAATGAGCGCCAAAGGCGCTCATTGCAGCCAGCGGCGCCCTCTCACATGCGGGACTTGAAAGTGAGGCGAAGCAGCCGCGCAGCACATAGGCTGCAAGCACATGGAACTTAGGCTGCAATGAGCGCCTAAGGCGCTCACTGCACTGCAAGCCTCGCAAAGCGAGGAGAGCAGTTGAAGCACGTAACGCGTAACTCGAAAAACAAAATAATTGATAGGCCCCAGTGCAGCGCTATACGTCTATATACATCACAGCTGTGGCTGGAGGCCTCATACTGTTTACCCTCCTCTCAAAGGCCCCGTTGTTATCTGCTGTGTCAGAAAGTTTGTCTTTCTATCAGAGGAAGAGCTGTTTGTGTGCGAGGAGCTTCCTGACTGTGTCAGACCACAGGAAGAACCAGAGATGGGGGAGGAACATGTCCTGTACACTGATACAGGCAGGATGTGCTTATAGAGACAGTGTATGTCAGGATGTACTAATACACTGACTGCCTCTGACAGGAAAGAGCGCTCACTGTGACATGAGAGTGCTCACACTGCTCCTGACTGACAGCTGCTAAATGGTGTTAGGCTGACAATTGGGCTTCAAGCTGAAAATGTCACAAGCTACTAAAATATACATATAGAAACAGAATGCACCTATGATAGTCTGCCCTATATAAAACTAGACTGGAAGCTCTTAGGATAGTCTACATGAACTAAAACCAGACAGAAAGCAGTTAGGGTAGTTTGTATTAAATAAAACCAGACTGGAAGCTGTTATGGTAGTCTGTAATAAATACAACCAGATTGCTAGCTGTTAGGGTAGTCAGTGTTTAATTAATCTTTACTGCAGACTCTTTTGGTTTTCTGCATTAGTTAAGCAATACTGCAAGCTCTTAGGGTAGTCTGTATTAGATAGAAAATAGACTTCAAGCTCTTGGGGTATCCTTCATTAAATAAAACTAGACTGCAAGCTCTTAGGATAGTCTGCATTCAATAAAATCAGACAGCAGAATGTTAGGGTACTCTGTATTAAATGCAACCAGATTGCTAGCTCTTAGGTTAGTCTGTATTTAATAAATATTTAATGTAGGCTCTTTTGATATTCTGCATTAATCAAGCAATACTGCAAACTCTTAAGGTAGTCTGTACTAGATACAAATAGACTGCCAGCTCTTGGGGTAGTCTGTATTAAATAAAACCAGACTGCAAGATTTTAGGGTAGGCTGCACTAAATAAACCATACTGCTAATCCCTGAGGGTCATTACATTAAGTGAACAGATTCCAATATCTTAGAGAAGTCTGCATTAAATAAAACCAGTCAGCAAGCTCTTGGGGTAGTCTGTATTAAATAATACCAGACTATAAATTATTTTAATATACCATAATTGTGAAAAAATAAACTTCCAAACCATGAAACATGTTAAAATATTTTATTGACCTACAGAAAAATACAGCTACGGTATATTTTAATATCATTATAAAATAGACCTCTGACCTTGCTTTTCCAATTCTTACTTCTAGGTCCAGCTGGGAGCTGCCAGACCTGGAAAAAGGTAAAATCCCAGCAATCAGTGACTCTGACGGAGTTAACTACCCCTGGTACGGCAACACAACAGAGACCTGCACTATCAATGGCCCCACCAAGCACGAAACCAAATTCACCGTCAGCATGAATGATAACTTTTACCCAAGTGTGACATGGGCAGTGCCAGTTAGCTCGGGCAACGTACCCAAGCTCACTGGCATCCACAGGGACCAAAGTTTTACCACTTGGCTTGTGGCTATCAACATGACCACCAGTGACCTTATTATCTTAAATACTATCAAGTGGCGGATGAAACTAGACATCGATATCGACCCTTGCAGGCCACTGGGCCAACGAGCCAAATTGAAGAAACCCTTTGCCCAAGAGCAACCACAGGTGCTGAACAAGAATGAACCAATCCCTCAGAGCGCACTCGTAAAACCCAACGCCAATGATGCACAGGTGCTCATGTGGAGGCCGAAAAATCGCCAGCCAGTTGTGGTTATCCCCCCCAAGCGCCGATGAGCCAGGCAATGCAGATACAGAAGCAATAGCTTCTAATAAAAATGAGGAAAGAACCAAAAATATAACCAGAAACCTTTTTGCTTTATTCAGATTTCGGGTAACACTGTGGATTTTTGGGGTCGTCAGAAGACACCAATGAGTATCTGGTCTAAGTTCTACATAAAATCAATGTCTTGTTGACCTTTTAATGTAATGGCCAGTTTGGGGCGCCTAGAGGTCTCCTAGAAGGAAATCTAGCACCTTATCACCCAAATTATAGAGCCATTCTCCATTCTAGGAGAAAATCCTCACCCCAAAACTTTTTAGTCTGTATTTAATCTACAGACCTAGACTGGCCGTGCCGTTCTAGGGATTTGTTATTGACTGAGTAGACTGTGTTCATTGGCTCCTTTCATTATGGTCAACAGAACTATGACAAAAATAGTGTGTTATTTATGATTTCTCTTTTGCCTTTGGTATGTTCCTTTCGTTTTCAGACATATTTTTTTGAAATTTGCCAAAATCTCTCATTTACCACTGGAACCTATGTACGATGGAAACCTGTGGAATTTTATCAGCGGCAGGTAGATAACACTGGACATGATGGGATTTTCTTTTTCATAAACTCAGGGGTAGGGTAGCTAAATACTTTGCTACTAGAGGAGTAACTAAACATTGCTGTGCAATGAGTTATATCCCTCAAGCAGAGGAGCTGCTGTTTATTTAAAATAAATAAATAAAAACTTGAGATGCAGAAATGGTACAGATCAGTCTGAAAGCCTATTGTCTCAAACACATAATAGTGAATGGGTTAAATTTGTCATTTAAAGAACATTTATTTTGCAGGAAATAGGTGGTTGGTTCAATAGCAATCACACAGAGAAGTATTTTTGGTATGACTAAGAACTCATGTTTCATGAATGTGGAGAACGAGACGCCTCCTGATAAATGGGGTTTATTTTATAAATGCTGTTAAAAGAAATGTTTAAAGGACCGCTGTACTTCAATAAAAGGCGTTTGTTTGTGAAGAATGTAACAAACTAGCATTAGGAGCTGTGCAATCCATGGATATAAAAACACTTTTTGGGGGAAATATCAGAATGTTTATGAGCAAAGAAATTAATTTTGTGTTTGTTACATCACTTCCTGAGAACTGGATCATGAGGGTGTGCTTTTTTATCTCTCAGAGAGACAGGTGGGGAAGGAGGGAACAGGGAGAAGTGAGATGCCTTTATTAGATAACTGGATCTGACCGAAATGAACACCATACCCCTTCCCACTCAGAGGCCCAGAAGCAGACATGTTGCATCAGCAAATGCAACCATTGCTCTCTAGAAATATAAGCTCAACTTCTCACACACACGACCTGGACCGACTCATCATGGACCCCCAACCCCCCCCCCCAAAAAAAGGGCCTCGCATTCTATTTTTTGCTAATTAAATTTAATGACATTCCCTCTACTTTATTATACTCTTGTGTGTGTTGTTCAGTTATGTCTGACTCTCTGTGACCTCATGGACTAGAACACACCATGTTGATCCACGTGATGTTCATGACAGAAATAACCGGAGTGGGTTGCTAGTTCCTTCTTTAGTGGGCCACAGCATACAGCTCCTTGTATTCCTAGGTGGTCTCCCACCCAAGCACTGACCAGGCCAAACCCTTCTTGGCTTCAGGGTGGTTTAACCTCTTGGATCACTCACTGGGATTAAACCCAGGTCACAGTAGTGAAAGCACTGAATCTTAACCACTAGACTACCAGGTAACCTAATTATACACTTACACAGACTTTTCATTATACAGTGCTCCTTTAAATTGCAGATTCTTACTATTCTCACTGGCCTGTACGCAATAATGCGGTGTGTAATAGTTGCTGTGATATTGCCTATTATGCCTATTATATTGACTATTAAAGGACCATTGTGATCCCATATTTTTTTAGAAATAAAAAAAAATAACCTACATTTTTAATGCATTACAGTTAGAAGCTCACAGTCCTAGTACGGACAGTCATCCATTACACCAACTCCTATGTGCGAGGGAGACAAATAGATCCCAAAACAGACGCATTTTATCTAAAATTTGCCCTAACATGTCAAAATTATTCATAAATATTGCTCAATTACCCGTACATTTTCAGCACAATTGCTTTATTTTGTCATCCGTTAATTTGAATCATTTTCCTGTAGAATCTGTACATGCACCGCTACACAGAGGCGTCAATCTTATCTCTATATAAGATACTCAAGATGCAGCTGCAAGTCCTTCATTCTATCACGAGTGAACCGAGGCAAGTTCCTTTGATACATTTTAGAACTTAGTCATCCAAACTGTGATAATTTAAGACAAAGCGATGAGTAAGTTCCTCAGAAACATTTAAAGTAATGCTGAAGTCATGTAAGGGGTGGAAAAATACATGGAAAATGTTCTTGCCTTTTTAAAACTGCTGCTAAGTTAACAGACGTATGAGCTGCTCTATATAATATATAATGATCTACACCAGTCAGCTATTTAGGATCAAGTATGAAGGTTGTTCGGTGCTTACGCTGCTGCTACCTGGGTTCAAATCCAGTCAAGGAACCAAGAGATGACACCACCCTGAAGCCATGCAGGGTTGGGCCTTATCAGTACTTGGATGGGAGACCACCTAGGAATACCAGGAGCTGTATGCTGTGGCCCACTTGAGGAGGAACTGACAACCCACTCCAGTATCTCTGCCATGAATACCAAGTGGATCGCATGGTGTGTTGTGGTACATGAGGTCACAGAGAATCGGACATGACTGAGCGACATGAACACTTGTGTAAGTTGTTGGGTTCCCTGGTGTTCCAGTGGTTAGGATTTGGTGCTTTCACCACTGCGACCTGGGTTCAATTCCAGTCAAGGAACCAAGAGGGCACACCACCCTGAAGCCAAGCAGGGTTGAGTCTAGTCTGTACATGGGAGACCACCTAGGAATACAAGAAGCTGTATGCTGTGGCCCACTGGAGAAGGAACTGGCACTCCAGTATCTTTGCCATGAAAACTAAGTGGATCAGCATGACCATGGACATAAAGATGTGCCTGGTGTGTTACGGTCCATGAGGTCACAGAGAGTTGGACACAACTGAACAAACCAAATACAAAAAATGCAGGTTGTGGAAAGAACTGTTTCATGTTAATGATTATGTCTATAATATATATATACTGTTCTTTTTCACCCATGAGATAGCATATGGAGGTTTGGTCTAGCGTTAAGTACAAGTAGCTGTGGAGATACAACCCTGGACTCAATTTCTCTCCAAGACAATTTTAGAGAGTCATTAGGAGAGAGGAAAGATCTATTTTATGTAATTTATATTAGCAATAACTAACCGTCAAGTTTAATTATCTAACATGTCCAATCAAAATTTTATAATAACAACCAATTGTAATTATATGTATTTATATGACTATTTATTTTTTCTTCAATAACCACGACCTTTGTTGTGTCACTTTAAATACTTATGAACAACAGGTAAGCATATTTATAAAAATGAAATTGTAAGTAGTCCCATTGACTCCCATACTTACAATATGTTCTTTTGAATAACTACACTTGATAGTAATAGAAAGGAATATATAATAATAGAGACTTTAATTCTATTATATGACATTATATTGCAGTGGGAGCCGCCATTTTTGTTTCTATTATTCTGGTTCTACGGGTGGGAGGAGACGTTGCATGCAGATCAGTTTGCAACTGCTAATTGCAATGAGGACATAATAAGGACCTCCGTGGGAAGCTTCTATCTGTACAAGGACTTGTTATCTCCCAATGTGGATCCCTGTAGATGTTTGGTTCAACTCCATTGTAAAGAAAGTCTAGATAACATATGGAGGGAGACGTGTTTTTTAAATAACTGAAATTGCATTTAAAATATGTAAAATTTTTATTTTTCCAACACATAGATTTTTCACCATACAGTGGTCCTTTAATAAAAAAACTGAAGCCTCATATTTACAGTGTGCTCTTTGGAAGTGCTACCTGCTGTAGTGGTCAGTGGCCATTAAACCTTATATGTAGATAAGGTTCAAGGTGCTGCTGTTGTAAGTTTGTTCATGTTTAATATAGCTAAATTGTAATCTTATCTACATACAAGGTTATTTCCAAGCTGAAAAATAATACAGACTTATTTTACTACAGCAGTATAACACAATATGCATAATTGTTCCTATTATTAAAGGCAAAGCCACAATGATAGATAGATAGATAGATAGATAGACAGACAGACAGACAGACAGACAGACAGACAGACAGACAGACAGATAGATAGATAGATAGATAGATAGATAGATAGATAGATAGATAGATAGATAAATGGTAGTTTCCACAGCAGCATAACTGCTTATAAATGTAATACATCAGAGGCAGTATTTTTTTTTATTCTTAAACATTTTGTCTACAGTGTGTAGCTTTTAAAACTGTATACGTTAAATACAGGCATACAGTTGTCTAACTAAGGATCTACGGTATATTGATGATTGTTTTGTCATACAGTCGTGTCTGACTCTCCAGGACTTTATGGACCGCAGCACACCAGGCACATTTTGTGTCTGGTTGTGCTTATACATAAGGTTATCATGGAAAATATATAGGAGTGGGTTGCCAGTTCCTTCTCCAGTGGACTGCGATTTGTATGACCTATCTGTTATGACCTGTCAATCTTGGGTGTCCCTATATGCAGAGGCAGAGCTACCCCCAGTGCAACTGGTGCAACGCACAGAGGCCCTTGGCATCTGAGGGGAATCTGCATACCTTCCGCGGGTCCCCTGTGGTACCCACAGCTCTCCAGTGTCCTCAGCACTCTGTGTACTCCTTCAGCTGCCTGTGTCCCCTCACGGGCATGAGCAGCCTCCCTCAGCACCCCCAATAGTCCCCCTCGGCCCCTTGTGGACCCATAAGTCCTTGGCGGACCTCTGTGGCCCCTCCTCACCCCAGGAAGTGATGTGCAGAATCGGGCAGGTAATAAAGTATTTATATAGGTGTGTGTGTATATATATATATATATATATATATCACATATATAGCTGTCGTAATTGCGATTTGTCGGTCATGCTATTTTAAAAATGCAATGAGCGCAGAAGTTATGGCGAAGTTACACAAAGTGACACGAGCCCTGAAAGTTACGGGTTTGCAGAGGTCTGCAATGAGTGATGAAAGCGCTCATTGCAGGGCTTGCGATGAGCGCAAAAAGCGCTCATTGCGAGGCCCGTAAGGTAGAGGGGTAGCAAAAGGCGCTTATTGCGTGGCTCCCGTTGAGTGCCAAAAACTCTCTTTGCAAGGTAGAGGGGATGCAATAAGCGCCAAAGGCGCTCATTGCGTGGCTTGAAAAGGCACTTACTGCGAGGTCCGTAAGGTAGAGGGGGGGAGAGGTTCGCAATGAGCGCAGAAGGCGCTCATCACAAGGCTTACAAAAGAGGCTCCAACCGGCAGACGAGTTACAGACTTCAAAAAAAAAAAGCCATTTTTTTTCAGGCCCATTACTCGGAAGCCCTTGGGAGACTGCCAAAAGACGCCAATTGAATCGAAAATTACCTAACAACCTCACTTATGGGCTCCCTATCTCCTCCTGAGACAGGGAGTCCATAAGTGAGCTTGAGAGCTAAATTGTTATTCAATTGGCGTCTTTTGGCGGCCTCCCAATGGCTTCCGAGTTACGTCCTTGAAAAAAAATAATGGCGTTAAACCTGTAGCTTTTTCTCAAGCCCACAAGGCTTGGAGCAATACTGATTTAAGATTCAAGTCTTGCGGGCTTGAAAAAAAGTTACAGGTTTAATGCTGCCATGCCCGCAAATGAGAGGGGGAATGGAGAGGGGGAAAGAGACACAGGGGAGGAAAAGAGGGGGAGGAGACAAAGGAGAAGGAGGGGGGAAAGAGAGACAGCGGAGGGAGAGAAGGGGAAGAGACAAAGGGGGAGGATGGGGGAACGAGACACAGGGGGAAGAGAGGGAAAGAGACACAGGAGAGGAAGAGAAGGGGAAGAGACAAAGGGGAAGGAGGGAGGGAAGAGACGCTGGGGAGGGAGTGGAGGGGGAAAGAGACACAGGAAAGGGAGAGAGGGGGAAAGAGACACATTCTGACAATTATAATATGTCATATATATATATATATATATACTGGGCAAGTAGCTAGTATATATATATATATATGACATATTATAATTGACAAACTTCAAGTTGTCGAAGCGAGGGACGTAGTTCTGGCCGCAAATGCGGACCTCGCGAAGTGAGTGTCCGCATTTGCGGAAGTGGAGGCTCTACGCCACCTCACGCGCGGTAAAAAACAACCCAGAGAAGCAAGACTTTGAAAAAAAAAAAGAGCCGCGGGACTTAGAAAAAAAACAATATCTCAGAAAGAGGAAATGAGGACTTAGACAAAAAAAAATTACGACTTGCGGGACTTATAAAAATAAAAAATACTAGGTCCCAAAAATACAAAGTTAACAGCCGGAACGCGTACATCAAAAAACACCAAAAACACTGAAAAATAAAAACAAAACATAAAAAAAACATCACACACAGCACGGGGGGACAGCCAGGACGTATGGGGGTCAGTTTGCATGCAAATTAAAAGTCGAATTTAAGGAGTTTCGCCACTTGAAAAGCGAGAGAAAAAATGGCGGACGAAAAAAATAGAAACGAGGCTAAAGGACACAGAGCTGCGAAAATCACCGCCAGTGTTACACAGGAATGTAGCAGATACAAAATATACCATTACAACGGACGGAAAATGCTCACGAGCCAAGTAACACATAGAAAAAAGGCGCCATTTTAAAACACTAACTTACAACTAATAACATTAGGATTCTAAAATGGCGCTTTACCCGCCAAAACAAACGGTTTGGCCTTGCGCACACAGCCTATTTACACTGCACACTTGCCAAATTGCTGACACTTTCTACTCAGATGATCAACAGTCAAGCTGTACATTTTCAGATGCAGGAAAATCCAAATAGATTGTTAGCTCTTCCGGATATTGATTGCTGCATATTAAATATAAATAGGTAAAATATATTAATGTATTAATTCATATTACTTTATTAATTCACTGTACTAAAAAAAAAATTACATTTTACACTGTACTTATATATCTGTCTTAGCGGTGAGCGCCAAAGATGATCGTTGCAAAGCCGGACAATTGAAGTACACGAGGGGAGAGGCTCACAATGAGCGCCGAAGTTTCACAGAGGATCAAAAGCTTTACATTGTGTGGCAAACAGCATTGCCATGGCTTAAAATGTTATTGCCCCGTCATTTTTGATGGGCAAGTCGCTAGTATATATTTATTTATATATATATATATATATATATATATATATATATATATATATATATATATATATACAATAAAGCAATATCTCTGTATTGCATCATTTAATTTACAAAAAAATGTCCACAACTTTAAAGTTGTTTTTTTTTAATTTATTGTGAAGCAAACAACAAATAGAACAAAATAACAAAAAAAGTCAATGTGCATAACTATTCACCCCCCTAAAGTCAATACTTTGTAGAGCCACCTTTTGCAGCAATCACAGCTCCAAGTCGCTTTGGATAAGTCTCTATGAGCTTGCCACATTTTACCACTGGGATTTTTGCCCATTCCTCCTTGCAAAACTGCTCCAGCTCCTTCAAGTTGGATGGTTTGTGCTTGTGAACAGCAATTTTTAAGTCTGACCACAGATTTTCTATTGGATTGAGGTCTGGGCTGTGACTAGGCCATTCCAACTCATTTACATGTTTCCCTTTAAACCACTCAAGTGTTGCTTTAGCAGTGTGTTTGGGGTCATTGTCCTGCTGGAAGGTGAACCTCCGTCCTAGCCTCAAATCACACACAGAGTGGTACAGGTTTTGCTCAAGAATATCCCTGTATTTAGCACCATCCATCTTTTTCCTCAACTCTGACCAGTTTCCCAGTCCCGGCTGCTGAAAAACATCCCCACAGCATGATGCTGCCACCACCATGTTTCACTGTGGGGATGGTGTTCTTTGGGTGATGTGATGTGTTGGGTTTGCGCCAGACATAGCGTTTTCTTTGATGGCTGAAAAGTTCAATTTTAGTCTCATCAGACCAGAGCACCTTCCTCCATACATTTTGTGAGTCTCCCACATGCCTTTTCGCAAACTCAAAACGTGCCATTTTGTTTTTTGCTGAAAGTAATGGCTTTCTTCTGGCCACTCTGCCATAATGCCCAACTCTATGGAGCGTACGGCTTATTGTCGCCCTATGTGCAGATACTCCAGTCTCTGCAGCTCCTTCAGGGTTACCTTAGGTCTCTGTGCTGCCTCTCTGATTAATGCCCTCCTTGCACGGTCCGTGAGTTTTGGTGGGCGGCCGTCTCTTGGCAGGTTTGCTGTTGTGCCATGTTCTTTCCATTTGGTTATGATAGATTTGATGGTGCTCCTGCGGATCATCAAAGATTTGGATATTTTTTTGTAACCTAACCCTGACTTGTACTTGTCCATAACATTGACCCTTACTTGTTTGGAGAGTTCCTTAATTCTTCATGGCAGTGTTTGGTTAGTGGTGCCTCTTGCTTAGGTGTTGCAGCCTCTGGGCCCTTTCAAAAATGGTGTGTATCACATGGTGGTCATGTCCATCCGCTCAGAAAATCTGGGGGCAACTAGCCCAATTAGCTTCCACACTTTTCAACAAGGCGATTACGCCCTCGATGGAATCTTGCCTGCTGGGGATTCGAGTTGAGGATTTATCTAAAACACAGAATAAACTATATCAATTAATGGCGGTAGCTACTAAGACACACATGGCCAGGAGTTGGAAGAAAGAGACTCTTAACTTTACAGAGGTGATTAGTAAGATCAATCATTTACTTATAAATGAACGATTAACTTATATCATACTAGACGACATTGCCCAATTTCAGGCAATTTGGGAACCCTGGTTGGCTTCTTCATTCAGTATTCCCCTAGTATGATAACATATCACATCATACAATCTTTACACTTTGGCAGAGGAGATCTGGTGGAGGAGCTGGAGGCGAGGGGGGGGTCCGGAAATCTACTGACGGAGCGATGGAGGTGGGTGTCAGTTGTGTTGAGATATCTTAGCGAGGTATGTGTTGAGGGCTCATAAGGGCGGATGCACTGGATTAGTTTTGTGCTTTATGTGAAGATAGCAGTGTAATGGTCTAGTTATTAAACCTGTTATTTGTAGCTTTCTCTTTTTAATTTGCTATTACTGGATGTTTTATTTTGCGTTGTTGTTTATTTTATTTTATTTTTTATTTTTTATTTTTTTTTTATTATTATTTTTTTTTATTTATTTTTTATTTATTTTTTTTTCTCTTTATGTTATGTTATTTCAATTGAAATGTTAACTGTGACTCATGTTACCTTAATAACTAAAAAAGGAAAAATGGAAGGCCTAGTCAGTTAAGGATGGGAAACTACTGTAATGCGAATGTTAGCGTATCTTAACTGACTAAATACAGTTGTGTTAAATGTTTTATTGTGCATTGCCTTCTAATAAAAGTCTATTTAAAAAAAAAAAATGGTGTGTATATGTAATGACAGATCATGTGACACTTAGATTGCACACAGGTGGACATAATTTCACTAATTATGTGACTTCTGAGGGTAATTGGTTGCACCAGAGCTTTTTATGGGCTTCATAACAAAGGGGGTGAAAAAATACACACATGCCAATTTTCTGTTTTCTATTTCAAAAAAATTGTTTTATGTATATATTCTTCTCATTTCACTTCACGAACTTAGACTATTGTGTTCTGATCCATCACATAGAATTCAAATTAACATTAATATTAAATTTAAGGCTGTAATGTAACACAATAGGTAAAAAGTCAAGGGGGGTGAATACTTTTGCAAGGCATTTATATAGACACAGACTTATATATATATATATATATATATATATATATATTTATTTATATATTTTTTTTTTATATGTTTTTTATATATTTTTTATATATTTTATATATGTACTGTGTGAGTTAATATTTAAGGTGGTTCAGGAAGTGCAAACATTTTTTTTGCCTGCCCTCTCCTGGGGTGTGTGTGTGTGGAGGGGGTTGGAAATATTTTTTTGGTACTGGGGCCCCCCATGCACTAGATCCGTCACTGCCTATGTGGTATAGCTCACAGCTTCATTGAGGTACACAAGCCCCTTCACCGCTATAAGGTAGCGATCCATAAGGGGGTATTGACGTTAGTACCTCTATTTTCTGTGACCACTTCCACCAATACACCAAACGTCTCATTTGCTTTTAACACACAACATACCTATATCTCTAGTAATTGATTGACCCTGACTGTTCTGCAGTAATAAACTGACCGCTAATGAAAAAAGGTAATTTTTCCTCGCAGACAAAGTCTAAATGGATTAAACCCAATACAGTGGATGGAGCTGCAGCTTTAATTTTGTTTCCAGCTCAATAAATGATATTGATTTATTCTAACCTACTGCCCCAACTAAAAATACTACCAGGATGCAGTGTTATAATAAGTAATGTGTGTGTGCTGTGGGTAGCGCCAGGCGGGTAGGTCCACGGGAGGGGTCACACCAGCGGCAGTGTCTTTATAGGCAGGATATGCTGTGCCGGCTGACAGAGAAATCAATCAAAAGTATTTTCATTATCTGAAGTTAGTGTGATTTTCTTCGTTGAAATGATGTCTATAAAATTAATTAAAATAAAAATTACCAAAAATAAAACATTAACCTCTTCAGTCTCACTATTAATTCTTTTAAAGACGCACTGCAGCTCTATAATTAAATATACCATTTTGAAGAATGCAAATAAGTAATACAGCCTTCAGTTTATTATGCGGCAGGGGTTTCTTCTGATCAGGTTCTTGAAATTGAAGGAGACTTTGCATTTAGAGGAAGCCTCAATAAGCACAATGGAAAAGTGTCAGCTAAAACTTCCAGTGCTATCAACAGGATTAATGGAAATCTCAGCAGTTTATAGGGTATACCCACGTGAGAAAGCAGCAGACCAAATCAGCGTAGAGGAAAGGTGTCCAATTCTGAAATCTTATTGACTCTACCACACAGGCAACAAGTCTCTCTCACTCCTCCGTCTTCTCCTTTAGCCTGGAGTTTGCTGAATTTTTTGCGTAAGTAATACATTGTATCGTTTTGGCCTGGGGATTGCCCAGACATGCTCAGTTGGCACCTGTAGTCTGCCCTACTGTGGGAAGTCACATTATATCAGACACTTTCCTTTCCTTTAGCCAATCAGCAGCTTTTATATCGGGTACATTTTTTAATGAAGTACCCGATATGCGCAGTGCCATTGCTGGGGGTGTCTACATCAACCCCAGCACATTTTTTTTTTTTTTGCAACAAATTTTGCATTTTTTCATGCAAACATTTTTTGCTAGGTGGGTTATGATGCATTCTACAGGATGCATTCATAACCCACCTCACTTGCATATTAATGAAGACATTTGGGGAGGAGGGTTCTACAATTATGTTTAGCAGATTGTGCTTGTGGCTCTGGGCTTCCATGTTGAACTTGTAGAGCACGGCTGTGATGGCCAGATCCCTGGGTTATCATCCGTCTGCAAGTTGAACTCCCATTTAATCCTAATCTTAACTGTCATATCATTATGGGAGCCTTTCAATAGCACTGATTCTATTTAATATTTTTAATGCAGTTGGATAACCCTCCTCCTTGGGGTATCTTCCCCATGACAAGCAAAGACAGTATATGTTTTTGTCTATAAAATATGTATCTGCTATTGTTGTTAGTTTGTTACATCCATCACAACCATGTGAGGTTTTTCCCAAACTGCACCTATAAAGCAAACCTGAATATAATATCTAAAATTAAAGGCATATTTCTTTTTTAGCTTTGTAAAATATCAAGTCATGTTCTTTAGAAGAGTATACTATAAATATGACTTCAGTGGTGCGTTAGGTTGAGACAGCTTTGGCCATGAATGTCACTGACGGGGTGACTGCAGAAGCTCTTGTTACTTCACCACCATAAAATTAGAAATCTATTCCTGGCCGGGCTGGCAGCCTGATACATTGGGCGCAGTCCTGGCAGTGTTACAGGGAGGAGATGGCCTTGAATGCTAACACGGTGCCTGCATCAGTCTCATCTGAATGATAACACGCACTCCGTCTGCAGCACCTCGTCTTATCCTTTAAGACATGGACAGGATCCTTGGCTGGCTGAATCCTCCACTTCCAAGTGGAAATAAAGATTTCAAAATTCAAATAGTTTTAAGGCAAAATATATTCTGAGATACGTCACATTTAATCAAATCAACGCATGTCTGCCTCATTTCTAAATATATAATCAGTTGTTGTGTTGTTTAGTTGTGTCTGACTCTCCATGGACCGCAGCACACCAGGAACAATTGTTATGTCTCTAGTCGTGTTTATCCATAAGGTAATCTTGACAAAGTTACTGGAGTGGGTTGCCAGTTTTGACCCCAATTTGTCTGACCTCTCTGCTATGACCTGCCCATCTTGGCTGACCCTACATGGTATAGTTGACAGCTGGATCTTTCCTGTTATGAGTACTCAAGCAATGGCAGCAGCAGTTGCAGCAAGGAGCTGCTAGATGGCGCAGCCGAATTTGTACATAGTTTGTTAGCATTGCTGAGATCATAGACAATTTCCAATCTTAAACCATTACCCTAACCCTAACTTCCTAACCCTGACCCTAACCCTAAAGCTATGGAATCGTCAGCAGAATCTTGGCAGCGACATCGAGCAGATGCTCACCGCCACTGATGTTGCCTGTGCTGGCGGTGTGTTGGAGTACTCATAAAAGGAAAGGACTGAGCATTGTAAATAGATTATCAGTACAGTATTTTGTTTGGTCTATGAGCATACAATCATTTTTCTGTGTATGGAAGGTTTCCATCTTGTCTGACTTGGGCACATCCTGATTGTTTAGCACAGCGTTCCAGGATTTCAGTCTCTCTCTGTTTTATCTTACTCGGGTTCACTCATTCTCATTAATTCAATGTGCTAATAAAGATAGAGATTAAAAACCTGGCCTGTTGTCTGCCTTTTTAGGACCAAGTTGCCCACCATGGTTTCAGAACCTGACATATATTTTGTGTATTTGATGCCTACCCACTTCCCAAGCACAAAGTGTTGACATGTATTTAATTGTAATTAAAAACTAGCAGTATGATTGTTCCTGCCTAATTATTCTCTTAGAGTCATCGCTGTGGTCATGTAACTGTATTTTGAAATTACCACGACAATCTCATAAAAAGAGTGAGTCTGTTTCATATTAACAACTGTGTACCCTTCTGGATCACTACCTTGTCGTGGTGAAGGGGCTTGTGTACTTCAATGGAGCTGTAGGGTCACCCAAGATGGGTAGGTCATAGCAGAGAGTTCAGACAAATTGCCACTGGAAAGGGGACTGGCAACCCACTCCAGTATCTTTGCCATGAAAACTGTATGGATGAGCACATTCAGACAAAAGATGTGCCTGTCGTGATGTGGTCCATATGGTCATGGAGAGTTGGACACAACTGAACGACTAAACAAAAACAAGCCACAAGTAGAAAATCTTAATTTCATCACACGTTGCTAGTGTATAGAAGTTGACATGTTTTTGCCCTTCCTGTCCAGTACATAAAGTTCTTGTACAGAGCACGAAAAGCAGGATTTGCACGATGAACCAAGCATGTGCAGGGGAAGGGGGAGGTGTCAAATACTAAAAGACAAATTAACTCCAATTAGATGACAAACCCCCTCCTTACACAACTAAATAGGAACCAAAAGTGGCAGAGCACACACCCTCTGGGTCCAGACCAGTGGAAGGGATGCAGTGAGAAAACTTCTCTTGGACACAAACAGAACCTTTTCTAAAAATGTTTTTATGCTCCCGGCTTACACAGCTGCTAATGTTGTAGTTTGGTAGTATTTCACAAACATGAGACATTTTCCCAAACTACTGTGATCTTTTAAACCCTTCTCTGTTCATTGGCTACTTTCTTTTTTGTGAATCGGTAGTCAATATTTGGTTGGATAGAAACAATGGAAGGGGGGCTATATAGTTATACCTACATAACCCTGCAGGTTCCCTGGTGGTCCAATGGTTAGGATATGGTGCTTTCACTGCTGCGACCTGGGTTTGATTCCAGTCAGGGAACCAAGAGGTCACACCACCCAGAAGCCATGCAGGATTGGGCCGGGTCAGAACCTGGATTGGAGACTACCTGTGAATACCAGGAGCTGTATGCTGTGGCTCACTGGAGAAGGAACTGGCAACCCACTCCAGTATCTCTGCCATGAATATCAAGTGGATCAGCATGGTGTGTTGTGGTCCATGAGGTCACAGAGAGTCGGACAAGCAAATAAACCATATAGGTAAGATATTTTCTGGGGGTACTTAACATGTAATATTTCCCCTGCAGCTAATGATTTGAGGTGGGGACACGTGCAGGGTGGGCAACATATTACTGCTATTAAAGAGAGTGCCACAGAGTGCCCAACAATCATTCAATGTAAGTGCATAGAAACACCTGCCCATATCACACTTGTTATAGGTTTTGACTGAAGCCATTAGCAATAGAGAAATTGATGACAGGATCTCATCCCAAGCTGGTGTTGTCCCTGCATAGTCCTTGAAGACCTCCACAAGACATTGCGAGGATAATGAGGTTAACCTTGACACTGTCAAACTGATTACATTTTAAGTTGTATTGATGTATACTGTACTATTTATCATGCACAGAAATGGTGCAGTGGCTTAAAGCATCCGCCATAGAAATGTAAGTTTTTGCATTTGAATCCGACACCTACCTTTTTATGGGATTTGAACCCACCATTTCAGTTTAATTTTCAGTTTACTTTACCATCAGACTACACATCTACATGCTTTGTAATTGATGGCAAAGATCCCTATAACTAATATAGAACTAATATAAGAAGTTTAACACTTCCTTACTCAGCCTCTACAGCTGGTTCTAGTAAGTGTCACTGGCTGGTGATAGTGTATTCTGTTGATTCAGGTGAGGACAGAAGCGGTCCAAAACCACTAAAATCAAAATCTTATAAGTCATTTAATTTAGCCCCAGTTTTAAAAAGAAAAGCACTTTTTACATACGATTAGCACTGAATTCAGTGCACTTTAAGCACATCCAAGGCACCCATTGACATTGGTGAAGGGGGACATGTAAGAGGAGATTGGTGATGCAGACTGTGCATTTTATCTAAACAATTTCTAGATTATTTATATACTATCACAAAACAGTTTCAATTGAGAAAGTACATGTTGTCAATCAAATATATAGTTGTGAGCATGCAGGTCGTTGCTAACGCAAAGCGAGGGCTGCGGCTCGCGCAGCTGGCAAGGAGCACCGAAGGCCGAAAAACACCTACGAGATTAGAAAACAAGGATGCAACCCGCTCAACCCCAAAAACATTACAAACACAACAAATACAAACAACAAACACATAAAAAGGTTACTCACAGCAAGGGGGGGCACCGAGGACCTCTGCAAGTGAAGTTACACCTCTATTTACCCACAAATTTCGGAGTTTAGAGACCCAAAAATCACCCAAGCGAGAGAAAAAATGGCCGCAGAACAAAACGAAAATGAGGCTAAAGGTCCCTAAACACGCAAAACACTACCATAAGAACGCAAAACACCACCAAACAGCTACGGATATTCCGAAAACTCGCACAACATAGAAAACGAATATTCTGAGCATGTGAGCATGCGGGTCGTTGCTAACACTTGCGGGCTCGCATAGTGAGCACGCCCCAACTGCAACTGCTGCCCTCGCCGAAGGCGCTCCTTGCACTGGTGGAGATGAGCGCCATAGGCGCTCATCCCTACGCCCCCCTACGACTTTTGGACCGCAAATGCGGACCCTGGCAAAGCAAAGGGGCCGCATTTGCAGAAATGGAGGCTCCCATGTCGGCTGCAATGAGCCGCAGGCTCACAGCAGGCCGCAAATGTGGACCCTCGCAAAGCGAGGGGGCGCATTTGCGGCGGTGAAGGCTCAACGGCGCCTCATACGCGGTTACAAATACCCACACAAGCGGCACTTTACCAAAATACATGTAACACGCAACCACTATATACGGACTTACACAAAAAAATTCAAACCGCAGGACTTAGAATGCAAAATTTACGGACTTAGCATAAAAAAATACGAGACGCAGGACTTAGGAAAAAAAACATGACGACTTCGCAAAAATACAACCTTAACAGCAGAACCGCGCGCACCTGAAAACATTAAAAACACAATAAATACACACAAAAAATACATAAATAGATTACCCACTGCAAGGGGGGGGGGGGGCCCAGGACCTCTGCAAGTGAAGTTACACATCAATTTAAGTCCAAATTCCACAGTTTAGACACCCGAGAATCCCCTAAGCGAGAGAAAAAATGGCAGCCGAAAAAACCCGAAAACGAGGCTACAGGACACTAAAGACGCAAAACACCACCAAGCACATACGGATTTTCAAAAAAGCTGTACGAGGTACAAGATATACTCTTAACAAGGATGCAACATCATACACAGCCGCGTACCACATACACATTAGCCGCCATTTTACAACACTAACTTACATAATGCGGAAGTACACAGCTACCCTAACACTATTTACACTACACACTACACACATTGCTGACACTTACACCTCAGCTCCACAACAGTGAAAACACACATTGTATGCTGCAGGAACATCAAAACAGATTGCCAGCTCTTCAGCACAATGCTTCCTGCATATATTACTTACAAATAGGTAAAGTATATTCATGTATTAATGTATTAATTATTTCATTAGCATACAAAAAACATATACACAAAAACAAAAAACAAAAATCTCACAATAAACACAAAACCTATTCCCTGTGCACTCACAACGCTGCTCATAGCACACAAAGCCTTGCAATAAGCGCAAAAAGCAGATCAACGCCGACAAAACAATAACAGCAAAAGCGCCTATCAGAAAAAAAAAGAATTAAACAGCCTCGCAATGAGCGCCAAAGGATCTCAGAACACCAACAAAATTAATGTCTCGACCAAACAGCATTACCTGCCTTACAATTTTATTGCAGTAATTTTTGACGCGCAAGTCACTAGTTTCTCTATAAAGATTTGCACATAATTAAAACATACTAGCGACTTGCCCGTCAAAAATGACTGCAATAAAATGTGAAGCCTGGCAATGCTGTTTGCCACACAATGCGAGGCTCTCCCTCTCTAACTTGCGGGGCTCACTGCGAGCCTCTCCCCCCTCTACTTTATGGCCCTCGCGATGATCAGCTTTGCCACTCACTGCAGGCGTCGTCCAACCCACAACTTTCGGGGCTCATTGTGAGGTCTGCAGTCCTTCAGTGCTCATTGCGAGCCTCTCCCCACTCTCTGACCCCTGTGTCTGTTTTCCCCCTCTCTCCCTTCCATGTGTGTGTTTCCCCCCTCTCTCCCTTCCATGTGTCTGTTTCGCCCCTCTCTCCCTTCTATGTGTCTGTTTCCCCCCTCTCTCCCTTCCTGTGTCTGTTTCCCCCTCTTTCCCTCCCGCTGTATCTTTGCACCCTCTCCGTGCCCTTTGGTTTTCCCCCCTTATTTTCCTCCCCTGTGTCTCCACCCCCCCTCTCACCCCTGTATATCTTTCCACCCTCTCCCCCCCCTCTCCCTCCCCTGTGTCTTTCTCCTCCCTTTCCCTCCTTTGTGCTCTACGGGTCTGAAACCATTTTCGAGCTTGTAAAATTGATCATTTTCCCCAAGCCCGAAATGTGTTTCGGGTTTACTTGCTTGAAAAAAATGACGTCTTTACGGCCGCCATTTTTTTTCTCGCATAGTAGTTTTCTGACTGTTAAAAAAACGCCAATTGAATAGCAAATTAGCTTTCAACCTCACTTACAGGCTCCCTGCCTCTCCCCCTTTGGTGTGTGAGGTTGTAAGGTAATTTGGTAATCAATTGGGGTCTTCTGGCTACACCCAAACGGCTTCGGAGCTACAGGCTTGAAAAAAATGGCAGCCTTAAAGCCGTAATTTTTTAAAACTCTTGCTGGCCTTGCAATGAGCGCCCAAGGCCTACGGCGCTCATTGCCAGCCTTTTTCAAAGTCTTGGAGGCCTCTCGATGAGCGCCAAAGGTCTACAGCCATCAGTGCTCATTGCGCATGCTTAACCCGAAACTTTTAACATTGTGTTATTGACAAACTCGCAATTACGACAACTATTATATGTGATGAGTATTACACGCTCACACTTTTGTTCCAAAACAACTTGACATATTTTTTAAATGTCCTATGTGGCATTATGCAAATTGTAGGACCCCCTTCCAAAATCTTGATTTTGATATTTAGCAAATCATCACATATAATAGTTGTGGTAATTGCGAGTTTTTCGGTAACGCTATGTTAAAAGTTACGACAACTATAACTCGCATGCGCATTGCACCACGAGCCGGAGGGGGTGCATGCGCAAAGCACAGCATGGGCCCTGGGAGCGGGAGCAGGAGGGAGATATGAGACACAGTGGAGCGAGAAAGGAGACACAGGGGATGGAGGGGGGGGGGGGAGAAAAACAGGGGAGGTAGAGAGGGAGAAAGGAGACACAGGGGAGGGAGAGGGAGGGAGAAAGGAGACACAGGGGAGGGAGAGGAGACACAGGGGAGGGAGAGGGGGAGGGTGTGGAAGAGACACAGGGGAGGAAGAGGTGGGTGGAAGAGACACAGGGGAGTGAGATGGCTGGAAGAGACACAGGGGAGGGAGAGGGGGAGATGCATGGGAGAGAGAGGGGGGAAAGACACCGGGGTGGGTAGAGGCTTGTTATGAGCGCCGAAGGCGCTCATCGTAAGGCCCGCCATGAGTGACGAAATTACGGACTTGCACATGCGCATAGCGCATGCCGCGGTCTGCAATGAGGACTGTAAAGTAGAGGGGTGAGAGGCTTGCAAGGAGCGCCAAAGGAGCTCATCACGAGGCCAGCAAATGAGAGGGGAGAGCCTTGCATTGTGTTGCAAACAGCATTGCCAGGCATCAAATGTTATTGCCGTAATTTTGGACGGGCAACTCGCTTGTAATTTCGAAATTTGGAATTTGTGATCAAAAGTGTGAAGGACGAGACCTTGGGAGGGATGTTGGGGTTTCATCCGAATGAGAGGAGAATCACAGGTTACAAAGACAAATCTATAAGAAGAAACATGGAGGAGGTTAGGTTAGTGGAGGAGGAGAGAGGGGTCATTATCTAGGGATAGGAGGAAGAGAGGCCAGGTCTGAGGTCAAGTTAGAGGACCTTTGTTTGTGTAGGTGACGAGAGGGAGGATGGGTAAACGTATGAGAGGTCAGTTTAGAGAGACTAGAGAGGTTTAGATTGGACATCAGAGAGACATTAACAAAGGAAAGACTGAAAGACTTCATGAACTTAGAATGTATAGCTTAGAGGACAGAAGGGAGAAGGGGGTATGATAGAAACATTCATATATATCAAAGGTTTTAATAAATGTCTGACAGAACAGGTGCCTAGTGCATGAGGTATGGGCAAACACAGCAAAGCAATTCACGCATGCCAGGGATAAGTAGAAGGCCATGTCTGTTGTGTGTCCGACTCTCCTAAACTCATGGATCATAACACACCATGCAAATACACTTGTTATTTATAGCACAGATACTGGAGTGAGTTGCCAGTTCATTCTCCAGTGGGCCACAGCATACAGCTCCTGGTATTCCAAGGTGGTCTCACATCCAAGTACTGACCAGGCCCAAACCTGCATGGTTTCAGGGTGGTGTGACCTCTTGGTTCCCTGACTGGAATCAAACCCAGGTTGCAGCATTGAAAATACCAAATCCTAACCACTGAACCACCAGGGAACCATACTGGGTAAATAAGACAAACCGTTTTTGGGGTAGATTCAATGAGCAGACTAGATGAGCTTTTTTGGTACTTATCTGCAGCCAAATTTGTTGAGAGATGTTGTGATTTGGTTATCACAAGTTTTATGCCATCCAGGCAGGAGAATGAGTGGAGAATCATAAGATTACAAAGACAAATCTAGAAGAAGAAACTTGGAGGAGGCTAGGATTAGTGGATGAGGAGAGAGAGTCATTATATAGGGATAGGAGGAAGAGAGGCCAGGTCCGAGGTCAGGTTAGAGGACCTGTGTTTGTGTAGGTGACGAGGGGAAGGATGGGTAAACTTAAAACTTATTAGAGATCAGTTCAGAGCAGACCAGATTACCCTTTTTGGTTCTTAACTGCAGTCAAATCTGTTTCTATTATGTGAAACTGTATGAGGGGGGGGGGGGGGTAGTATCAGGTAGGATGAGACATGGAAAAGAGATCAGATAAAATGCGAGAAAGAGAGTGGGGTCAGACCTGATGAGAGAGTTGAGTTGGCTCAGGTTGTAGGAGAAGGTTGAGTTGGGCCTGGTTGGATGTGAAAGTAATGATGGATCAGGTTAGATGAGAGAGACAAATGGGCCCTGCCTGGTTGGATGAGTCAGTGGAGTTGGGGCTTGTTTGATCAGAGAGTTGCGTTGGGTGAGGTTGGATGAGATAGTCAAGTGAATTCTCATTGAATGATACAATTGAGTTTAGTCTGTGGGATGAGAGAGTTATGTTGGGCCAGGTCATATGAGACAAGTGAGTGGGGTAAACTTGAATGAATGAAATTTGGGTGAGATAGGTGAGTAGAATCAAGATGGATGAGATAGTTTGGGTAGGTTTATTTGGATGAGTTAAGTGTGGTCAAAAATGAGAGAAGAGTGACGAAATGTGTGTGACTGAGCGAGTGATCTGACTAGCTATATGGTGGATGTCTAATGGGGTCAGGCTGGATGAAGGAGGAAAGTTAAAGGGAGCCAAGTTACGGGGTCAAGTTGGAGAGTAGGGAGTGGGGTTAGATTGGATAAGAGCGGTGAGTGAGGCAAGATTGGGTGAGAGATTGGGGTGGGGTCAGTTAAAAAAAGAGGGGATTGTGGAGCAGTTTACATTGTTTGAAAGGGGGAAGTGCAGCCACATTGGATAAGATAGGGGAGTAAGGTCAGGCTGGTTGAAAGAGGGATGAGAAGTCAGACTAAATAAGACAGGGAATGGGGTTAGGTTGGATGAGAATGGAGCAGGCTCAGGAGAGTGAGATGGTTGATTCATTTACGTAGAAAAGTAAAAAAAATTATAGATGTTGGGCAATGAGAATTAATTTTCAAGTGGTCAGAACAGGACATCAAGAGACAAGAGAAGCCTTTAAATATACAACACAGACAGCAGTACAAGAAGGAGAACCTTCCCCCAAAAGTTCAAGGTGCTCACAAGACTTGAGTGTTCCTCTTCCTCAGCTCTTTATCACCAAACTCTTCCTGCCACATCCCTTTATAGAGCAACAGCTGCAAAAATCAAGAACTGTCCAGTTCCTCTTCTGCTATGAAACTTTCTTCACATTTGCCGGGTGGTCACTGCTTGAAACCAGTATATATATATATATTACTAGCGACTTGCCCGTCAAAAAATTACGGCAATAAAATTGTAATGCAGGGAAGGCTGTTTGGTCAAGACATAAATTTTGTTGGTGGTCCGAGATCCTTCGGCGCTCATTGCGAAGCTGTTGGTTGTTGCATTTTTTTTCTGATAGGCGCTTTTGCTGTTACAGGGAGTGCAGAATTATTAGGCAAGTTGTATTTTTGAGGATTAATTTTATTATTGAACAACAACCATGTTCTCAATGAACCCAAAAAACTCATTAATATCAAAGCTGAATATTTTTGGAAGTAGTTTTTAGTTTGTTTTTAGTTTTAGCTATTTTAGGGGGATATC
>CM050168.1:36654189-36776689 GCA_027410445.1 Discoglossus pictus
CAAAACCCTATGCCTTTAAACTACTAGTGATGTCCTTATATTGGATGCAGCCTATTTTTAGATTAGCGCCCTGCTGTAATCTATAGGGCTTCCATATTGGCCTCTCTACCTCATCCCATCCATCAGAGAACATCACTATGTGAGGTGGGAGGGTAGAGCCTATGAAACTCCATGTTGCATCTGATAGTTCAGGAGCCAACACTACACAGACCAATGCAATATGGAAATTCACAGTCACTCAAGCAGTAATAAGCTCTGGGGGATTGGAGGGAGAAAGGAGGACAACTTGGGAACCTCCTACAGTTGATATCAAATTAATAATATGTCATAATTGTATATAATTAGGCTAAACAAGCTTTTATTAAGTTGGATGCTACTTTCACTTTACCACAATGGAGTCCCTGTAAGTGAAAGTTATAACCCAACATAAGGACTATTTAACATTGAAATCGCCTTTATGTGTTATTAATGTACCTGTAAAAGTTTCGAGCATGCTTGGCAGCTGTTGAAATGCATCAAATTGAATAAAACATCTCACTGCTCTTGTGTGAAGGTTTAGGTTGAACGATCTGTGTGTTGGAAGCTTGTTGAACTGACCCTTATTATCTCTCCACTTTACAAGCTTGTTCATGTGGGGGGAGATAAAAAAAAAACTTACACAAAGCAATGTGGTTGGGACTTTTTGTCATGAAACTCATTGAGAAACTGGACCTTGTCGGTATGAGAGAAGCCTCATGTGAAAAACAGCCTGTGTTCTGTACACGCATGAAACGTGTGGGTGAGACACGTGTACCTGAAATCCACTTCTCACGAGCAGTGACATCAAAATCATGTCCGGTAGCTAAAAATACTATAATAACCTAACTTTAAAACATTTTTTTTAATCACTAATCTGGTTAGGTGCCTCTTTAAAATGTCTTATTCTATTTACCCTATGAACAGTAAGCTGGTGCACAAAAAGTGGGGTCTTAATATTCAAATGACCCCTAGGGAGATCAGATCACCTTTATATAAAAGTAATTATCTGCCCCTCTCCACCAATAAAGAGCAAACTGCTGCTATGTTAACAGATGTAGGAGCGGTTTTATATAATGTATAATTAGCTACACCAGTCAGCTATTGAGCATCAAACATGGAGGTTCCTGGGTTCACTGGTGGTCCAGTGGTTAAGATTTGGTGCTTTCACCGCTGTAACTGGGTTTGATTCCAGTAGGGATGGGGTTGAAAAAGGGCACAATCTCCTTTAGATAACCCCAATAATATGGGGTGATGATGGAGCCTGAAGCAAGGGGTAGAGGTCCCTCATGTGTTGGTTGTTTTCTGTGGGTGTCCCAATCAACTCCCGCTAAGATCCGTGTCTCGGTGACGGATGTTAGAACACTGTGTATTTGCCAACTGGATGACGATGTGTATGGAAGGTTTTGTCACTCCTCTATGTAAAGTAGTCCTCCACGCATAAGAAATTCAATGAGATGGGACTTTTGAAAGATAAATATATTTTTATTGATAGAAAGCCATAGACAAGATACACAATAACTCCCGTATCGGTGGGCTGTCTAATGAAAAAACATAGACGATCTCAAAAAATATATAGAAGTTGAATGCTATCAGATTTGATATTCGATATAGCAATGATAACTGGAAAGTACACTTCAAATGCGTTTCGTCGTTCACTGACGGCTTCCTCAGTGATAGTTTTTATATAACAATAGTGTTGAATGACACTATTATATGGAATTAAAAAAAAGTTAAACTATTATATGCAATTATTGCTTTATCTGCTTTCTCAACATATAGGAATATTATAGACTGATATTTCCATTAGTCCTATTGAAAGAAAGGATGGACAAATGTCATTTTTTGGAACATATATAAAGTCAAGTCTTTTAAAAGTGCACATTGTAAATAGTGGCAATAATGGCCCGTTATGGGGCAGGCGTCTCTCAATATGTGTAACGAGCAGTATGAGAAAATGTTTAAATATTATTAAATATGAGGAGTTTGAAAAGCAAAGAACTTGAAGATTAGAAAACTAACCTAACCCCCCCCCCCCCAAAAGGCTTGCTCCTTTTCTAGCTTAAAGGGACACTGATTTTTTTTCTTCTTTGTTGCATCTGAAAGAGGGTATCTGATGATGACCACTGTTTTTTTGTTGATTTTTTTTCAAACAATGCTCTTGGATCACACTTGTCTGCCAATGAAATTACAGATGCATGTATGTTCAGTACATTTCCTGTTACTTGCAATGACGTTTAAATGGGTTGCAATATTTTTAATACAAAACACAGCTTTAGTAATGTCTAAGCACGCTCTTTTAAATGCATGAACAAAGAATTGGGTTCCATGTCCTTTTAAATGGTGCAATAGGAGGAGGACTTAAATGGCTCTTAAATCTATTAGCAATGGGGACATAGTAAATGATCCAAACACGGCATAATCAAAAACTATACAGTGCCTTGCAAAAGTATTCACCCCCTTTGACTTTTTACCTGTTTTGTTACATTACAAGCCTAAATTTCAATGTTTTGTTAATCTGAATTTTATGTGATGGATCAGAACACAATAGTCTAAGTTGGTGAACTGAAATGAGAAATATATACACATAAAACTATTTTTTAGAAATAGAAAACAGAAAATTGGCATCTACGTATGTATTCACCCCCTTTGATATGAAGCTCATAAAAAGCTCTGGTGCAACGAATTACCTTCAGAAGTCACATAATTAGTGAAATGATGTCCACCTGTGTGCAATCTAAGTGTCACATGATCTATCATTACATATACACACCTTTTTTGAAAGGCCCCAGAGGCTGCAACACCTAAGCAAGAGGCACCACTAACCAAACACTGCCATGAAGACCAAGGAACTCTCCAAACAAGTAAGGGACAATGTTGTTGAGAAGTACAAGTCAAAAAAAAAATCCAAATCTTTAATGACCCCCCCGGGGGACCATCAAATCTATCATAAGCAAATGGAAAAAACGTGGCACAAGAGCAAACCTGCCAAGAGACGGCCGCCCACCAAAACTCACAGACCGGGCAAGGAGGGCATTAATCAGAGAGGCAGCACAGAGACCTAAGGTAACCCCGGAGGAGCCGCAGAGTTCCACAGCAGAGACTGGAGTATCTGTTCATAGGACGACAATAAGCCGTACACTCTATAGAGTTGGGCTTTATATCAGAGTGGCCAGAAGAAAGCCATTACTTTCAGCAAAAACAAAATGTCACTTTTTAAATTGAGAAATGGCATGTGGGAGACTCCCAAAATGTATGGAAGAAGGTGCTCTGA
This sequence comes from Discoglossus pictus, assembly GCA_027410445.1. Taxonomy (NCBI): domain Eukaryota; kingdom Metazoa; phylum Chordata; class Amphibia; order Anura; family Alytidae; genus Discoglossus; species Discoglossus pictus. The sequence continues at coordinate 36,657,479 of CM050168.1, forward strand.
CAAATCACATCGCCCAAGGAACACCATCTTATTTTTCAGCAGCCAGGACTTGGAAACTGGTCAGAGTTGAGGGAAAGATGGATGGTGCCAAATACAGGGATATTCTTGAGCAAAACCTTTACCACTCTGTGCGTGATTTGAGGCTAGGACGAAGGTTCACCTTCCAGCTGGACAATGACCCCAAACACACTGCTAAAGCAACACTTGAGTGGTTTAAGGGGAGACATGTAAATGTGTTGGAATGGCCTAGTCAAAGCCCAGACCTCAATCCGATAGAAAATCTGTGCTCAGACTTCAAGATTGCTGTTCACAAGTGCAAACCATCCAAATTGAAGGAGCTGGAGCAGTTTTGCAAGGAGGAATGGGCAAAAATCCCAGTGGTAAGATGTGGCAAGCTCATAGAGACTTATCCAAAGCAACTTGGAGCTGTGATTGCGGCAAAAGGTAGCTCTACAAAGTATTGACTTTAGGGAGGTGAATAGTTATGCATATTGAATTTTTCTGTTATTTTGTTTGCTTCACAGTAGTTGTAAATGAAATGATGCAAATCCTCAAACAATCCATGTTAATTCCAGCTTGTGAGGCAACAAAAAACGAAAAATGCCAAGGGGGTGAATACTTTTGCAAGGCACTGTATGTAGTAATAAGTATTTCAATCGTACATGTACTTATCAAGCAGTAATTTTGATCAGCCAGCAAGTTTTCAATTTCATCTGTGTTAGATTATAATGTTACAAACTACCATGCCAGTCAGGGTGTGGGGGGCATTTTTTCTTGCCCTGGGCCGCTAGGCTGATGGATTCACTCTACTGGTGGTACCATGTTCAACTCTGGGTACTATAGAGGTGGCTGTGTCACTGTACTGGTGGTGCCATGTCCAGCTCTGGGTGCTATAGGGGTGGTTGTGTCACTCTACTAGTGGTGCCATGTTCAGCTCTGGGAACTATAGAGGGTGCTGTGTGACTGTACTGGTGGTACCATGTTCAGCTCTGGGTGCTATAGAGGTGGTTGTGTCACTGTACTGGTGGTGCCATGTTCAGCTCTGGGTGCTATAAAGGTGGTTGTGTCACTGTACTGGTGGTGCCATGTTCAGCTCTGGGTGCTATAGAGGTGGTTGTGTCACTCTACTGGTGGTGCCATGTTCAGCTCTGGGTACTATAGAGGTGGTTGTGTCACTCTACTGGTGGTGCCATGTTCAGCTCTGGGTGCTATAGAGGTGGTTGTGTCACTGTACTGGTGGTGCCATGTTCAGCTCTGGGTGCTATAGAGGTGGTTGTGTCACTGTACTGGTGGTGCCATGTCCAGCTCTGGGTGCTATAGGGGTGGTTGTGTCACTGTACTGGTGGTGCCATGTTCAGCTTTGGGTACTATAGAGGTGGTTGTGTCACTGTACTGGTGGTGCCATGTTCAGCTCTGGGTACTATAGAGGTGGTTGTGTCACTCTACTGGTGGTGCCATATTCAGCTCTGGGTACTATAGAGGTGGTTGTGTCACTCTACTGGTGGTGCCATGTTCAGCTCTGGGTGCTATAGAGGTGGTTGTGTCACTGTACTGGTGGTGCCATGTTCAGCTCTGGGTACTATAGAGGTGGTTGTGTCACTGTACTGGTGGTGCCATGTTCAGCTCTGGGTACTATAGAGGTGGTGCCATGTTCAGCTCTGGGTGCTATAGGGGTGGTTGTGTCACTGTACTGGTGGTGCCATGTTCAGCTCTGGGTACTATAGAGGTGGTTGTGTCACTCTACTGGTGGTGCCATGTTCAGCTCTGGGTACTATAGAGGTGGTTGTGTCACTCTACTGGTGGTGCCATTTTCAGCTCTGGCTACCATAGAAGTGGTTGTGTCACTGTACTGTAATACTGGGTGAATTATGGTTGTGGATAACACCTTGCTCGCGTGGTTATATTCACATTTAATATGCCCGATATTTGTATGTATTGTTTTATAAATAGTTTTGTGGTAATTCAAGGAATATTATGTGACTTTGCCTTCTGATCATATGGTACCAAGTAATAGGGGCACCACAGTTTGCTTTTCTTAATGTATTGTTACCATTACATTTTTTCTATAAATATGCTGTAACCTGTTCAATAAATAGATCTTCTGGTTAAGACATAGGTGGGAGAAACATGCTCTTTTCCTCAATGCTGTGACTTCCATGCTCTGTTTGAGCTGAGTGAGGAAAGGCCACCAAAATACTCCAGCTGGTGAAGTGGGCAAAGTACCCGCTGCATGGACAGAGAGTTGGCCCTGCGCTGCGACGTAACGTAATAAACGTTTAGTATAGTCAGAGCCGTATACTGGTAACTGGTTACTCTGGGCTGTATATGCCCAAGGAGTGATTTTTAGGATCCCAAAAAGCATGCAGTTAGACAAAGGCTTACAAATAAGGAAACATTACACACTTCAATGTAAAGTACATCTTATGAGGAAGCTCTAATGTATTACTTTACTCAGTCTATAACCGAAAGCAACCAAGATGTTCTGCTTAAGATCACACACAACTATTTAGATTAACAGAAACCAGTTTAGGTAAAATCTTTACTTTTTACATTAGAATGTCACCATTCTCTTCCTCACTTCCTTTTTTGGAGTGTGAATATGCACTTTTTTTTTATCTATTCAAAACGTTAAGGGGGAGTTTGGGGGATTTGATAAGGCATTCACAGATTCAGGCAATATTGCATACCTTTACTACATACTCCAAGGGGGGTGGGGAGTTTGTTAGGGGATGGAGGTGCTATGAGAGTCTAATGCTCACATCAAACACAGCTTCTACTGCTAGGCTGTCACATACTTCACAAACATGAAGATTTTCCTAAACTGCAGTCCTCATTTGACACCAAATTGTTATTAAAGGGCCATCAAAACCCAGCATTGATGGTGTGCAGAAGTTTTCATGAATTCCTAAAACTGATTTAGAAGTGGACTCCCATATGAAATCCCTCCCATATGAGCCTACACACATAAGGTTGTGACTGTGGCTATCAAACCGTACAATATTTATTGTGCGTATGTATATAAATTATAGGTAAGCATTATTGAGTACTATATACTATACTTACTCTTAATTTGCAAAAAGTTGGATAAGCAACTGCCTTTGAATTGTTGGATCACAAATGACTATTTTTTTTTTTTACCTGGTTTAAGATTAAAAGCAATTGTCTCTGGCCAGCGATTACAGATTATATATGCTTTCTGTTTTAACCTAGAACAAAAAATAAACATTATTTAAAAACAGAGGGGAAATAAATAGGAGATGGGATTTGAACTCACAACCTTCATCAAAACCAATCCACTACACCACCTCTCTATAAGACTAGGAGTGTATGAAAATAACTATATAAGTATATAAGAAAAGTAACACTTTTGTACTATGTCTGCACAGTTTGTTATAATTAGTACTACCATCCTGTATGTCTTATTATGTATACAACCATACAAAAGAGGTTATAAGCAGCCTAACCCACAATAACTTAAAGCTCAATTAACAGCAATTTCAAAAAGGAAAACCTTTTCCCCACATGCTTCTCCACCGCCCTTTGGTGCACAGCACATCCAACGAGTACAGTGGCTCTTTATTCCCCTTGGAGGTCCTTCTGTGCTTGATAAATGACATAAACAAGGCATATTTCATCACAATATCTGGCCCTACTATAGCATATGTCAGAGCTCCTTTTAATAATAATATTTAATAATAAAAACAGCAACAAATTCGTTTTTGTAACCACAATGTAAAATAAGAGTCTGCAGAAGCGACAATTTATTATTAAGTAGCTCGAGCAATGAATTGCTAAAAATAAGCGTGCTTCCTGACGACACGCATGGAACCAGAAATGTCTGTGGCTGCGCTGTTGGAGCACTTGTAATGCGGTGATGCTGCTATAGCAGTCGAGCCTTGCTGCTAGGACTGGAGGATATGAGTCAGCTTCCCCCTTCTGTTGCCACTGCCTCTCCATCCGTCAGCCCCGCCAGCCTCCACTGAATCCTGATGTAGACCTGCAGGAAAGTTATCGTGGAGCTGAGATAGTGGGGAGGGCACAAAGGCTTGGTCGATGTGAGCGGTGGGAGAGAAAACAGCTGTTTGAAAACCAAAGTATTCCCTGAGCGGATGCTTCATTGGGTGACAGACCCCTTTCTTTGTTATTTAGCCAAAAGTGGGACATGAACTTACAGTATTTTAAGTGACACAGCAAATGTCCCAGTTATTGCAAGTAAATAAAATTATCCGTTGGTGGTTGCTTTTTTTTTTTCTTTGAGTGGAAGTTAGACTAGCGCACTTGAAAGCTAGGCATTTTAAGAATAAACGGAGAAGACGCTCCCGGTCTCCTAATGAGTTCTCATTTGGGAGGGGTAAGCCATAAGAGCATGCTCAGATGAATAAATAATAATAGCCACAGAGACTATTAAGTCTAATCATAATTCTGTCTTATATCAGGGTTATACTGAGCTTGTCACCCACTGTGAGAGATAATAACTTGAGTCATTAGGAGATATGGAGGAACATTACATGTAATTTTTATTTAAAATACCTAACTTGTATGCTTAATTAGCCAATGCTTCCACTTATAACTGCAAATGGTAGTTTTTATTTGTTTATTTGTGTACTTTCCATTGCTGCACTTTAACTCCTTACAGCCTGATTGGTGAAAGCACATGATACTAAAATAATTTGGGATTTCTCTTTAATGGTGTCTGTCGCAAAGAAACAACCCTCAAGGCGTCCAAAGCTCCGCACCTAATCTAGAACCTCTTGTGCTGGTTTTGGTTCGCTAATATGTATTAGTACATATGCAGAGGATTATGGGTCAAAGGTCCTGGCTGTGTGGGCCTGCAGTTAAAGGGAGGAAGTAGCTGGAAACATCCTCTTAAGATCTCTGTTTTTCGGAGTCCTTACAAGTCTGTAAGCTACAAGCCCTCAGCGTCTCATTGCTCATCAGGGAATACTTACTGGTTTGAAACACCGAAGCCAAAACCTGCAAAAAACAAAAACAACTCCAGTTACTACCAATATCTGGGGAAAAGGGTACAAAATTAGTCTACCTACCTCAAGAAAGAGAATACTGGACAATATATACATATATAATTGGAATTGGTGGTTAAAGATTTTATGTGGAATTGTTAAATAATGGAGCTTGAAAGTTGTGTATTTTAAACATAAGTTACCAGAAACAATGCAACCTCTCCGCTATTACCTTTTTCGGAGGAGATGAAATAACTTGCAGTAAAGATAAAAAGCAACAAGAGTAATCCCAGTTGGCTATATGGCCATAACCCAAAAGGTTTATTGGTGTTCACGTTTCTTTCATTATTCTTTATTTATACCGACTGCCCATACGCTTGCTGCTTAGCACCCCCACTGCGAGAGTAAATCACCTTATTAAAATGAGAGGGAGGGTCTGTTCATGTAACTTATGCTTAAATACCAACCTTTCTAGCTCTGTTACCTAAAAAACTTCCACTATTGTTTTATAACCAATTAAATTTGATATGTATAGGAGTACGTATTTCTGCAAAAACTGGGGCATTTGCTGTATCCCTTTAAAAGGACATGTAGTAATGTAGTCCCACATTATCTATATACTTTTCAAGAACTGAACTTGACAATATATGCAATTATTCTGTAGTGGATCACGTTCTTTGTATATATTTATATATAAATTGAAAAAGGACTTTCAATTTTGGGACATTCTGTAGTATCAATGCTTTCAATTGGAAATCTACGAAGCAACGATAGTATGTCTCTTGTTGCTGCCAATACATAGGTATCCTCTAGGATTTCCCTTATTTCCTCTATTTTTAAGAATAACTGATGACTCCTTTAAATCACATAACATTTACCCATAGCCATGAAAAGTTATTTAAAGGGACTTTTGGGGCAACTTATTTTGTTTTGTTTTAACTAGGTGACTTTAATAATTTTATCCTCTCCGTCATAGGAAATTTACACTATTCTTAGTTTTAAAAAGCCCCCAGTGTAACAGATTCCCAATTTCCAAAACCTCCCCCTGGCTTCCTGTTCTCTGTCATGTAGGACACCATGTTTCAGTCATGACAAGGAGGGGCTTAACACTACCAGGGTCTCGTGATTCTCATACGTGCAGCAGAGCAACATGAGACACTGGTCATGATAAGCCTCTCATTGTGTGTGTTTTGCCTTAGGTCATAGCTGTAAAGCTTGCCACCTTATATGAGAGAGAACTGGAAGAAATGTAGAAGAACTAGAAGCTAAACATCTGTTGATCTGGTGGTTCTTAGAAGTAAACATAGTACAATGTATATGACAATTATATCGGAGTTAAAACATTTTATATAAAAATATTTTTTATTATTATATTCAGTTTTCCTTGATGTATTTGATAGCAGATATGCCTTTCACTATTCCAGAAACCTTGCACTTATGGAAATTTATAAAACAAAATACTATGGGAAGGAAAATGAGACTTAACTTACACAATGCTAATTGATTATTTATTGTGTCAATTTTGCAATATATATTCGGACTTGATGCAACAAAATAAAAATTATTTAAACCGGAAAATTACAAACCCTTTCAAAATCTACCAACAAAAGGAGATAAGAATGACAGTGATGGCTCTGTGCTAAATAATTTAACATAATAGTTAAAGGATCACTGTTATTTTACCCCATAAAAACTTTTTGATTAACTAAGCTTGTTAATGGGCATGAGCTTATGCCTACCTGCAAACCCTACTGCTACAGTTTTCAAAGACCGGGACCTCCATGTTTTGCCATGTGTTTAATATTGTATTTTTTGTACTTATAGGCAAGCTGTGTGCTTTTGAACATGTATTGGAATGGGGTAGGGGTCATACAAAAGCTCCAATGATAAAACAACCGAAGTTGTTTACGACATTATAGAAACAGTCAGGTGTTAAGTGATACATACCACCACTGCTACCCGCCGCAGGTCCCCCGCTGCCAGACCCAAACCCAGAGAATCCACTGTTCTGTGCCCCAAAGCCTGTGCCCTGTTGGGACAAGGAGCCAAAGGACGGGGTGTTCTGGTTGGCCAAGCCCCCAAACGTGTTGTTACCGGAGCTGCTTCCAAAACTGTGGGAGGGAAACAAAGTTACTGGGAGAAATACCCAGGCTGGAAAAATATCTGTACATGTACAATATACATGGATGTGCTAAAAAGGAGCATTGCCAAAATAAGATTCACACATATTACAGTTGATTGTTATTAACAATTGTAACTGGACGTGTTGGATAATTCATCTTGAAAGCAGAGTATTTTAAAGAAATTATCTATAAAAAAAAAAAAAACACATCTTCCTTTATCTAAGGCTAAAATTAACAAATTAAAAAGTTATAAATTGAGTTGCAGGTCAATGAGGAAAATAAGTATTTGACCCCTTTGTCTTCGTACTTGGTAGCAAAACCCTTGTTGGCAATCACAGGGGTCAGACGTTTCTTGTAGTTGCCCACCAGGTTTGCACACATCTCAGGAGGGACTTTGTCCCACTACTCTTTGCAGATCCTATCCAAGTCATTAAGGTTTTGAGGCTGATGTTTGGCAACTCGAACCTTCAGTTCCCTCCACAGATGTTCTATGAGATTAAGGTCTGGAGACTGGCTAGGCCACTCTAGGACCTTAATGTGCTTCTTCTTGAGCCACTCCTGTGTTGCCTTAGCTGTGTGTGTTGGGTCATTGTCATGCTGGGATACCCATCCACGACGCATTTTCAATGCCCTAGCTGAGGAAAGGAGGATCTCACCCATGATTTGACGGTACATGGTCCCGCCCATCGTCCTTTTGATGTGATGCAGTTGTCCTGTCACCTTAGCAGAAAAACACCCCCAGTGCATAATGTTTCCACCTTCATGTTTGACGGTGGGGATGGTGTTCTTGGGGTTATAGGCAGAATTCCTGCTCCTCCAAACAGGGCGAGTTGAGTTGATGCCAAAGAGCTCGATTTTGGTTTAATCTGGACACAACACTATAACCCAGTTCTCCTCTGAATGATTCAGATGTTCATTGGCGAACTTCAGACGGGCCTGTACATGTCCTTTCTTGAGCAGGGGGACCTTGCAGGTGCTGCAGGACTTCAGTCCTTCACGGCGTAATGTGTTACCAATTGTTTTCTTGGTGACTATGGTCCCAGCTGCCTTGAGATCATTAACAAGATCATCCCATGTAGCTCTGGGCTGATTCCTCACTGTTCTCATGATCATTGCAACTCCAAGAGATCTTCCATGGAGCACCAGACCGAGGGAGACTGGCACTTATTTTGTGTTTCTTCCATTTGAGAATAATCGCACCAACTGCTGTCACTTTCTCACCAAGCTGCTTGGCGATGGTCTTGTAGCCCATTCCAGCCTTGTGTAGGTCTACAATCTTTTCCATGACATCCTTGGACAGCTCTTTGGTCTTGGCCATGGTGGAGAGTTTAGAATCTGATTGATTGCTTTTGTGGACAGGTGTCTTTCATACAGGTAGCAAGCTGAGATTAGGAGCACTCCCTTTAAGAGAGTGATCCTAATCTCAACTCGTTACCTGTATAAAAGATACCTGGGAGCCAGAAATCTTCCTGATTGATAGGGGATCAAATACTTATTTCCCTCACTGATCTGCAAATCAATTTATAACTTTTTAGACATGCGTTTTTCTTGTTTGTTTTGTTGTTATTCTGTCTCTTACTGTTAAAATGCAACTAGGTTAGTGATAATATGCACCTATTAACAAATAACGTTTATGGTACTTTGAAATAAGCATTTTGCTAATGTGAGACGCAATATGCTATTTTACAGCCCATTGTGCTGGGGGCAGGTTACATCTCACCAATTAGCGCCCAATTTGTATTTGAGTCACACACTTGCAAAATATTGCAAAAAAAAATTAATGCTGAACATCTCACAAATGATTTACTTTAAAAAAATAGCTAGTGCAGCCTATAGCCAATTTTTCATGCTATTTAAGAACTTAAAAAACAAAACAAACAGTGTGTCAGTCAGATTTAACATCTTCCAAGAATTATGTACTTTGTATTTAACTTTTATATTTGTTGCAGATATTTTTCAAATTTAAAACTAAATCTGAGCTGGGGTGAAGTGTTGATTTTAAAGACTCTTTTTTTAAAGGGACACTGTAGTGGTAAATACATCATTGAAAGTATAAGCTTATTATTAAGTCTAGCATAATGAAAACCATGTTGGCCTAATTATACATTTATATATATTTTTTTAAATGTTCAAGTTAAAAAAAAAAAAAAAAAAGTTTTTAAGGGCTGCATTTTTGACTCTCTCTACTCCCATCCCTCAGCAAGCTTTGAATCTCCATATTGCATCTAAAGTACAGAGCACAGGCAACTTCTTACTGTCTGAGAGGACATGTGGTGCGGCTTCTCACCACATGACCACTTGATCCTACAGGATGTAAAAGAAGATGCAATATGGAGAGTCGCTGCTTCCTCCCCATCCACCTCAAACATTGGCAGGCTCTGAAGAATGGGAGTAAGGAGAGACCAAATGGATAAGCAGAAAGAAGCCTAAAAATATAAAATTCATAACTTTACATAATTAGGCTAAATACATTTACATTATTCTAGATGCAACTTACACTTTGAAAGGGCTAGGACTCCATTTTCCACTACATTTAATTACTCTATCAGTTGATGGTTAAACAAATAGTTTGACATGCAAAACAGCCACATTATTAATGGATCCTGCCATGGAGGCAAATGTCTTACCCAAATCCTCCTGTGTTAGCAGCGGCTGTACCCTCGCCGAACACTTTGCCTCCCGTCGAGCCCAGAGGGCTTGAAAAGGCTGGGGCTGTACCAAATGCCGGCACCCCTCCGAAACCAGGGGATCCCCCAAAAGTTGGAGGGCTGCCGAACACCGGAGCAGCACCAAAGCCACCTGAGCAAAACAGAGGCAAAAAAAAAAAAAAGAAAATAGAGGAGGAGGGAAAGAAGGAGACACGAGAAAACAAAACATCACACATATGGTATTAACACACAAACTCAACAGTACATGGCGGCCATGATGGTGCATATAGAGTAAACTAGTGTGGACAAACCTGGGCTTACGGTTTGTAACGAATAGTCAGTTTGGGGAAAGAGGTGTGATGATGACAAACGGTGACCATTAAAATAAATCTCTCATTATTATTTCTCAGTGACTGTGTGAGACTTGCCAGGATTGGGGTGCAGTATATATGAAGGAGCAGCTATTAAATGGGATAAGAGAAGCCCGGGATACAAAAAAATAATAAACATGGCTTTATAACAACCTATGGTAAATTGATCAGCTGCTAATTATTGTCATCTTGAGAGAAGTAAACCAGAGAGGCCAGAGGGATAGATGGTGGGCAGAGGATTGAGAAAAGAAGACAACTGTACAATGAAAATGTTGCATGTATGCTAGGGGTGTCTGCATTTCTCTAGGAGCTCCAGTGATTTATCCCCATGCGTCCACTGTTCAATAGATAACATGCCTTCAGACGCCAGGCTACCAGTAAGTGCTAAAGGCATACAAGGTATACATATACATACACACAAAGTCTTAAAAATTAGATTTTCTCTAAAATGGTTTCATGTTCATGGTTTACACAGCTGCTAATGTTCTTTGTTATATTTTTCCTAAATTGCACGGGTCCTTTAAGAGTAGGAAGAAGGGCAGCCAATTAAAATGAGCAATGGAGATAAAAAAAAAAAAATATGAGCCGCGGGACTTAGAAAACGGCTGCCCCGAGCACAGCGGAAAACATAAAAAAAAACACAAAATACACACAAAAATAAAATAAAAACCTTAACCACAGCAAGGTGGACACCCAGGACGTCTGGAAGACAGGTTACACCTCAATTTCAGTCCAATTTAAAAAGTTTAGACACTCGAAAATCCCCTAAGCGACAGAAAAAATGGCCACAGAAAAAAACAAAAATTGGGCTACACGACCCCTAAAGCCGCATAATACCACCAAGCACATACGACTTTTACAAAAATCTGTACGAGGTACAACGTACTCCATTAGCAAGGACGCTAAATCATGCACACCCGCGTACCACATACATATTCGCCGCCATTTTACAACAAAAACTTACACAATGCGTAAGTACACAGCTACACAAACGGCTTTCCCTCGTGCACGCAGCCTATTTACACTACACACACTGCTGACACTTACACCTCAGCTCAACAGCAGTGCAAATCTGCATTGGATGCTGCAGGAACATCAAGACAGATTGTTAGCTCTTTAGCACATTCCTTGCTGCATATATAAATTACAAATAGGTAAAGTATATTAATTTAGGATTTCAATAATTAATTAATTTGCAAAAAAAATAAAAATACACAAAAAACACCACAGTATTGCAAAAAACCACAAAGACCTTCACTGCGCACCTCACAAGGAACGCTAACGGTGCTCAGGGGACACAAAGTAGGCCAGGGGAGAGGCTTGCAATAAGCGCCAAAAGGAGATGGGTGCGGACCTTACAATAAGCCCAAAAGCGCCTCTGATAACAAAAAATACACCAACCCAGAGGCTTGCAATGAGCGCCTTTGGCGCTCATTGCGAGCCACACGATGAGCACCAAAGGCGCTCAGCGTGAGGCTCACAATGAGCGCCCAAGGATCTTAGCCGACGAAAACACAGCATTACCTGCCTTACAATTTAATTGCCGTAATTTTTTAAAGGACAAGTCGCTAGTATATATATATATATATATATATATATATATATATATATATATTTATATATATATATTACCGAGTTAAAACATTTATATAACACAAAATAAAAGTTTGACCTAGGGGCACCTTTAAGTCGGTTGTAATACAGGACACTTCCTAGAATCCTGCATTCTTGATATAGACAGTAAATGGATCCTGCTGGAAGAGAAGGTCACTTCTGTCCCTGTGTATATGGCACCTGCTGCTCACACTCCAGGCCCTTCTACACGGCTTGGCAGGACAGGTCAGTGCGAGCATGCTACCTTCTTATGTAGCAGCCTCAGTTACTTCTAGTATCACAATACTGTAGTCTGCACAAATACAAGGACGATCAACTGAGACCTTGGCAGGCAAGTAGAGGCCAGCTGATAAGCATTAGGGCATTATTCGTTTTATCATTACTGATAGTGACATATGCAGCTGTATTCAGTCTATTAAATGGCCATTTACAGTTTTTAGAATAAACATCCCAGGGAAGCTTAATATACTCATGTAAAAAAAAACCTGTTTTAAACATTACAAAAAGTATGTAAAGACAAATTTATTAAGCCATTATACTTTTTTAAACTTAATTTACGGTATGTAAAAAGTATATGGAAAATATGGCGGGTTGTTTTCCTTAGCCTTTTCGAACTAATTTATTTTTATTTAGATTAAAAGTCTAAAGTATTAATATGTTTATTTGCTTACAGTCTAGTAAGCTTCTGGCTTCAAGTGCTACCCAAAAATAATGGATTGATCTGCAGGAGTTCGGTTGCACATTTTTTTTTAAATCTTACATCTGTTCATTAGCACAACTTGTCCGATAGGCTACCCCTGTACAGCACTACAGAATATGTTGGCGCCTTACAAATAAGAGAGGATAACAATAATAATAACAATAATAATAATAATAATAATAATAGCATAAGTTATTGGGTGGCACTTGAAACCAACTGTTTACCAGCATGTTAAATTTTAGTACATATGTTTTTAAAGAATTCTTATTTTTTAATTAAACTTAAGAATTGCAAAAAAATATATAATAATTTGTTAGAATAGAAAACACGTGTTTTTGATAATCTACAGTTGTCCTTTAATATGAAAATAACTAGTTTATATGTGTCCGTTTGAAACTTGCCACCCACTATGCTCTAAGTAGCTGTTGAATAAATGTGTCAAATATAGGCTTTATACGTCATCATGAAAGCAGTTATAACAAAAGCAATATGTTAAATTGCTATGAGATATTTGGGCAGAATGAATGGGCAACAGACAAGTTTAGACACTTGCTTCCCCACAACAGAGACAGAAGGCAAACAGCTACATAGAAAGCTAGCCCTAAATAATTTATTGAGACTGATCAGAGACTTGGTTACAAGCAGCTTTTTTTTTTAGGACATTGTGTTTGTGGCTTTTATTTATTCAGAGGGGAACCGCAAATGTGCGAAGATAAAATGTGTGTGTACACGGAGGAAGAAGGGGTCAGTTACAGGTAAAAAGGACAACAGCTGCATAATGTCCAGGATAAAGGGAAATACATGTGCACTTTTGTATGTGATTGTTTTTAATTTGTGCTGGTGCTGTATTTATATCCCAACAGTATGCGGCCCTCAGCTCCTGCTGCAGTGCATGTATCCCAACAGTAGGCGGCCCTCAGCTCCTGCTGCAGTGCACGTATCCCAACAGTAGGCGGCCCTCAGCTCCTGCTGCAGTGCACGTATCCCAACAGTAGGCGGCCCTCAGCTCCTGCTGCAGTGCACGTATCCCAACAGTAGGCGGCCCTCAGCTCCTGCTGCAGTGCACGTATCCCAACAGAAGGCGGCCCTCAGCTCCTGCTGCAGTGCACGTATCCCAACAGTAGGCGGCCCTCAGCTCCTGCTGCAGTGCACGTATCCCAACAGTAGGCGGCCCTCCGCTCCTGCTGCAGTGCACGTATCCCAACAGTAGGCGGCCCTCAGCTCCTGCTGCAGTGCATGTATCCCAACGGTAGGCGGCCCTCAGCTCCTGCTGCAGTGCATGTATCCCAACGGTAGGCGGCCCTCAGCTCCTGCTGCAGTGCATGTATCCCAACAGTAGGCGTCCCTCAGCTCCTGCTGCAGTGCATGTATCCCAACAGTAGGCGGCCCTCAGCTCCTGCTGAAGTGCATGTATCCCAACAGTAGGCGGCCCTCCGCTCCTGCTGAAGTGCATGTATCCCAACAGTAGGCGGCCCTCAGCTCCTGCTGCAGTGCATGTATCCCAACGGTAGGCGGCCCTCAGCTCCTGCTGCAGTGCATGTATCCCAACAGTAGGCGTCCCTCAGCTCCTGCTGCAGTGCATGTATCCCAACAGTAGGCGGCCCTCAGCTCCTGCTGAAGTGCATGTATCCCAACAGTAGGCGGCCCTCCGCTCCTGCTGAAGTGCATGTATCCCAACAGTAGGCGGCCCTCAGCTCCTGCTGCAGTTTATGCATTCCAACAGCAGGCGGCCCTCCGCTCCTGCTGTAGTTTTTGCATCCCAACAGCAGGCTGCCCTCATCTCCTGCGGAGGTGTTTGTATCTCAATTGTAGGTGGCCCTCATCTCTTGAAGTCCCATATTAACAATATACTCTTTTAAAGTTAGTGGATAAAATGTTCTCTTTGAAAGTAGAATAATACACAGCCTGTAATCTATTACATGCAATTATTCTTTATTGTGGGTGTCCACAGTTTTGTTTGATTTCCATAAATTGTCACACTAATGTGTGACCTTACTGTACGTTTCACTGACATTTTTATGAAATACCTAAATAAGAACATTATCAGCTATTTAAACCATGAGAATAAAAGCATTTTTGAAAAAATCCTAAACCTTTGAGACCGTCTCATTCGGACTTCCATCTTGGACTGTAAGTGCTTTCCAATAAGGAGTTGCTACAATATTTATTTATATCGTCAAGGGATTATTCAAAGTGGCAGCCTTTCAACATAACTGAACGGATATATTATCTAAATCCAATGCTTCTGACATTCCTCTCGGGCATTTAGAAATTAAACCTATATTTATTTTCAAACTGTAAAAATAATTTGCATATCATTTCTTTTTAAGAGATTATTATAAATATAAGACCTCAGTGATTCCTTAGTACTCTAAAAATAAAAGCTGTTAACATTAAAGTATAGAAATAACTAAACTTTAATTATGAGCTTTAAACTTTGTAATACTAGTAGTTTTACTTTAAAGCTCTTACCTTTATAGGTTTCTGCCTGTTGTCCTGTGGTGCTTAGCTCCACCCCTTTTATATAATATGGGGTAGGACAACTGTAGCAGACTTTCTGCTGTGTGCTCTGGGATAGGCCTCAGATTTACAGACACCAGAGCACACAGCAGGACGTCTGCTACAGCTGCCCCACCCCTAAGTATAAAAAAAAAAAATCAGACAGCCTTAAGCACCACACAGCAATAGGCAGAAACCTATAAAGGTAAGAGCTTTAAAGTAAAATTACTAGCATCACAATTATAAATCAAGTATAATTATGAATGTACTTTCAGTTTAAACAGCATTTACACGAAGTATAAATACACACACACACACTTCTGGCCCATGTACACACAAGTCAGAGGTAAAATACCTGTTTTTGTAGGACTGGTGAAGCTGAAGCCTTGGCTAGCCACGCTGCCTCCTGCACTGAATGTTCCTGAAGATTTCTGCTCACCAAAAGATGAGCTGCCGAATCCGAAAGTCTTGGCACCACTGTTACCAAAGAGGCTGGAGGTGGCTGGGAGGGGATAAATAGGCCGTGTAAGTATTTGTCTTATAGCAGAAACTATACAGAAAAGCATCACATACTACAGAAAACACAAAAAAAAAGACCACAACCAGTTGAATTGGATATGTTACAGTCCAATCATTGTATACTACTGCCTTTTCAATAGTATACCGATTGGTGGTTTACTTAGCTCTTAAAGGAAGATTACTTCAAACTTGAATCTAAATGTATTGCTAAATGACCACTGCTCATAGGATGGCTTTTAAAACTTGCATTTGGCATGTTAGCACTTGACGTTTCAGCACATCTGCTGCTATCCTCGCCCTATCAGATGTCTAGGTAGTGGTAGAGCATCTGCCCAGGAGGCTGCCTCCTGCCTGCAGTTGTCATAGGCCTAGTAGTCTCCTTGGCAGTTCCTCAACTACCCCCTGAACACCTAAACAGGTAATGGAAAATATAATTAATGCTTGACAATAAAAGACTAAGTTTAACTTTTTGAAAGCTACCTTGAATTGTTTTTCTTCAATTACTGATATTTTTGCTAGCCAGTTGCGAACCTAAAAAAAAACAAAAAACGAAGCTATATTGTACGACCACTGCAGTTTAGTCCATCAATAAGATCAAATATTAAACACTGAGGATTTTTTTTTTTTATACTCCTTAACTATTCCCCATTCTCACATGTTGAGTCTTAATAAATTCTACAGGACAATCAAAAACAGGCATAACATGACAAGAAAATAACACAGTAATGACCTGCAGGCAGTGCTCAGGACACAACTGACACTCACTTTGGGTGTTGGAGGATCCAAATCCTGGGCTAGATGTTCCAAATGGGTTTTTGTTGGCAGCCTCCTGGCTTGGTTTCCCTCCAAGTCCGCTGAAGAATCCTCCTCCTCCTCCGCCTCCAGTGTTACTGCTTGCACCAAACAGACCTCCACCGGAGGAAGTCGGCTGCAAATACATCGACAATGTGTACTGGTAAGTTATTGTGTTTTCTTATTGTATACCAAAAAGTATATTATTTTCCAACAAATAGAAACAGATTAAATATTCAAATCCTGTCCAGTTTACACATTCTGGCGTAAGGTTGAAACTTGGCTAACAGGAAAAAATGCATATCAAAAATAAAATTTTGAACCTCACTTAATTTTGTTTGGAGGACTAGATAGAGATACATTTATAAATTGCTATTATGATTTAAGTTTCCAGCAATCTCCAAAAAGGAAATGATTGAGAAAATGTATCTCTGAAGAAGCACCTAAGATATCTGGACGTATAGAAACTTTGAATAGACAAATATTAATTGATATATAACAGAGAAGGCCCTTTTTGTTTCTTATGTATAGTTTTCTTTGTATTAAAAAGTATTTTTGTATGTGATGTTTATTGATTAATATACTTTATGATGTAAAAAATTTAAAAAAGAATAAAAAGAAATTCAAATCCTGTAGCAGCTATTACCCGATTTACGGACACAGCCAACACAAATATCAAAACTGATCTGTAACGGCTTGTGGATTCGTCTTATGGAAGAGACATATATTGGGAATTTTATTATACTAGATTTAACCTTTTCTGAATTGTAATGCCCTAGCAAGCGGAGCTAATTATTCAGATTCTGTGATAATTATTTATTATAGTCTACCCCCATAGCAAAAGCTTGTTGCCAAAGGAAACCACAAGTCTCCAGAAAATGAAGATCATTTTGTTATAAGCTTGTGTCTGAAAAATTAGCACAGGCAGACAAAGCCACCACCCTCTCTGACATAGTGGGTGAATACCAGCAGCAGTGGAGCCTGAAAGTTTTCTTTTTTTTTTTGAAATGGCTGTAGAGGGCAGTACTATACACTTACAGTCCTTGACTAGGAACAAATGTCTTGGTGGGTGCCACCCAGATATCAATGGATAAGATACTTAAACCACAAAAACAGAAGTAAGGAAAATCCCACAATAGGTGACATATTTGTTCCAAGGGATTTTCCTTTACTTCTGTTTTTAAAAGTTTAATAAAAGTTATATCTTATTGTGACAAATTTAGTCCTGTGAGTGTACCAATTAACAGATATGCTCTTCTTTTTCTCTTTTTTTATGTTTTATTTATTTATTTTTTAAAAACCACTGAATAATGTTCAACTTCTAATAAAAACATTTAGCTCATGTGGTTATGGTTTTAAAGTCATTTTTTCTTACACTCCAAAATCCTGGCACTGCATATATACATTCTTAAAAAGAATTTTAAAGAGGGTTCAGAGAATCTTATTCTGTGTTACGCTTTCAATATTTTATTTTTATTGGGTTTGAGTTGATTATGGCGTTTTTTATGACGACTTCATAGAATAAAATAGTTCAGCCCTTTTTTTAACTTAAATATTTTAAACAAATATATTTATCACAGTTCTGTATGAGTCAATAGACAACCTTACATTCAAAAGTAAAACTTATTTTAATGTGAATTCCCCATGAAGGGACACAGTGGCGGTTGCAAATGTGGTATCATTTAAATCTACATGTAGCAAAAAGTAGTTCAGTACTCTAATATATTTCCCAAAAAAATATTGCAGTAAAATTAAATTGTAGTTTTTAAAATAAAAGCTCTGCCAATCATCCTTTTTAATCACTGCCAATTACTCGCTTGGAGTTCACATGTTGAGAAGAATTGAAAGATATGGATGACAGATGAGAATACAGTTCAGAGCTTAATTTGCCAATTCTTTCAATAACTGAGCGTGTCAGATACAATTCTGTTTTTCACTATTATACATGGATAAATTATTCTTTATTTAAAAATGATGTCCACAGAGGAAGTGATTTTTTTTTCTACAGTTTTCCTTCAATAAGTATCTGATTTTATGACAAATAGAAGTGAATTTGTAACTTCCTTTTATTGGAGAGTAAATCAGAAATCTAAACCACATTAGAAGCAAGGCTTCATCTCCTACTTGCTTACATTTGAATACGGATACTAACAAAAGTCTCCCTCCTATACAAATCAGTTGGAGACAAAAGAAAAGGGTAAATACAAACTTAAATCACCAATTAATCCTCTACTCTCTCCAATTACTTGCCAAGCTCTTGTTTCTTCCTTTTATTACTTCACCTTTTGTATTATTTATCCCTTTAGATTGTAAGTTTGCGAGTTTTCAATCTTATAAGGTGCTTTAAAAAAAACAACAACAAAAAAACACCATGAATGGTGTTTTCTTTGTATTTAACCCCTGCACAGCGCTACGGAATATGTTGTCACTTTACAAAAAAACATAATAATAATAATAATAATAATAATAATAATATGGACTACCATGGTAGGGGTACATACTATTTGCCATTGGGGTCCATAAGGACCCCCCTGGTATAGGACTTCATTTTAAGTGACATAGGGATCCATATGGTATATGGGTTATTTTTATAGATCATGGGGGTCTGAGTATTGAGGGGGAAATCCCGGGGGATACTCAAGCTCTGGTGGTAGCGAGTATTGAAGTGGAATCCTGGGGGTAGAAGATCATAGGCAAAGGCGTCATAACCCCCCTGTATTTTTTTATTTTATTAATTATTTAAACTTTTTCACTACCATGCTAAGTGACAGGCAAGGAGGGAAGTAACTTGTTTGGCTAAGGGGGGACTGTGGACAGTAAAGGAGATGGGGCTAACATTAGGAGAGAAGGTGGGAAGTGTTGCTTCATCATTGGAAGCTGTCATTGGACAGAGAAGAGGGTGGGCTCAATGGTGACGCCATCTCCACATCACATATGCATAGCAGTCCCAATGGTTTGCAATATACAGCTCGGTATAGCTGTGACTCGCCGCCGCCACCACTATGCACCCCTTCACGCCCAATCAAGGCATACAGAACCGTTAAGGTGGTCCACTGGGTAAGCTGTTAAAGGCTGCTGGGATAAGAGTAAGGATTTTTAAACATTTTCCCTGATATTAAGACTAATTCTCCAAATCAACATACTATAATTATATGGCCATTTATAGATCTTGCTTAACCCTTAGCCACAGTCAGCCTGCCTGGGAAGCCAACATTAAGTGAATCAGTGGCCCTTAAAAACTTAAGTCGAGCCTGACTTTTAAGAGACATGCAACATTTTTTTTTCCTGCATCTAAAATTGCATGTTTTAAACATTACCATGCTGTGATAATTACATTCATATTCTGTGTTCTTAAGCAGCTCACATCACCTAATATACAGATGCTTTGTAACAATTAAATGCCAGTGCTCGAACTCTGACACAAATTGAACTTCTATATATGAACTCTTTTATAGGAGACTAACTTGAGTTTAAACCAACAGCGGAGATTCCAAATACAGTAAAACCACATTTGGACTGCTGTTAAAGGGGAGGTTTCATTTAAAGTAAGTCAAGAGAATAAAGAAATCCAAAAGAATGCACATTTTTTAGCTTCATCTGCATGTCACCACCCACAAACCTTAGTTGTGATAGAATTAAACTGTAAACAACTGTTCAATGTTAAACAGGTTTCCTGGCCTGTTTGGGACATATAAGTGTACATAACCTTTTAATTAGGTATTAAATATAAAATGCAACCACTTAAGGCATTAATACCTGTCCAAAAATGCTGGTGTTGGTGTTCTGAGGTTGCCCAAACAATGATCCAGAGGAGTTAGAGGCAAACCCTGAAAGACAAAAGCAAAACAATAAACCTAATCCATTTTTTCAAATAATGTAAAATTTAAAAGGCTAGAGATTATCTTTAAAATGCCCTAACAGGAGCTAGATGTTTTAAATCGGACAGCGTTCATTAACAGCATTTATATTCAGCGATTTGGAAAAGCAATATTCAATATTATTATTATAGTTTATTTATAACGCGCCAACAAATTCCGTATCGCTGTACATAAATTAGGTTCAGACAATAATAAATACAGATTAACATTTAGCAAAGGAAGGAGGGCCCTGTCTTTGAGCTAGGAATCCATCGTCCATGGTGAATTCCCAAAGAACTTAGGATAGAAACTCGCAGACTTACAATCATTTACTATTTTAAAAAAAGCTCCAGACCCATCCATCCCCTGAATGAAGGGGGGGGGGGCTATTTAATTCGCACATCACAAATACTGTAGGATAGTGGGTGCTGACTATAAAGTGTGTTTGTACATAGCTTCCAGCTCAGGTTACACTGCTCCCTAATGGGAGACTGTTCTAAATGGTTAGAAACAATTTATGTCTAGACTGGAAACTGGGGAAACTTGGCAAGGGCATAAATGTGTGTAATCATGTAGGATGCCTCCCAGTCAGAGTTGCTACTACCACTTGATGAGCTTAGAAGCTCTGGAGACAAGCAGCTTAATTTGAATTTTAAAAGTTGTTTGAAAACAAGTTTAATATTGAATATTGTTTTTCTAAATGATAACATTTTTTTTTTTTTTTTTTAAGAATCTCCGCCTAATTAAAACATTTAACTCATGCAGTACCTCCACCAACCGCTAGATGACAATTTTCCGACAGTGCTGCACAATGTATATAAGGCACGCCGACAGAAGAGGCCTTGAGCTAAGAGTCGGGCCCAAGGGCAGAGTGCCCATGCTGAACATAGAAATGGCCTCGCCTTCGAGTTGCGCCACGGAGGAGCAAATCATTTTAGCCTTTCCAAGGCAAGACACCGCCATCTAGCGGCTGCGCTTACACACGGGATAGATCCAACTTATGTTAAAAAGTACCACTATCTAGTGCCCTTCCAGTTACACCGCTCTTTTACATGAAGAGGATACAGGCAAGCACTCACCTGAAGACTGGCCAAAACTAAAGCCAGAAGATGAAGTGGTGGTTGTAGACTGGCTGACACTGCCAAAAACTGGGGCACCTTGTCCAAAGGTGGAAGTCTGTCCAAATGCCGGGGCAGTGCTCTGCCCAAAAAGACTTCCACCTCCTGCAGTGGAAGCGCCACTTGTGTTTGATTGTTGCCCAAAGGAGAAAGAACTGGCACTGCTAGTATTGGCAGAGCTTCCAAACAGACTGGCACTGCTGGATGCAGCTGTAGAAGCAGGGGTTTGCCCAAAGCCTGGTTGGGATCCAAAAGTAGACTGGGAGAAAGAGAAGCTACTAGCAGAGCTGGCAGGGGCTTTCCAGAATGCCGGGGCCTGGCCAAAAGTAGGTTGTCCAAAGCTTCCACCTGCACCTGCTGCTCCAAATGCTGGTGTACCAAATCCAGTGCCTGTATTGGCAGTAGTATTAGCTGGGACGCCAAATCCACTACCGGTATTGGCAGTGGTATTAGCTGGGGCACCAAATCCGCTACCGGTATTGGCAGTGGTATTAGCTGGGGCACCAAATCCACTACCGGTATTAGCAATAGTATTAGCTGGGGCGCCAAATCCACTACCAGTATTAGCAGTAGTAGCAGCTGGAGCACCAAATCCACTACCAGTAGTGGCAGCAGTAGCAACTGGAGCACCAAATCCACTACCAGTAGTGGCAGCAGTAGCAACTGGAGCACCAAATCCACTGCCAGTATTGGCAGTAGTAGAAGCTGGGACACCAAATCCACTGACTGTATTGGCAGTAGTAGAAGCTGGGACACCAAATCCACTGACTGTATTTGCAGTGGTACTAGCTTGGGTACAGAATCCAGTGCCAGCATTGCCAGAACTATTAGCTGGTGTACCAAATCCAGTGCCTGTATTGGCAGTAGTAATAACGGAGCTGCTGCTCTGCTGACCAAACAAAGATGGAGCTGCACCAGACACTGCTTGACTAAAAAGAGGAATGGCTGGAGACGACGCTGTGGTGACAGCTGGTTGGACAAATGCAGAACTTGCAGTAGATACACCTCCAGAAACAGATACTGCCCCCTCTGTGTTGGCTGATGCTGGAGCAGAGGTAACCAAGACTGGAATCTGGGAGGTACCAGCTGTGATACTGGCTGCAGGAGTTGGAGGGGTGACCAAAACAGACTGGGATGGTGTGATGGATGCGGTCTGATCAGAACTGACAAAGGCAGGGATGGCGGCTGCTGGGACTGTATCTGCTTTGGTCTCTGTTGCTGTAGGACCTGCAAAATGAGGAGGTGCTAAGGGTGTTGTGCTGGCAGCTGTTTGAGTTGGTGCAGAGTATTGTTCTCTTATTCCTTCACCTTGCTGAGTAATCAGTGGCTGTTGAGGGGAGGTAGTGGTAGGGTCATTTACAGTGGGTAGCCTGTTTTCTGCCGTGCTAGAGCTAGGAGCGGAGAGAACTGGAGCAGAGGAAACTGCTGGAGCAGTTACAGAGGACGGAGTAGGTTCTGCAGGCAGAGAAGATGTGGGAGCGGAGCTTGTGTTTAGGAGGCTTCCAAAAGACAGAGCAGTTGCAGCTTGAGGAGCTGAATGAGGAGCAGTAGGAGGGGTTGTACTGGATGGCGCCACAAAAGGCTTGTTGAATATAAGTGAGGGTCCAGTGCTTGATAACTGGTTGTTTCCAAAAAGCAAACTGGAGGAACTGGTTGTGGAGGAGACCTCTCCAGGTTTTGAAGGCTGAGCTCCTCCACTGAAGCTAAACATAGGGGTGCCAGTGGTTAATTTGGCTGGTTGCACTGAAGGAGGGGCTTTGGGAAATTCTGCTCTTGGTGCCTCCTCGACTTGTCCAACTCTTAGCCCTGAGAAACTCCCCAGTGTCTCTCCTACAGCGAAGCTCTGGAACAGCCCTTCTCCTGGCTTAGCTGCTACAGCCTCTATCTTACTGCCTGGGAGTGCAGCTGATGAAGTGGGTACAGGCTGCAACAAGGGTACAGAGGTGGGTTTGGTGGTTGTTGTACTGTCTGCAGCAGCTGTGGATGCAGTAGTGGAAGGTTTAAGTGATCCAAAGGCAAAAGATCCTTCAGGACTTGAGCCAAACACCAGCTTGCTCCCTCCACCAAACACAAAAGATCCTGGCTGGTTGGCTGGAACAGGTGCTCCTGTAAGGGAAAAAGAGCTAAATGTTACAAATAATTTGTAACTAAACATTGATATTACCCCAAGATTATTTAATGGTTGTGTTATAATTTAAACAAGCAGAATTTAGTTTAAACATACCGACATAAAAAAAATTGCATTGAATAATTAAAATATTAATATATTATGTGTGATTGAAGCCATAAACCTACCACTCCTGGCATGCATAATTAATTAAACCTGGGTGGAGGTGGGGGAGAAGTGCAATCATGGTGTATGGTAACTAGATTTACACATAGATGAGTATATGAAGAAAGAGCTTACACTGGCCCTTTAATTTGTCCCAACTTTAGTCTTTTGTACGATGTCCTCTAGCCTACACATATTAAGTTCATGACGTATTTCCTTATACATTTCATATTGCAGTTACCCTTATTCTAAATAAGGTCTTATACATAAGAGACAAAATTAGATTAGTATCTTATTTATTTTTTTTTGTTTGTTTTGTGTCTTCTTGAATGAAGGCTAAGGACCAGTGAAAGTATAGACTTATCAACATAATATTGCACACCCTTTTTTTTTTTTTTTTTTTTTAAACACAGAAAAATCAGATTGATAATTTTTTTTAAAGTATAGTGTCAGTATAAAAACAAAAGTAATAAAAACACTTTGTAGCAAGGGTAGAGAACATTTATAAAATAGACCAGAATGAGGAGGTTATTCACTAATGTGTAATGCATTAATTAGTACACAAACCTTCATCTACAATATTCACTTCTTGATTGACTAACGAAGCAGTTTAAGTGCAAATAATTTTTTTTTTTTTTTTAAATATGTGGCTATAATGTCAGGTTTTAGAGAAAAAAAAAATCTGTGATTCTAAATATTAAAATTAAGTGGCTGAATTTTCTCCATCTAAATCCATCAACATCTTTATGGTACAGTCTGGATGAAGCGACGCTGATGATAGGTTACCTGCTGTGGTGCTTCCAAGACTGGATGAGGAGCCTGTGCCTGGTGTGACAGTACTAAAGCAGAACCCAGCACTATGCAAGAGAGAAAGCAGGATGAAACAGAATTATTTATTAGAAAATTTAATTTTTTTGTGTGCATTTATGACAAATCTGTATTATTTGGAAGAAACGGTTGAGATATGGAATGGATTAAGAAAAAGCTTTAAATTTTTTTTTAAAAAAAGACAGAGTATTTAGAGTACATAAGAAAAAATAATTTTAAGACATTAAGACTCTAAAAAGGTGCCCCACAAGGAGGCCACGACAAAATGCTTTTACCTACCATGTGAGAGAGTGCCAAGTAGTTCTCTTTTATAGTGAAAGCCCAAATATAAGAACAGATTTGACAGTAGATAAGAACCCGATCTGATTTACCCATTCTATCTACTTAAATATTTGGCTTAATTAAGCCTCAGTATAGCCTCTAAATTTAGACTAGTATGATTGAAATAGCACAACTGTTTTTCTTTGTAATAAAAATGGAGAATGGAAAGGATAAACAATGCTCATTCAATGGTTTAAAAGCTTCCCAGTACCACCTCCTATATATTTGACTAGCGACTTGAAGTATGGGAATGTTGTTTGCCACACAATGCGAGGCTCTCCCCCCTGAACCTTACGATGAGAGCCTTTGGCGCCTATTGCTTGCCTCCCCACCCGCAACTTTAGGGGCCATGTGATGAGCGCCTTTATGACTACTATTATAGTTGATCTAGATACAGCAAGAAGAAAACCAGTGCAGTGACTGAGTTACTCTACAGGGAACTCTACGTTTACTTGTCTGACACGGAATAGAGTTTATCAGGTATTGATGTTGCAACATTTTGCACAGGGATTAAAAGAACATTATGATAATTTACAAATGGCCACTGAAGCCACTAAAAACGGTTTTGCATCTTGTAGAGCAGTTATACCCAGGCTGCAAAAACTTTTTCATTTTAAATTAATTTCACAGATTTATTAAAATGCTGCCATGATAGCTTCTATGGCACTTATATATGGATGATTTAAGTTGACCCTAAGAAATTGTCTCAGCACCACAACATATTTGAGCTTATAGGCAATGGACCATAAATTACAAGCTCTCTAAAATGCTTCTATTTATCTTTACTGCAATAATACAAATTCTAGATTTTAGCCCCTTCAAGATTAGAATATCTTCTTATTTTCAGAGTGCTTGGGATCTTTTGTCCTTGCAGAACATTTGCATAGTTAGATATTATACATTTAAAATTCTATCTGGTCTACCTGCATAGGTTTCGAACCTTATCTCCCCCCTCCCCATGAAATAATCACCTGAGATAAACCCATTAAGGTTAGAGGATATTTTCCAGATAATTTTTTTTTTACAACAACCACTTATTTATTTATTTATATGTATACGTTTAATTTCTGAACGTAACTTGGACCTTTGCATGGCTATGTTATAAAACACAAAATTAAAAAGGGCTATGGGACATTCCATGTTTTTAATATAAAAAAAAAATATATGCATAAAAAAAAAAAAAAAAAAGACATATCTACATCATTATATTAACATTTTACTCCCTGAAAACTTCCAAGTAGTCCCAATAAAAGTTCTACCCAAAGTAGTTCATACACACAGTGTTTCCAGTGTTTAGATGTACTTGTCAATGAAAAACTTTCTCAACTGCATTTTATTGTAAATCCGTGATTGGTTAATACATCTAGTAATTCCGAAATATTGTGTGCAGCCCTTTGTTGGGACTATTTGTAGTAAAAACAGAGCTTTAAACGTAAAATGATGCTTAGATTTGTTAAAAAAAAAAAAATAGGAATTTTATTTTAATATTAAAAACATGGAACCTTCCACAACCATTTAAATATACAAACCAAAGATGTGAAATCCTTCCAGTCATAAAGTCTTATCGAGGCTATTATACTAAATTAGCTTAAAAGACCTTACCTAGCAGGAGAAAATGAAAAGTTTTTGTTGAGTGAGGCAGCAGATGCAGCGCTGCTGGGAGCAGGAGACTCGGATGTTGGGGCTGCTTGTCCTAGGATAATGAAGAGACATCAGGAATTGTACATCAGAGGTGCTCAGGTTGTAGATATACATTGCCCTGGCTTTTCATTCATTTGAACAACCTTATAATGGGGTTAATTGATACATTCAACATATATACATGCCTCCTTCCACTCTTTACGCCTAACATTTGGTGGAGAGGCACCTGTATGCCAGAAGCAACAATATTGAGCTTAAATATGATTTTAAAGGCTACATCAAATTTACTTTACAAATGCTACTTTTACTGCTAATTAGTTACTATATAAACAAATTAGAAACTTAATTTCACCACTACAGAGGGCCTTTTATCACTGGACAATGCTGATTAGGCTGATTAGTCCAAATACCCCCTTCTTGTCATGTTCTCAAATTCAACACTATAAGACAATAGAGCAATTATTGACAATAACCACTTATAACATACATATAAAAGTCTATGCTTCAGTGTAAGAAAATAAAAATAAATAAAAGGCAGAATAATAGGTAACATTTGCAATATAAAGTGTATGCTTAGTGTAAGGTATTTGTATCTAAAGTTCTAAATGATACTGTATTTGGAAGCTCCCCTAAGCTTTTTATTTTTCTAAGAAACATAAATATTTTAAAATATCATTAATCATTAAACTTTAAATTTTTGAAAAAGAAAAAAAAAATGACTTGGAAGTTGCCGGCACCATCCTGGCAGACCGCTGGCTTCAAGCTCCTCCCATTAATCTGTTCCTGAGTAGCAATAGCCCATTGCGAAGCTATACCAAAGGAAAGTGATTGGCTGATACCACACATAAAAACATTGACTGGAGCCTGAACCCAACAGCGATACCAAAATATCAAATAAATATTTCAAGGATGTTCCTTCTTAAAGTTAGATAGTATAAGAGACCTGAAAGGCCAAAATTGGCATGTTTGTCTATATAGCATTCTGAATAATTAAAGTTGAATATGTGGAAAAAGTTTAGTAAGCAGAAAAAAAAGTATTTATATATTTTTAACTAATCTGCAACTATTCTTTACTGAATGATATTAATCTCATGGCCAACTCTCTACTTCTTTCTGGGTGGGTGTCAACGTAAACTAAATTAGCTATTTTTGGAAAGTTCTGGAAGTTTTAACTGACACATTTCCAGAAGAAACTAAAATAAGTTGATTCCACTGCAGCTTTACTAAATTAGAGACTACTTTTTTTTACATTAGAAAAATATATTTTTTATAAAAAAAAATAAAAAAAAATGAATAATTTAAATAGTAGATTATAATGGCCCTTTAAACCTAGAATAACGAAAGCCAAGTAGTCCTGGAATGCATGTACTGCTTATCAGGATGTAGCGGATTGGGAAGCTGTCTCGTACTCTCTGAAGTCTCCTCACCTGCAATTTTGCTGGGTGCTCCTTGCACTGATGGAGTAGGGATGTTCTGCGAGGATGCAGGAACGGGATGGATCTTCATGGAACCTGCTGAGGCACCCTGGATTTATTGGAAGAAACACAAGATTAGATTAAATACGTACACATAAAGGAGTTTTGCAATATACAAAATCTTGTTTAACATACTAAGTGTATTCCAATATTCAATACGCTCTTTAACCACTCCTAAGTAATTCTGACAATAAAGAGGATGCTCAATTTTAAAAGTAAAACAGCAAATACAGCCTGGAGAACTAACTACATATTATATGAAAATTCATAGGAGGCGGAAACCAAACATGATTATATTAAAAGACGGTGAAACATGACCTTATAAGAAGTCCTGAGGAGTCTGAAATCACAAACCCAAATGTTATCCCTTTGTATTTGGTATTAAACTAGGCAATTGTCTGCATTTCAAATGTTTTCCTTCATTTTGTGCACCATCTTAAAGTTTCCTCAAAATATTTTGATTTTCAAGTTTTGTATAGTGTGAAACACATTCATTTCACTGTTTTTTTAATGGATTCGCTTTCTAGATTTATGCCAAGATTGGCTAGTTTCTTGAACACAGAACTCACTGCATGTTTATTTAGGCGTGACAGATGGTGTTCAACTGGGGTGCAGCAGCTCTTTCCATTGTGTTTTGTTCTATCCAATGAAACCGGATTTTATCCCACCACAAAATAGGATGTAATGCAACTTTGTGCACATCTAGAAGGATTCTTCAGGAGGAATATGTTTTATAAAAGCTTTAGAAACCAAGAAAAAAAAAAAAAAACTTTTTATATCAGCACTAGGTCGTAACACCAACTTGGGCAACCACATAGAATGCTATAGAGTGTGGACTGGAAAGAAAACACCAACATGCAATCTGTCATGATAAAATACAGCCATACATGAAAGTAGGAAGAGCTATGTCATGGCTTCCACAAAAACGCACGTAAAGTTACTGACTCATACCAAGGGGGATTTCCCATAGCTATCTAGCCCTAAAAAGTGTACTTGCATCATTTACATGTACCCATAGGTACACTCCATAGCAACAACATGTGAAGCTACCCATTATCTAACATGAGCAAGATATACTAGCCCCAACATCCTCCCACCCATATCCTTATTTATTCATTTCTACATATAAACCTCCTCCCACGACAGGAAATGGGTTGAACAGGAATACATGGGGGCCATTACAGCCCCCATTACTCCAACCCCCTGTGCTTTGTGATGGGTGGGCCCATGAACCCCTCATTGGCCCACTTAGCGACCAGAACCCACACTAAAATAATAATAACTGCTCCTCAGGGGTGCCAATCCCTATAAAGGTTCCTATGGCTATTCTCTACCATGGAAGACATTATAGACCCTCATACTCCAATATATAATCTACCCCATGAAGATCCTCAAGGAGCCCTTTGGGCGTTCCCTATCTCCATAGGAATAGTATGACCCCATGGCATCTAAAATTACCCCCAGCCTACCATTACCACAAGACTCAAAAGATAGGGGCACAGGTGGAGGTTTTATTAACCCCTCCCACTCATTTGTATTATTAAACCCCTTCCCTGTCATAGTTGCAGCAAGAAAGGGTATCACTAATTGTATTGAGGGCTGTTGTGTAAAATGTAACCGTTCTCTGTAGGGCTTTAGCTGGTGCTTTGGTTCAAAATATATAATTTTTTTTGGGTTTAACAATTCATGGACTATAGTGTAGAACATTTGCAAATCAATAAAAAATGGTTAACAGGTTGTTGCTTTTTTTTTTTTTTTTTAACTCTTCTTGGTTTGTAAAAAGACAGCACATGCAAAAACCAGCTAGGCAAACACATGTTGGACAATGAATTGAGACTTCCTTCCATTGTTTTCAATGTGGATATGTAGTATGGTTTCACAGCAGTCTAGCAAAGCAAAACCTCCATGGCAGAGATATGGAAAATAAAGATTTTTGTCAGATCTGTTGTAAAACGTTACTTTGCTTGTGACAACAAATTTAAAGGCCTCAGTAAGCAAAGAAACAAGACACTACCTGTTTAGCCTGGGTTGATCCCACAGTGGCCAAGACCTGGTGAATAGCTTGGGCCGCAGAGTGAGGCACGGAGGGCCTGAAAGGAAACAAACACAGTGAGAAGGTTACAATAATTTTGCCACAGTTCAGGGACACCATATCATGTAATAGCAGTCTTGTTCTTGGCTGTACACTCAGCACACAGGACGTGTATTCTTGCACTTCTACTAAAGCAGAGCAATCAATATCACATTAGTATGTGTCCAGGCCAAGGGAAGGTGCGAAAGACTATTAACACTTCAAGTTGTGAAAAAAAAGTAAAAGAAAACTGCCACTACAAAACTTTATCTTCCATATATGCACACAAATACATACATGTACACAAATGCGCGCACACACACGCCATTTTATTAATTACACCGGCTTGTAATGTAAATACCTAACCATTCAATCATGAGGCAGCAACTAAATGCATAAAAGCCTGCAGAAATGATCAAGAGGTTGTTTTTTTGTTCAGACTAAAAATCATAATGGTGAAGAAATATAATCTAAGTGACTTTGCCCGTGGACAGACTGACGCATGCTGTAATGACTCTGTTGTAAGGGGAGGGTGCTCTCATCAGTGCAGAGGAAAACAGAGAGCTCCTGCACGGTAATATAATCCCGCAATTTTGTAAAGCCACTGCAAGTCCTGGCCGTCATTTCAAGGGAAAACAGAGGGAGCTCTCATCAGTGCTGGGGAGGTTGAGGGAGGGATTACAGTGTGCTCTGTTATAATTTCCTTCTACAATATACCAGGGGTATGATACCCACCTGATCTATAAAGAAGGAAGGTGGGATATGTGCAACATATTTAAAAAATAATAATAATTTGGCAGAAAATACGTTCTGATCACCCCAGGCATTAGGACACATTTTTAGAGCACAATCCCCCAACCGCCTCTAGCTGGCACAGACAAGATTGGTTCGTCTTTGTTGCTTAAAGTATGGCTGCTGTGCAAACTGGTTGAAGAAGAATAACTGTAAAGGACCAAGTTTCATAAGTGTTAAAATAACTAATGCTCAAGCTGTTATCGAAGCATATATTACATGAAACAGTCCTCCCACTGGTGATTAGCTCTACTAGGTGGGGATGGTACAAAGGAAGGTATGTCCAGTGGGGGCACATCCATCGCGCGCAGCAGAATAGCGCGCCGTCATCAGGGCGCCGAGAATTGCGCTCTGATGCAGCTCTGTGCTCCAGCTTGGTGCTGTGTGATCTGCCCCTGTTTGGTGCCCCCCATTATACAGGACACGTCCAATCGATACACTGCTGAGTCTCACGTGCCCAGTCAGCTCTTCTAGATTGTAAGCTCTCTGTAACAGGGACCTCAATACCTTATGTATCAGCTTATTTAATTTTGTACATGTCACACACACATATATTTATTCCGTCTTGACCTAGTAATGAAAGTAATGGGCAGTACTGAGGTCCCTGTTACAGAGAGCTTACAATCTAGAAGAGATGACTGGGCATGTGAGACTCAGCAGCGTACCCTTTGGAGGTGTCTTGTATAATGGGGGGCACCAGACAGGTGCAGATCACACAACACCAGGCTGGAGCGCAGAGCGTCATTAGAGCGCAGTTCTCGGCACCCTGATGACGGCGCGCTATACAGCAGCGCACCAAGGCCGTGGTGCCATGTCCTGTCATTTTTATTTATCAACTGGACATTCTCTTCCTTCTCATCACCAGAACACAGTTTATCACCGTAGACATTTATACAAAAAATTCAACAGAGTGTCCCAAAACTTCCCTGCAGCTGCCTCGTTGATGCACAGTCAATATAATCTACACTGCCACCAAAACTAAGCAGTCTGTAGAGGAAGGGGGGAGCTCCAGGTTAAAGA
Organism: Discoglossus pictus; assembly: GCA_027410445.1. NCBI lineage: Eukaryota > Metazoa > Chordata > Amphibia > Anura > Alytidae > Discoglossus > Discoglossus pictus. The sequence goes on from CM050168.1 coordinate 36,689,101, forward strand.
AGGGAAAAGCAACTACTTTAATTATTCTCAAAAATAATCAACTCTCGTTAAATTACAATAAACAGTGGGTAATGACCTGCAACGCTACAGCATGTGGCAGTCAACAAGAAGATGAAAAAAAAAAAAAAATCATGACCAGATTAATAAATGGTAATAGTTAAACATATTTATTCCAAATGTGCCATGCTTATCTCCCTTAACAACCCCCACTATAACTATAACACAGAGAGGAAGATACAGTGTAGATAATTTATGCTTAAAACGTCCAACTGTCAAGCTCAGTTATTTAACACTTCCACTCAATTTATTTTTTTAAACGAACTGCAAATTTACTTCGTTGCGTGCTTTTCTGCAATAACAGACATTTTCTGTGTCACTTTGATGTATGTTTCAGTTTATGAGGCATGCAGTGTTTGGAGATCTATCCAACTAGACAAGGCTGCCATCTACAGACACATTTCGCATTGCCAGTCTCTTATAGCACTCACCCCATTACAGTAGGGATGTTTGGTCCTGGCCCATTGGTCTTCAGTTCCTTCACATTAACCACTTGTGGTACTGTTTGTAAGGTGGACTCTGTAAGGGAAGCTACAAGATAACAAAACACATATTAGGAGAGGGATTGCAGATAGGTAAAGAGTATACTGGAGAGGGAGGAACAAATTACCTGGCACTTGGATGGCCATCTGCCTTCGCAAGGCAGCTGCCGCAGCTGCTTGTGTGGCAGAGACACTAGGTGCACCATGTTTGACTGTCTTAGTGGCCAGCATTGTGCTGTCTGCTCCTTGTGGGATCACTCGAATGGACTGTGCAGAGGGAGCAGCTGGAAGATCAAATAGCAAAATATCACAACCAACTCTTTTCCTTGATCCCAAACTGTCTAATAATTTTGTGCCAGATCCTTACGTGTACTGCTAAGAGGGACCATGCCCAAGCGTGGCTTTCCAAGTGGCTGACTTGAAGGGACAAAACCTGGCTGTACTGAAACTGTACGGGCTATGGGTGCATGACGCATAACTCTGATAGGAGTTACTTCTGGTGGAGGGGTCTCCTGCCTCTCAATCTCCTGTGGTGCAGGCCGCCTGTCCTCAATATCAGCAGTCTCGGACAGGGAAGATGCATAGCTCACATCATCTAGATCCTCATAGTAACTGGGAGCCAGGAACGAAGAGCGGGATAGGCTGGCTGCAGGAGAGAAAACATCAGTCACACCTATACAAATCACATTTGTCTACGTTTCATATTTATGAAGCCTCAGTTTGAGAAGTTAACATTTGTCATTCTGCAGTATGTGAATGGCAACACAAGTTTTTATTTGAATAGATCATTTTTTTTCATTTTACCACATTGTTACTTAAATTCCTCCAATTTAGTTACCTGGAGCAAGGGACCTAACAGGAGGCATCTTCCTCTTTGAAAGGAAATTTCTCAGCTGACTTTGTTTCACAGGAGACAGCTTGGCTGCAAAGGAACAAATAGTAAAAATGGGAGGTTAAAACATAATGACCTGATTCCGCTAACACTTGTTGATATTCGGAAATGTTCCTATAGGTGAATCCCTGATCTAGGCACCTGACTGCCATGTTGATGAGCATGGTTAAAATGTATATGGTGTAGACAGGACAGACAAAATGATCATACATCAAATATACACTGCAATTATTTTGTATATTACCGTTTTGTCCGCCTAGTAATACATCTACTTTTACAACCAGAATTGAGATATTAGCCAGAGCATAGCCATATCAGACTATTACAAATCTCACGTTGCTATACTTATTTGCTGAATATTTGCCCGATTAACTGAAAATCTTGAGCTTTTATTCTGTACAATGAAAATTATAGGATACTTAATGGATACATAGTTTGGGAAAAACGTCCATGTTCGTAATGTATGTGGTACACTAACAGCATTATAATATGCACACAGAAATGTCACTGCATGTAGATATATTACATTTTAATACTGAAAATGTGCTAACCTAGGCTGGTATGACAAGATGATGAAAGCAGAAATACATCACTAACCTAAATACTATATTATAAGATATACCGATATTGTTCATCACACTTGCTAGTTAAACATTCTTTATCACTTGCCAGGACGTCAAAACATTTACCAAGTAAAGGAAAGAAGAGAATACAGGACTTTTTGGCGCATTATTGGTTATATATTAAGACGTATATTGTGTGTGTATTATGCTATTCACAACTGCTATGTTTCAGTAGAAGACTATTTTGACAGTAGTTGCCTTGCAGTTAGACACCAAGTACTTACGGGGTAGTTTTGGTAAAGGTTTAGCTTGTGTCTCAATGGCAGTCTTGGACAAGGCATTGTGTAGGCTTTCAAGTTCCACATCAAAACTGCAAATTGGGTTAAAAAAAAAAAAAAGATGGATTATTTTTTATAACTCTTGCCAAAACATAAAAAGGTAGAAATTATTCTTGTTAATGGCAGCTGCAAGGTAATGGGGGGAAAAGTTATATAAATGACTGAAGTCCCACATTTACAACATAACCGTTTGAAGATTTCCAACTGAAAATGGTCAAAATATTTTACATAGTTTAATAAACAAAATGTATTTTTCATTATGTTACATCCAAATTAAATCATAATGTGCAAAGTATAAAGCTCTTTATTGACCATTAAAATGCAGTGATATGCCACTCCTGTAAGATGAATGCATTTAAGTCAAGTGAGAAGGAGTTTTGTAACTAAAAGTTACATAATTTCTACAACTGATCACTTTTGTTTCAATTTCCAAGACCCCCCCTCTATAGGGCAGATAGATACAGACCGATGTTACTTTAAATAGGTGGAGTTGCCCAGCATTGCATAAAAAGGGCCACTAAAGGGTTATGTTTATAATATGCTCTTGTGAAGAACTTGGCTTGATAATAAGCCACTTAAAGAAAATATTTACAGCTATTCATTATTTATTTTTGCTTTAAATGATGACAGATGTGTGAAGAAGAGTGGATGCATAAATAATCTGTATTCATGTTTGTTAAAAGTGCCTTTTTTGTTTTTACTTCTTAATAAAATGAAGTAAAACAAGGTATATAAAAGTAAACAAAAAATATGCAAGTTAAATTTCTAGAAACCTTCCATGTCCCTGCTCATACCAAAAAACTTGTGACGTAAAACATCTTGGTAGTGTTATCCAAGGTAAATCAATTAGAAACATTTTTCTGGATTATCTTGTAAACGGTGTGAGTTTCAGAAAAGCACAGAACAGATGCATGACCTGTGCTTTTCAGAAGTTCACATTATCTAACATACACAGGATTTGTAGCAATAAAAGGCAAGTGCCAAAACGTTTACACATATATTTGAACTCTCACATAGGATCAGCTTTTGTTTCAGTGGAAACTCCCATCATTTTAATACATTATGTAGGTTAGGCTTCTAACTCACTTCTGGCTGCTGGACTCTTCGCTCGGTATGCTCCATTGAGAGGTCTGGTTGTATAATCGCAGTTGCTGTAGATTGTCTACCAGTTGATTTAGCCGCTGCCTCTGCTGATTGATGATCCCCCGATTGTTAGCTAGTGTGTTAAACAGTGTCTCCCGCTCTGGAACAACTAGACCTCTGAAAAAAAGAACAAGTTACATACTTAACCTCCATATAGCTCTATCTGTGATTCACCAACATATTCTGTATAGTTGTCAGCAGGCGAGCCAGCCAACTGCGACCCTCGCAAAGTTTACCTCGCAACACAAACAACATACGAGACACGTTAACACTCATTACGACCTCGCAAAAATCGTCTGCAACTCGCAAACATGAAAAAAATCTAAACACAATAAATACACACAGCACATACATAAAAAGCTTACCTACAGCAAGAGGGAGCATCCAGGACCTCAAAAAGGCAACTTACACCTTCATTTAACTCAAAATAAAAGAGTTTAGACACTAAAAAATTCTCTAAGCGAGAGAAAAAATGGCCGCCGAACAAAACTAAAACGAGGCTACAGCACTCTAAAAATGCAAAACACCACAAGAAACTTGCAAAATACCACAAAAGACCTACGGATATTCCGCTAAGACGCATACCACACATTACCCGCCATTTTACAACAATGAGGAAGTACACGACTACGCCAACGGTTTGGTCTCGCGCACGCACACTATTACACTGCACACATTCATCACGCTGACACAGCAGCTCCACACCACTAATGCTGCAGCAACCTCAAAACAGATTGCCAGCTCTTCAACACAATGCTTCAAAATACGTAAAGTATATTTAGCTAAAAGAATTGTCTAACAAAACAAGTCCCCATCCAAAGACACCTCCTCCCATTGTCTTTATAGGGGGATCATTTATATATGTATTCTTTTAATTTCTGCAATAACTTGGACTTTTGCTTGATCACTTTTAGCCACATTGTCATTTGCTCAAAGATTCTTATAACTAAATTCACATAAATGCTGTGAAATCTCACTTTTGTTTTTTCTTCTTTTCCAAATGTCGATCCCACTCTAGATCCAAGACATCGTTGACATCCTGAACGGCAAACTTCACATACTGGTGCAGTCTACGGATCTCCTAGTGGATATAAAGCAAGAAGGTGTTTTTTTTGTTGTTGTTTTTTTATCATATTTTAGAAATTGTATTATATAAATTAAACAGTTGAGATTAATGATAGAAAATAAAATATAAATTACATGTTGATATATTATAACAAATGTATTTGTGTGCTCTACATAATATACTTGCTTAAAAAGTAACAAATACAAATCAAACATTTGTTAAAATATACAATCCAAGGCTCCATACTGGTAGATATTGTGCAAGTTATCACTTATATTGCTCAAAGTGTCCTCTACTATTTAAAACAGAATAAATGTTATTCATAAAGAATTTATAATTTTTGTAAGCCTTCTTTCTTCTAATGTTCAGTAATGTATATCCTAGCCACGCATAGTATATTTTGATTATGTCTTCATAGACCTTTATCTATTTAATGTAAAAAAATTAAGTGGATTAGGTTTAACTCCTAAAATGGTGTACATTATATTAAAAAGTTCTATCAAAAATATTTGCATATTTGGACACCCCTAAATCATACCATTTTAATTTTCCCCTTTCTCCAGATTGTTTCCAGCAATACTGTTGGTATTTTACAATTTTATTAAGTTGAACTGGTGTATAATACCAGAGGTTTTAGTTGCAAATTGAATAAAAACGCACCACTCAGTAAACATAGCCACTCTGCTTAGCATGAGTTAAGAAACAAAAATGTACCTGCATCTGTGCCTCGCTCTTGGGATCCAGTGGTTTCTTGTACAGAAGATGGCGGTACCTTGAATCCTGTTTGCGTTCGTTCTGTTCTTTTGCATCCTCCACGCCAGCAAACCCCTCGAGGAGTGTTGTTTTTAGAGTGCCAATATCCCCATGAAGAGACTTTCACAAAAAAAAAAAAAAAAGTTTTTTGTTTATGAAATGGATAAAAAAAAAAAAAAAAAAGACAATATCTCATCAAAAACCATTGATTAGGCTGGCTCGGTATAGTTTAAAATAGATTTTCTCAGTTGAAATTTTTCATTGCCTATAAGTGCTCAAGGCAATGAGAAAGGTGGGGACAAATACAGCAATGGTCAAAATTGAGGTAAACAGTGTTTTTACATTATAATTTCTGGTTAAAGCTTTGATTTGCTGTTTACACATGTACTTTTAAAAGATAATTAACATGAAAATCACAATTACCTCAGTTGTTTCCTTTATCTCAAGAAGGAAGCCATGAAGGTCTTCAGACTCTGTTCGTAATTGACGCATCTGTTCCTCTGTCCCGACCAGGAAACAGGCCTTGGCAGTCCTTGCTTTTAGCTCATTCATCTCCTTCTGAAAATGAGCAATCTGCACACAAGGAAAAAAACAAATCTTAGGATGTGCTTAGAACTTGTCAATCTTAAAAAAAGTATAGACTGTTTTAACTGTCAAATTCTATTTTGATAATCCTTAATTAAATATTTACTTTTTTAGATTATAGTATGTGACTGTTTTGCATTTTCCCATATCACTAGGGACTACACACAGTTTCAAGAAAATGATTGCAATTCTACAATCTCCAAATAATAAAGCATTCAACCTCATTCCCCACCTGCCAGTTAGATAATTCAAGTTTGTATAATAAAAAGTTGCTGAAAAATCACACTAATGGACCAGTATATTTGCCCCTCAAATATAGAATATAATGAAATATAAAAAATGTATTGCAACAGATGCATTATTTAACATGTAAAACATCCAATTCCAGTGACCACACTATTCTGCACAGATTTACATGCTAGACTTTTTCTTGTAATCCTCGCAGACTGTACACTCACCTCCTCGCCTATGCCAATTAGGACAGGATCCAAATCTTTCAATTGCTTGGTCTGACTTTGCAAGGACATATTTGCTTGAGGCTGGTAAGGAAACAGCAAGGGTATTAGAGTTGCAGTTTGGTTTTCATCATCTAGGTTTCTGTATATTTGATCACTAGCAACTGAGTAAGACACACCATAGTTTGCAGTAAAATAGTTTTGATACATACAACATACATGTACTAAATTAGGCTTACACAACTCGAGTCTAAGGATGGATGTTCCAACTGTGTGTGAGTATAGATATTTAATTCATAATGACTGAACCACTGAATGACCCACCTATCCTTAAACATAATATACTGAAAATCCAACATGCAGCCCAAGATTATGGTGTAGTACATAAGAACACTTATCACGAGCTTGGTTTTCAATTTATTTTCACAGATACAGGAGATGCAAAAAAAATTTCCTCAGGCACTCAGACAAAATTTTGTATGAAAAAATAGAGGTTCATACTAGCTCAAATTTTCATACAAAGTGATGAGAGGGTGTTCCTTTCTCCTCCTCTTACCATGGCCTGTTACATGACAGAGGTGGCTTGACTTGGTAGTTGTATGTTCACAAAGTTGTTATTTATTCTTACCCTTTTGAAGGTGCACTATCTAAAAAACACAGCTATGAAGCTTCCTGAGCACAGGATTCACCTTCCTCCCAAGTTTGTTTCAATACAAAAGTGAGGTTATGGCAGATTAAACATTTTGTTCTTGAAATAATATCTTCCCTGCCTTCCCACAATTGATTCTACACAAAAAAATTATAATTTTGAGATACATAATATATGCACTTTTAAAAATGCAGGAAAGAAAATGTGCAACTCATTTCCCTTTAATGTTACCACCTCCTTACACACAAGGACATTAAAAAGGACACTGAAGAACCAGTTTCAAGATACTTATAAAATCCTGTGGTCATCAATGATGCTTTTACTTTTTTTGTCATCTATCACTTCTTTTCTACTCCTCTCTTCCCTTCTCTTTTTACTGATATTTTCCTTTGCCATATGTTACTATTCTTTTTTTAAACGTTAAAAATTCTTGTTTTATGTGCATCATTACTGTTCTGTGATGCCACACTACTACAATGTGTTACGTATTTTCTTCTTTAGACATTTAAATAAATGATTTATATTTATAAATCTAGATCTATTTATATATAAAAAAAAGTGAACAGATTTAAAAATTACAAATAGCTTCATACAAAAAAAAAAAAAACATCTGAAAAAAAAAAACAGATATAAGTTTAAAATGGCTGTTCCTCCTCTATTGTCATCCGCTTAACAAAAGTTAATAGCAAGTTTTGCTAAAATATTATAGCTGTGCTTGTATAGTCAGTTGTGCATTCACAAGGATGGTCATAATTCAGAGTTTAAAACAACGTATAGGAGATGTTGTAGTGCTGTATCCCCTACGATCATCTATAAAATATATAAAGGGGTGTTGCCCTTCACTGGATTTATCCAACATATTCTCAGCCTCAGAAGCCAGGATGAATGAGCGTACCGGAGCAACAGCTTGCTTGGCAACAGGTGGGTTAACTCTTGCAGTCTTCTGTGCGGATGTAGCGGGTGTCAACTGTGTTGTAACTGTATGAAAGCAAAAGAAGAAGAATTACCCAACTAGAAAGCAAATGTAATGAAAAATGTACCCTAAAAGCTTATAGGTTGAATTAATTACCTTATCAGTAGGTACTTAATGGATCACTGAAGTGCCATTTATAGTATGCACTTATAAAGAACTTGATTTGATAATAGGCACATATTTTTTTTAGAAACAAAAAAAAAAAAAAACACGGCCATCATTTTTTTAAAATAAAGATTTTCTGCCAATGTAGTCAGTTTGTAACATACACTAATTGGGAATGCTTTCTCCCCAAACCACTAGAGTCCCTTTAAAATTGACCACTATAAGGTCAGAGAATTTGTGAAGAATGTAAAAACTGACAACATTACCAGCTGTGTAAATCATGTAAGACTCGGCTAATTAATAGAGGAATCAATTTTGTCTGTTACATAATTTTCCGGACAGAACGATCACAAGAGCGCGTTTTTGTAAATAATCCTTTCACGTTAACACAACACTATCATGAATTCCTCCAGGGTCCAGCAGAGTAAATTAAAAAGTATATATATATATATATATATATATATATATATATATATATATAATTTTTTTTTTTTATTAAAAGTTTGACTTTTTCCTTCCTTAAATTATGCTCTAAGCAACACTCAACGTTTTTCAAACATATATATTTTTAGCACTGTACAGCAAAGTACTAATTAGAGACTTACTGCAAGCAGGTAAATAAAGATTTAGCTCCGGCAATGAATACTTACATTAGCATTACTGAAAAGTATATGCATGAAGTTCACAGTACTTCTAAAACAAAGTATTTTAAAGGAAAAGGAGGCTACTAAATTTAAAATAATTCCAAACAATCAAATAATTAAAATGACTGACTAAATAGCTAATATAAGGAAAACCACTTTAGGTATGTCTCATCATAAGTAAAGAGATGGTCCCTTATCATTGACTTACCTTCTGGGGTAAAAGGTTTGCTGGGAGCTGCAGAGGCGAGAGGTGGGAAGGAGGCTGTCTGGCTGCGAGGAGCTACTGATGTAGGGAGCTTGACTGCTGATGGGGCTGCAGATGAAGAGTTCAAAGGGGCAACACTGAGGTTACTACTGGATGGCGCCGGTGGGGTCTCCAAAGTACTGAATCTAAAAGAAAGTAAACAAAATTTTGCACACAAAGTCAATATTTCAAGCTTCAAACATCAGCTTGTTGGCGAATATTGCAGTTCAGGAGGATATTTTGTGCACAATTTGGAGCTGCTTACTGATTTGGGTGTATTAGAGTAGGGCAGTTATGGCGAGCCACTCGGAAAGTGCTACAGGCTTCCATTTGTCTATTTAATAACGGATTAGCAATAAAATCAGTTTTTCCACAAAATAAATTCAATATACAATACCTTTTAAAAAACTTACACTTGACCTTTTTTGTTCTAAGAACTAGAATTTGCTGCTCCGTTCCATCCCCTATTCGGTGTTCAGGAGGTAGGAGAGGATTTGCCCAAGAGTGTGACCCATGTTTTTTGAGCTACTAGCCAACAAATACACTTCTTTTCTTGTGTATTTGATTAATAGTTGTTACTGGCTGCTCTCAGCAAGGAGCAGTGAAATCAATCAGCTGCACTGACACATAATGCGGAGTACCATTTGTTAAATGTTATTTTATGCAAGCCACTTACAATGGTAATGCTTAGCAGCAATATATCAATATAAACTGAGGTGAGAGCCTGTTGTACAGTATAAAGGGCGCACACAGCTCTGCTTGCCAACTGCTAGACACATGAAACACTAGCTATGATTAGAAATAATTTATAGCTTCTCTGAATTACTGGGTTATATACGCATGGAGCATTGGATGCTGCTTGACAAGAGACTTTTAGTGTTCTACTTATTACATTTGAGGGGAAACTCCAACCAAAATATTTAAATCGTATTAAAAACTATTTTTGCTAAACAAATACTAAATCTTTTCATATCGGAAAGAGAAAAAAATAATTTTGTGGTGCAAAAGATAAAAACATTCACAGGAACTCACTCAACTGGTTGAAGGACCATTTTATCCCAATTCTTTACAGTGTAAAAGACGATAAGGAACACAGATAACAGCTTCTCCAACAAACCCTGTTTATACTTCCTCAGGTTTCTTTCAATTCTCAAACACTTATTCACGTCTATTTCTGTGCTGCATTAGTCATGGAAAATCACTTTTGTAATGAAAAGCATAAATATATTGCCTACAATACACATTTTTAGGCTTGTTAATACACTGGCCCTTTAATTCTGAAACTGCAGATATATATGCTAATGTGTGATTATGTAGTATCATTTGAGAATTAGTGGGGAAATTAATTTCTGTGTTTGCATGTTATTAGGATATTAGGAACACTTCCCTATAGTAATCAAACACACCGCACTATGAATAGCTGCAATGACAGCAAAAATGTAACTGCACATTTAACAGTTTCATGGTTTAGTATAATAATAAAAAAAATTCAAACTGGTATTAAAAATGAGCTCAAGATGAGGGTAGTATACACAAATAGATACACAGTTTTGTTAGGATATTCAGTGTGCATATTTTGTCATTTTATACAGTAAAATGGTTTTAAGAAATGATACTGATAAAAATCAGGGTTTAAGTAATAAGTTACTAATAAGCGTTCAATAGGTTCACATCTTTTTGAGCTAATTAGAGCCTATGGACCAAACAGAGGCAGCCGCGTGTATTGCAAAAAAATAATCGGATTACAAAAATGACCAATACAATGTTCAGCTACCACTTAATGCACTTTAAAAATAAACTTTTAAACTTGTTCTTAAAGGTACATTGAAAGCATGTTTTCTTTGTCGCATCTGAAAGAGGGTATTTCAATATGGATTTGTCTGACCTCTCTGCTATAACCTGATATAGCTCACAGCTTCATTGAGGTACACAAGCCCCTTTACCACAAGGTAGGGATCTAGAAGGGGCATTAAGTACTACAGTGTGTAAAACTTATGGGGTTTACCTGTATTATAACCACTCCTGATTAATAGCTGCTTCTATGTATATTTTTAGAAGAGCTGCTTAAGACATTTATTTATTGTCCAAAACACCATAAGCAAAAAAAAGTTAGACCGAAAGTAATGTCTTGGCAAAGGGATGGGAAGAGGGCACCAGAGAAGAAGTGGGAAGGCATACAAGCAGGGGAAAGTGATACAAATGGTGGTGCAGATCACAATACAAGAGTAAGAAAGAGGAAATAAAGAGCAATATAAAGAGAAAATAAAGTAAGGGCCTGCCAGAATAGTAAGGAGTCGCCCAGGTGCTTTGATGAGTACATATTCACATCATAATCTTATAAATATAACATGTATGTTATATCCTTTCATAAACAAAAAATATAAAGAAATCACATACTTATCCTTTAGGTTTACTTTGACAGCAGAGGCTGCAGGTGTGAAGATGGAAGATGCTGCAGTCTGTGCTGGACTAGCAGAGCTGTCTGGCCTTAGTGCGGCGGCCCCAAAAGCGCCACCTCCCTGCATGGGCTGAAAGGAGAATGCTGGAGGGTTGGCCATCTTGGCTGAAGGTGCTGGTGTGGAGAATGAAAAGGCCGGTGTGGCTGGTACGTTTGTTGTAGTTATAGCAGAATGAGCACTATAAGGGGGTGGTGCAGCTTGATGGGGGGGTGCAGCTTGATGGGGGGGTGCAGCTTGAGGAGCTGTAGCAGGTGCCGGTGCTGCAGGGGTAGGAGAGGTAATGCCAGCTCCTGCAAAGCAAACAGGAAAAACATAAGACATTTCCACTTCAAGATATATTGTTTAATTATTTTTTTTTACTAAAATATAACATCTTGGATTTGCCTTTTAGCTTTGGGAAAGCACTTCTTCCATGATCTCCTATGAGCCAACTTCCAACAAATGAAAATTAAAAAAAACTATACATACCAACCGGCTTGATTTGTCTTTCGCCTTCCATGGAAATCTGCTCCACGAGGGTGATCAAAGGTTTTGCACCCGGGTTTAAATTGATCATGTGGAAAGGACACAGAACTCCATCGGTTGAGAGAATTAGGAGCACCGGGGCTGGAGGCAAAGTCTTATCATCACCTGCACAGAAAAATCAAACAATCAGCCCATTAAGAAGAACAGACTTACTAAAGGTAAAGACATGTTACTAAAAAAAAATCATATTTCATTAAAAAGGTAAGTAGTGACAGTCAGATTTTTAAGAAATATTCTCTTTATAGAGCAATTTCAAGCCTGTAATGGTCTAATTGACTGCAACAGATGACTTGGAATAATTATACTTCTGGCTTAAATAAAATTAAAAAAAAAACAGTGAGAGTTAATTATGAAACTTCAGTGCTATGGGGAGATAAGCAGGAAGCGTGTGCCCTGTTGGTGTAAACATGTATAATGAAAGAAGAGATAATACTAATAAGACTCTGATTACACTCATTAAACCATCTGGTCATGCTCTTCTCCATCAATGTGATAGCTGACCAACTTAGTTAATATTTGTAGCAGAGCCAAGAACTGTCTGTGTAAATACCTAACTTTCAAGTTCAATTATCTAACCCTGCCAACAAATAGATTTACAAGTCCTAGTGTCCTGTAAAACTGCAAACTTTGCCAATATGACAAATGATGAATTAACCGGATGTTTTTTTTTTCTAAAGGGAACAGACCATCAACTTAATTTAGGAAAATTGTGTGCAGCCCCCAGGTCTGTCTGGATCTGCATGTCATACGTGATCTGTTTTTACAGTTCCAAAACTTTGATTTAGGGGATTTAAACCTTCAGTACCACCATACCAGTAGCATTCTATCTAGCCCTCACAGCACTGTTCAAACTTCATGCACAACATATGTATGTTACCCACATGCACCAGGAGATACACTGCCAATGAGCAAACTGCTCTACCTGCATAGTTAAGTTTAAATCACTGTGTAGTTTAAACATGGCATGCTGTATCAATTGTATGTCTATCTGCTTGTCACCAGTGGTAGATCAGCAACTCCTAAACTTATTTTCAGTCTACCATTTGATTCCTGCTAAACGTCTTTAGTGTTTTTGCCCACTTCTTGACCATTATAAATTACTGTTTTATGGGAATATAGTCTGTGCTCTTACACACCATACTCTGTAGTACAGCGGTTCCCAAAACTCTTGTCAAGACCCACCAGACAGGCCATAATTTTGGTTTAACACGGTTTAAATACAGATGAGGCAAGTCTGTTGAATGTGAATTGCTCCTCCCATGTACACAGTGTTACACCAAAATCATGGCCTGTCTGGCTATATACTAGAGCAGAGGTTCCCAAACCTCTCCTCAAGACCCACCACATATGTACTCCTTCCTATGCATTTTATTCCTATTCATTTTATTTGATTTTGTCTCATCTTTTTTTTAGATTTCTACCTGAACAAAGCTCGCAGACCACAGTTTGGGAACCTCCGATTTAGGTCTACCTATTGTTTCCGGTGTAACATTGCAGGACATACCAATAGTAACTTCCAGCTGGCTGGTGTAGTCCACAACTACTCCCATGGGAAGAGTATCATCACTATTCTCGGTCACCGGCAGCTCTGCCCGACTGAAATCTTCAAGTAACCAAAGCTCCCAGTTGATCTGTATTTTATTAAAACTTATGATTAGAAGTTTGTTAAAATTACCCATACACTTGACAATTCTAAAAATGTAATAACTTACCATGTGTAAACGTTTAGTAAAAATAAATTGCATGCATTAAAACCAAAACAAATTAAAAGACCATATACACTTTCAATCTATATTATAAAAGAAACAAGGAATGTGTGTGTCTACATAATCTAAAAATGTTACATAGATATGTCCCCAATCCATCATTATACAAAAGCATACATAAGTAAAAATACCTGATCAGCAGCTCTGGCAATTATACTGACTTCTATAGAAGCAGCAGAGGCTCCCAGGAGAACCTCCCTAGAACAGAGAAAAAAGTGAGCTTAGAGCACATTCACACAGCATGATACAAGGACGAGAGCACTACCCAAACCTCCATTTGATCAAAATTGTGAGTTGTTTTACAGAAAAGTAATTCAAGAAAAAAATGTGCTTGTTTGTGAAGTGTATAATAAACATTAGCAGATGTGTAATTCATGGGCATTAAACGGTGTATGAGGGGTATTTTTTTAAGACCATTTATGAATAGAGGAATCTATTTGGTATATGTTACATTTCCTTTAAGTTGGACTCGGAGGACGTTTTATTATCTATCAGTGGACAGAGAGAGGACAGAAAAAGAAAGCGCCAGAAAAGAATTAGATTAATGGCCACCACACCTTTCCTCCTCACAGGCAGCCTGTATCAATGGATGCAAGCCCCTCTCACCCTCAACTTCCAAAGTATCATCTAAAGCAGTGTTTCACAAACTTCTCCTCAGGGCTCCCCAGACAAGTCAGGTTTCAATTTAACAGTGCATGAACACAGGCGAGGCAATTGGTATTCAACAGGCAATGGAGCCTCTAATTCCCTAGCCTGTGATCACACAGTGTTACACTGAAATCCCAACCGGTCTGGGGAGCCCTAAGGAGAGGTTTGGGAACCATTAATCTAAAGTATCAAGAATGCCTCTCCGGTCCAGCAGAAGCATCTATTTTTTTCTAATGTACGTATGTTCTTAGTCAGATTTATAGATTTCAAACATCTGTCACTCAGCTCTTTAATTTCTTACTTGAAAACTGCGGAGCTAGTGAATGGAGGGCCTGACGCTAAATAATGGGAGGGTACCTGCAACCTCTATATAGGTGCATGCTCAGAGTTTATAAAAAGCCAACATCATATCTAAGTGGTGATTAGGTCACCTTTCTATAAAATAATTGTATACCTTGGCAAGCCCAACTTTACTCCAGACTGATGCCAGTATCAGGCAGCTCTTCCACTCCATCACTGCCACTTTAAGACATCAGTAGACTGCAATCTACAATTTGGAAATCACTAATGTAGACACCAAGGGCCCTATTTAATTCCAAGCCCTCATTTGCCATCATACAGTAAGTCTGCAACAGTTACAGAGCAATTAAATTGAACAAGCCGGCAAACAACATCGCCGAAAGCCAAAACCATGTAACCGTAAGCAGCATTTCAGGGCATGAAACAATGAAGCAAGCCTGTAACTACCGATTTAGACATCAATAAAACATGGAGGTTAAACCACAATCAATTAGTGTTTAGAAGTCTGATTTGCAATTGGACTCAGAAATGTTGCAATCTAAAAAAGAAAACAATAACTCTACTTTTTCTAGTCCATGTGAGTTCAATGCTATGTATTGACCCATTGATCGCCGGGATCGATATAACACAGAAATTACACATCAAAAATGTATATTTTTTTTTATTGCAGATTTGTGAGCTTGAGGCTGTTGTGCAATTCATTCTAAAGTATATCATCGCTTTTGCCGTCTTTTAAAGTGCAGTATTGATTTTTTTTTTTTACAGTGCTATGAACAGGTGTTTAACCCTCTTGCGGGTCCTCTCTAGTACTCATAGGATTTCTGCCTACATTTGCCATTTACAGATGTGAAAACAATTGCGGGCTTGAGAAATTGTAGCAATTTAATAGCGATTTGCAATTTTAGCGATTACGGCTTGACAGATAAAAGGTTTAGCTGGGTCAGATTACGAGTTTGACAACCACAGGGATTTTCAGCCTGTATCCCGCAGATCGATTACAGGTAGCTAAAAGAGGCCAATTTATTAGCAGTCACTTTCGCGGACTACATTACAGGCTACAGCAACTACAATTTAGACAATTTAATAGGGGCCATTGTATTTACTCACCAGTCCTCAAGAAAATTCATGAAATAATGATGCTGTCTCTCGGTGCAGCTGTTATAACATGTCTCTGTGAAGCTCAGGTAGCGCTCCCCTCTACGATCATCCTTTTTCTGTATTGTATTAAAGAAAAATCAGCATACTTCAATTAAAGGGGATCTTTAGGTATTTTTTTTCTTGCAATGCTATAGATAGGATGTAGACTTTGCTTATTTCTAAGAGACCACCAGAGTAACAATTTCTCACCGTCGAAAATAATTTTACCAGTTATGAGGTTTAGATATTGCAAGTACCACATAGCAAAAAATTTACAAAAAGTGATCCTTTAATCAATTTCATAAAACAGGAGATAGATTATAGTCATGAAGTGCTATGTATGAAAGAGAAAGGATGCTGATCTATTTTGTAAAACAAATTAGTCATATGCCAGAATATGAATAATATTTAGCTACTTTGAGCCCAAAACACAATCCGAGCAAATAAAATCAGAATACATATTTTATATCATCATATTTATATATAACAGTATTTTATACATGGTATTTTAAAGAACTTATTCATATGAAGCAGAACACAGGCTCATGAGACAAATAACATCTAAACCAATCTATTAAATCATAAAAAGCAATAAAACAAAAACCGAGGAGTTAATGTACTAATGCAATGACACTTAACCTGGTCGTAAATTCCTTACATGGAAGCCAGATTTAAATGCTCACTTTTCCCACTGCAAGTTCTGTTTTAGCCAGCCAATCCCAAATAATTGGAATTGTTGGCCGTTTCTTCATGCCCGAGTTTACATCTTGACGGCACCATTTGTTTCTTCACTGTAACATTATATTTTCCCCACAGACATAAATGTGGCAAATACAAGAGAGTCTGGAAGGACTGTTGGGTAAAGTTACATACCGGGAGTAAGACAACCACAAGTTGTGGAGAGGTTTCCAGAGAGCCATCAGCGGCTGCGTACACCACAGAAAAGACGTATGTACTGACCCAGAGCACGTCCAACACTGGAAGAGAAGAACAAGTTTGTGTTTGTGTCATTTCCAAAAGAAACATCAGGATGCATGATACCTGACATGGAGTCTACAAGTGTTCCCCGTGCATGCAAATAGATGGTATACAGTACATACACATATGGAGAAAATATTGCCGGGTGAACCTTACCTTTCACTGGGTTCTCAGAGTCATAGAAGGAGGGACATGGTATAACTTTTTTCTCTTGCAGATTCTGATAAGGGGGAAAAAAATAAAGTATTTCAGTGAAAATAAAAAAGCAAGTACTGGTCAGATGTAACATGAGGATTTTATAATTTAAGAGGAGATTGTGAGTTAGCTACATTCTTTAAAGGCTTAATCCAATAAAATAAAGGAATATTGAATTTATAATTGCTGCTCTACATCAAACAGTACTGAAAGCCAAGTAAAAAAGAATTTGTAGAAAATAGTGAAAAAACTGTTTTAACAATTCCAAATTTTTAAACAACTCAGTAATTTCTCCCTCTGCCCCCTGTTCCTGCTCTCTTTTTGTCTTTGCAGGGTAAAACACGCATTGAATCAAAGTTTGTAGTTTCTCACGTTGCGTTTACTGCAAATCAATATCCAGGAGTTTTAAGTCCCTTTAAAGGAACGGTTGACAGATACTTAAACATGGGATCTAACACGTCACCGGCTCTTTAACCCATTCTGTGGCTCTATTGCTCACTGAAATGCTGCGCTCTTAAGGACACACAACTTTTCCAATTTTAGAAACTGGCTGTAAGTTTTTGCAGTTTTAAATATATAAAAAAAAGGCATATGGAAATATAGTAATAATCTGTACACTAGCTGAACGTGAGTCAATTATTTAAATCAGACTTTTCCAACTTCAGTCCTTGAGTGCTGGATCCAAGACAGCTCCGTAATCAAAATGCCTGAGCCACTGATCAAATTAATCACGTGTAACCATGAGCAGACAAGGTGGCCAAGAGCTAGTTGACATGATCGTGTGGGCAGAGTGTTTACAGGTAATTTAGGTCGGAGTTTCTGAAATCTGCACAATCAAGGATCTCTGCCTCTGGACAAGGTATCACTTATTTATCTAATCTCACAACGTAGAATGGGCAGCTAATAAAGATCTGCCATCTAAGTCGATCTTGGATAGGCAGCTTTTGGCTGATCAGTCAGTCCGCTCATAGATTATTGGGTATAATAGGTGATCAGTCGACTATTTCCTTACTTACCGGGAGGTACTGAACAACTGTGCCATTCTGCTTGCCCACTGCCAGCTGCTTTCCTTTGGGGCTCCAGCACACTAGAGAGATATGAACAAACATTTCACAAATAGGCTTATTTACAGCAAGACACCTTTCCCAATTTGTTGCTTTCGACCATCGACAAAAAACATGGTTTATGAATAGGACAAGAATGAGGCATATACAGCATTGTTTCCAAATATTGTGTAATTAAAAATACATTCTCTATTTATTGAATGTTAAAGAAATTGCATTTTCTAAGCTATACTTATGCTGAATATGTGAATCAGTATTTCTGACCCACCCACAATGCATAGTCTTATGTCCTTTATCATTTGTCATTTCTAGTTTTTAGGAGAAAAGCTACAAGGGAATGCAAGATATTATTTTCCATAAAAAGGTAGTAGAGTCAGGGAACAGTCACTGTTTACAGGCGTAAAGATTAGACAAAATAGGCCGTTGAGACAAAAAAAATGTTTGTTAATTGATGTGGTTTTATAGCCGCTATTCTGCCTAGCCATGAGATATGAATATTTTCCCTAATTAGAGTATGGCTTTAATTTGTTTAATTAAAGAGGAATAATTTAAATCCAGTAGGGTGTTGTGGTTTGGGGAGAGATGTATTTCTAAATACCCGATTGCTTTTGTAGGTCTGTTTGAAATTATATTTCTTCTTCAATGACTCTAGCTGTTGGTGAGGTATATTAAAAGAAAGGCCTTTCGATTTTTGAATGTTTATTTTGTAGTTTTTTTTTATTAAAAGCCAACTGTGCGAGATTTAGGACATATATTGTTTTTTTTGGTTCTGGTCCGGATGTGAACCTGCTTGATCTTGCTCAATTAAGTATGGAAGATGGGGTTTAAGGTGGTTAATAATGCCTTTGGCTATTAATTTGATAACTGGGTAAAGTGTAAAAGCATTATTGGACCATAGCTGCTGCATTCCTTGGGGTATGTTTGTGTAGTATGGTTATGTCATTCTTGTTAAATGTAATTCAGAAAAACGCAACTTAATAATGAACACAGCCATCAAATATTTAACTTCTAGGTATATATATTTCTGCACAGTTTACTTATTGATTGCTCTATTAATATGTTACCCACCTGATGTCACACCCAGAGTAGCGGGGAGGTTAGCATACATCGTGACAGTGTCCTTGACATCCAGGACGGATATGCTGCCATCGGACAGACACACGGCCACCATTGTGGGGATTGTAGGATTCCATTTCAGATCAGACACTGTGCATTTTGAGTCTCTCGATAACTTGTAATAAGCAAAAGCGTTTTTCTGTGGCTTAGACTAAAGGGGAAAAAACATACCAATACATAAAACAGTATAGTAAAGCCAATTAGTACCAGAAACATATTTATAAAGGGAAATAGAAACAGAAACAGTTCATCATGTGTTTAAGTAAAAGGTTCGGCACATTAAAAAGAAAAAAAAAAGTGCAGCAAAGGTTAATGTACTTCTAATGCGCAGACTACTTTTTACAACAAAATAAACTGTTTAATTATGGATTGATAAATTATTAAAAATATGCAGAATAAGCACTCCCTAAACCAGTATTCCTTTTATCGCAAAAAATGCATGAGTCTATTGGAGCTCTGATAGAATAGAGTTACACAACGACAAGAGCTTTGTTTGAATATAAGTTCTGTATATATTGATGTGCACGCTCCTCTCTAGGCTTGACCTGGTAAATAGTGAAAAAGGAGAGACTTGAAAAATGCACAAAAGGGTAAACTATGTTTTATTGGTGAGTTGTGAATACAAAATAATGATTGTAAAACACAGCACTGTGTGTTTATGACCATTTCCTTAGGATCCATCCCACTTTGTGTCATTTATATGTGAGGGAAGATGAGAACATTTAAAGATAGTAATTTTCATGCAAAAAAAGAAAAAGGTAAGGTTTAAAACAGTCTTTTACATGTCAAACTGCAAAAAGCAGCTAAAACCTGAAGGAACATGATCATGGTTTAACTTTCATTATAAACAACTTTATTGTAATTGAAAAAAGTAGAATATATATATATATATATGTATATATATATATATATACACACACACACACACATTAAAAATGAATGTTTTCCCTTTATCTTTAGGCTACTCTCATCATTTGCAAACTGATTACATTTGCCTGCAGCTGCCTTGCAAAAGTATTCACCCCCTTGACTTTTTACCTATTTTGTTACATTACAGCCTTAAGTTCAATTTTTTGTTAATCTGAATTTTATGTGATGGATCAGAATCCAATAGTCTAAGTTGGTGAAGTGAAATGAGAAAATATATACAGAAAACTATTTTTTAGAAGGGACAATTTTGTTGAAAAGTACAAGTCAGGGTTAGGTTATAAAAAAATATCCCAATCTTTGATGATCCCCAGGAACACCATCAAATCTATCATAACCAAATGGAAAGAACATGGCACAACAGCAAACCTGCCAAGAGACGGCTGCCCACCAAAGCTCACGGACCAGGCAAGGAGGGCATTAATCAGGGAGGGAGCACAGTGTCCTAAGGTAACCCTGGAGGAGCTGCAGAGTTTCACAGCAGAGACTGGAGTATCTGTACATAGGACGACAATAACCGTACGCTCCATAGAGTTGGGCTTTATGGCAGAGTGGCTAGAAGAAAGCCATTACTTTCATCAAAAAGCAAAATGGCACGTTTTGAGTTTGCGAAAAGGCATGTGGGAGACTCCCAAAATGTATGGAGGAAGGTGCTCTGGTCTGATGAGACTAAAATTGAACTTTTCGGCTATCAAAGAAAACGCTATGTCTGGCACAAACCCAACACATCACATCACCCAAAGAACACCATCCCCACAGATAAACATGGTGGTGGCAGCATCATGCTGTGGGAAACTGGTCAGAGTTGAGGGAAAGATGGATGGTGCTAAATACAAGGATATTCTTGAGCAAAACCTGTACCACTCTGTGTGTGATTTGAGGCTAGGATGGAGGTTCACCTTCCAGCAGGACAATGACCCCAAACACACTGCTAAAGCAACACTTGACTGGTTTAAGGGGAAACATGTAAATGTGTTGGAATGGCCTAGTCAAAGTCCAGACCTCAATCCAATAGAAAATCTGTGGTCAGACTTAAAGATTGCTGTTCACAAGAGCAAACCATTCAACTTGAAGGAGCTGCAGCAGTTTTGCAAGGAGGAATGGGCAAAAATCCCAGTGGTAAGATGTGGCAAGCTCATAGAGACTTATCCAAAGTGACTTGGAGCTGTGATTGCCGCAAAAGGTGGCTCTACAAAGTATTGACTTTAGGGGGTGAATAGTTATGCTCATTTACTCCTTGTGTTATTTTGTCCTATTTGTTGTATACTTCACAATAAAAACATCCTCAAAGTTGTGGGCATGTTCTGTAACTTAAATGATGCAAATCCTCAAAAAATCCATGTTAATTCCAGGTTGTGAGGCAACAAAACAAGAAAAATGCCAAGGGGGTGAATACTTTTGCAATGCACTGTAGCACAGCCCATGCAAGTTAAACATTACCACCAATGCTAGGCAGTTTGCAAAAGATATGAGGGACACCAGGCTATTGAGGCGAAACTAGCATTTTTCATTGTATATTTTAATCATCTGAAAAAAAAAATTATACTGATCATAACACCATAAAAAAGGTATCCAAAGGTCCAATAAAGTAACACAATATGGTATAAATGAAAAATCCAGATAATAACTACATTCTCAATTGAATGTTATTTAAAAGATGCATTTTCCTACAGTAATCTTAGATTTAAAAATAAAAATTTAGCTGTTAAACAACCATTCTGAGCCCCACCAAGGACTGACAGCACTGTATCTAACAGCGCCGTTACTGACCTATTACTGATGTAATAACCGATTGAAGCTCTGAACCTACTGTTAAGAGAGTAACTAGATTGATTAGACAAATCACGCAATGAGATCTGAGCATATGCAGGCTTTTTGTTTTGCACATACTGAAAACAATAGTTTCAAAGCTTCAATGGCCCATAAGGCACATGGTGCAGTCCGTACTTGGCGTGGGGATCAGAAGCGCTGATTGACAGTTTTAACATGTTTGGAACCTCTGCAATTTCACTTTAAGAAACATTTTCCTGCAGAGGAATAGAACCAAACAGACATACACTTTTTTATTGGTTTGTTTTGAAACTGCGTTGTTACCCAAGAGAGGCCTACTTATTATCCTTGTCCTCTAGTAGTGAACAATTAACATATCATTTTATGTTAAAGTGACAAAGCAAAGACCCGGCTATTGCTGAAAATAAACTCACAGGTATAAACTGGTTGTTATTAAACATTTTCAGTGGAAATGATGGATAATGGAGTTTGAATGTAGTGACTTTAAGCACAGATTATCTATACTGGATCTACATCTGTAATTGTTTGTGTTGAGCCATTAATTACCACCCACAGAGAAGGCATGCCCTGTAAGGTGAACAGTAAAAGTCACAGACACTTTTTACTGTGAAAATATTTGTATTCTGATCTATACCAACTGGATATGCTGTTCTTAATTATCAACTCCACTGTAAAAAGTTATAACTAATGCCTTACAGAAAGAGCCAGAGAATGTATGTTTAAAATAACTATTATATATATATATATATATATATATATATATATATATATATGTGTGTGTTCCAGTCAAAAAAAAAAGAAACTAACAACCAACTGCAATTATACTTGTGTGTAGTTTTCAAATTTGTAAAAAAACTAGGAGCTTTAACACAAAAATCAACACAAAAACTGTACGAACCTCATTAACCAGCGTCCGAACATCATGGAATGAGATAAATGTGCCATAGTCTCCAGAGGCCATACACACAGACAAGGTGAGATTATCAGAGCTCAGAGCTATATGATGTGCAGGAAACTTCAGTGGCACCTCTATACCTGGACTGCCCATATCTGCATAGAAGAAAATATAGGTTAGAGTCAGGATACAGAGCTGTGTGTGAAGGGTAAGAAGTGTAAGAAGAACAGTGTTAATTACATATTTTATTAGGATCTTCTCCTGGCCGGTTCAGAACGAGAACATTCCTGGTGTAAAAGATCTTCAGCCCTGGAGGACCTCCAGCAAAGAGAAGACCATATTTGTTGGATATTGCCAGGAGATTGGAGCGATCCTTCGGCAGATCCCCAGGTGTATCAAAGATTCGGATCTTCTTTAGCTGCCTGAACTGAAAATCCTGCAATTCAAGGAAATAATAAATAAGTTTA
This sequence comes from Discoglossus pictus, assembly GCA_027410445.1. Lineage (NCBI taxonomy): Eukaryota > Metazoa > Chordata > Amphibia > Anura > Alytidae > Discoglossus > Discoglossus pictus. The sequence goes on from CM050168.1 coordinate 36,712,318, forward strand.
GTTATATTACCCTAGAACCACAGTCATATTCATCCCTGTTCTAATTCTGGCCTTTCTAGTCTAGTTAGAATGGTAAGTTCTAACCTGGGCTTAAAAGGGTGGGCACAGCAGGAGAGAGACCTGGGGGGGTTAGAGGTTGGGCACAGCGGGAGAGAGACCTGGGGGGTTAGAGGTTGGGCACAGCGGGAGAGAGACCTGGGGGGTTAGAGGTTGGGCACAGCGGGAGAGAGACCTGGGGGGTTAGAGGTTGGGCACAGCGGGAGAGAAACCTGGGGGGTTAGAGGTTGGGCACAGCGGGAGAGAGACCTGGGGTTAGAGGGTGGGCACAGCGGGAGAGAGACCTGGGGTTAGAGGGTGGGCACAGCGGGAGAGAGACCTGGGGGGTTAGAGGTTGGGCACAGCGGGAGAGAAACCTGGGGGGTTAGAGGTTGGGCACAGCGGGAGAGAGACCTGGGGTTAGAGGGTGGGCACAGCGGGAGAAAGACCTGGGGTTAGAGGGTGGGCACAGCGGGAGAAAGACCTGGGGTTAGAGGGTGGGCACAGCGGGAGAAAGACCTGGGGTTAGAGGGTGGGCACAGCGGGAGAAAGACCTGGGGTTAGAGGGTGGGCACAGCGGGAGAAAGACCTGGGGTTAGAGGTTAGGCACAGCGGGAGAAAGACCTGGGGTTAGAGGTTAGGCACAGCGGGAGAAAGACCTGGGGTTAGAGGTTGGGCACAGCGGGAGAAAGACCTGGGGTTAGAAGTTGGGAACAGCGGGAGAAAGACCTGGGGTTAGAAGTTGGGAACAGCGGGAGAAAGACCTGGGGTTAGAGGTTGCGCACAGCAGGAGAAAGACCTGGGGTTAGAGGTTGGGCACAGCGGGAGAAAGACCTGGGGTTAGAGGTTAGGCACAGCGGGAGAAAGACCTGGGGTTAGAGGTTGGGCACAGCGGGAGAAAGACCTGGGGTTAGAAGTTGGGAACAGCGGGAGAAAGACCTGGGGTTAGAGGGTGGGCACAGCGGGAGAAAGACCTGGGGTTAGAGGGTGGGCACAGCGGGAGAAAGACCTGGGGTTAGAAGTTGGGCACAGCGGGAGAAAGACCTGGGGTTAGAGGTTGGGCACAGCGGGAGAAAGACCTGGGGTTAGAGGGTGGGCACAGCAGGTGAAAGACCTGGAGTTAGAGGGTGGGCACAGCGGGAGAAAGACCTGTGGCTAGAGGGTGGTCCCAGCAGGAGAAAGTTAGAGTTACAAAGATAGATAGAGGGTGAAAGCACGCGTGGATGTGTGGTTGGTTGGGTGGTCAGGGCTCCTTCGCCCAAAAGTCGGTGTGCCTGTCAGAAGAAGACAATCCCAACCAATCTACAGTATGGACCAATCATTTCCATACAAAGAAGATTTAAACTTTTGTATTGTTTAAATATTTAATTCATTTTAATGCATGACATCATTTTTGGACTGCAGTGGTATTTTTGGACTACAGTTGTCTTGTGCTACCATAGATATTAAGTTGCAATGTCGAATTAAGAGTCAAAACAATCCACTAAAAGACAACTTTCCGTAACAAAACATCTGACACCTTGAGCAATAATACCAAGACAGATTCCTCTGGAGGGTGTAGAACAGGACCGAATAGCTTAAGATGTCACATAAGTAAATATGACGGTATAACACACATGTAATGTCTGCATAGTTTGCATACTTAGATTAGGATTACCCACTAAAGGCAATTCTGAGAACAACAATGTTAGTCATTAAGATTGATAAATACTCCTTGGGCACATTGCTCTACAGTGCATAAAGATGATCTTACAATACAGTACTCCGCTGAAGTACATACGACTTGTAGCCTGGAGTGGGATGTGATCTAATTGTATCAAAACATTCCCTTTATTCAGAAACTTGTTATTGGTGTTGTTTATTGTCAATTGTTGCTAACCACTCCCTGTGGGTCTGGATGTATTATTTTCAGTGTAAAGACATATGAAAATGATAAAACTGGGTATGTGCAAACTCGAGCTCTGCACACACTCAGCCTTGTGAGTTTTACATGGATTTATATCTCAGGGACTAATTAGCAATGATTGACAATAATTACAACATTAGAAAGAGATATGTCACATTTTATATTAGGTAAACAATTTAAAAAAAAACTTCTTATAAATAGCATTCATCCATCTGTGCTTGCACGTCTCACAACACTGTGCCACTCATCAGACAGCGGGCCCTGTGCTCACTTTGGTCTCCCTCTCTGCGGGCAGGTCTGTGTCCTCCTCCATGTGTGCTGGAGGTGTGTGAGGCCTTGTCTGTGTCCTGAGGAGGCTCTTACTCCGGGGAGCCGTGCAATAATACTGTAAGGGCCTCTCACTACCGCACAGGTCGGTATCTACAACTCCAGGTCGCTCCTCAACACAACAACCGAGCGTGTCGCAGCGCCCAAATGGAAAACATGTCCGGCGCTCGGCTATGACAAGTCACAAAGCGACTGATCCAGCGTGACACGCACCGCCATGTTGTTTGTGGGCAGGCCTAGTTGGATACTGCACCCTAGTGAGTAGATAGGGAACTGAGACATAGTTTCTGACACGTGATTAGAATGTAGTGAAAGGCAAGGAGACAATATAGTGCATATATATAACATGTCTGATGCTTTGTAGAACTTGATAAAGTTCAAAATGATACAATTTAAAATAACTAAGTTCAGTATTTCATTTCTACATGGTCATATTTAGGATTTATGCTGCCCCAGGCCATACAGATTTGTGCCCCCCCCCCTAATCCCTCCTAGTCCCACTTGCCGCTGATCTTCTCTCCTTTCTTTATCTAAATTCATAAGATTCAGTGTTTATGTATGTATATATATTAGTTCAGTCGTGTCTGACTCTCTGTGACACTATGGACCGCAGCACGCCAGGCACATCTATGGTTGTGCTTATCCATAAGGTTTTTCTTAGCAAAGATACTGGAGTGTGGTGCCAGCTCCTTCTTGCAGTTTGTCTGACCTCTTTGCTATGAGCAGACCATCTTGGGTGATCCTACACGGTTTAGCTCACAGCTTCATAGAAGTACACAAGCCCCTTCACCATGATACAGTAACGTTACAGAAGGGGTACGCATACACACATATATATATATATATATATATATATATATATATATTTATTTATCACATATAATAGTTGTCAAACTGCGAGATGTCGTCACAGTTTGTGTGGTTCGTACGAGTTAGGCAGCGCTCATCTCTTGCAAGCCTCGCAAAGCGAGGCAAGCCGTTAAAACTTAGAACTTAGGCGGCGCTCATCGCTGCGAGGTGAGCCGTTAACACGTAGCACTTCAGCGCTCATCGCTGCGAGCCTTGCGAAGCAAGGCGAGCCGTTAACACGTAGCACTTGGGCAAAGGCACTCATCGCCTGCGAGGCGAGCCGCTAAGGCACAACAACCCACTACAACTATCAGCACAAACACGCTTTAGACGATTTTGGCCACTCGAATATCGCTCTAGCGAGGAAAAAAATGTCAGCCGAAAAAAATTAAAACAAGGCTACACGACCCCGGACCGTGCAAAACACTGCCAAACGCATAGCACTTTACACATCAAACTACAAAATACACTATTACAAAAGCCGGAAAATGCTCACGACCCGCGTAACACATTAATAACATTACGACTATACAATGCCGCTTTACACAATAAACCAACGGCTTTACCTCGCGCACGCATTCATTACACTTTATCAGCAGGGCACCAACACTCAAACTGTATATTCTATGCTGTCGGAAATTACAAACAGATTGTTAGCTCTTCAGCCTATTGCTGGCTGCATATATTAATTATAAATACTTAAAGTATATTAATTTATTCAATAAATAATTAATTATTACTTAACTACATATACATAAAAATATATATATATCTTTATCATGACTCATGAGAGTGCTCAGAGGTAGTACAACGACAGGAGAGGCTCGCAATGAGCCCCGGAGTCGCTCATTGCAAGGTACGCGATGAGCGCCAAAGACGCTCAGCTCAAGTCTCGCAATGAGCGCTGAAGGTCCTCACAGTACAAAACGGTTTACATTGTCTGTCAAACAGCATTCCCATGGCTTAAAATGTTATTGCCCCGTAATTTTTGATGAGCAAGTCCCTAGTATATATATATCGTATTGGTCCGAATATAAGCCGCACCTTTTATCCGTTTTTTTACGGTCGTGGCTTATATTCGCGACCGTAAAAAAAAATCACTGCAGATTTGCGAGCTTGCAAGTTACGTGTGCGGCTTCTATTCCCGAACATAAAATTACTGTCGGTTTGCGCAATTGCGAGTTAAGGGTGCCAATTTTGCGTGCTTGAGACTGCGGTATTGTAGCAGTTGAATAGCGATTTACGGTTTTAGTGATTCTAACATCCTGTAAGGTCTGTAACCTGCAAAAAAATTTACTGTACTAATTAGAAAGCCTGGCTGATTGCAATGGCTGATCACTTGGAGAGAGTCTTTTTCTCTCCAATTTTAAGGGTGCGGCTTATATTTGAGTACTATCTTTTTTCTATTTTTTCCCCTTTAATTTTACAGGGGCGGCTTATATGCGGGTGCAGATTATATTGGGACCAATACGGTATATAGTATGTCAGAGAGTGTCAAGAAATATTTCGGCACTTATACATTTCTGTGCATATACACACATATTTCAAGGTACTGCACTGCATCTTCAGGTAGCCTGTTTCAGACATGCATAAGGCTCACACATATTAGGACAGACAAGCAGAAAATAATCCCACAATATCTGTATTTAGAGGTATATAGAAGTTTAATGGTTTATGAGTGCATGTGATAGGAGAGAATTAGTTGCATGAAGAAAATACTAAAATACAAACTTACCCTGACATTTGCAAATGTCCTCAATTTTCTGTCAATTGATTTTGAGAAGGAATGCCAATGAAAATCCAAGTTAAATTAGCCTAAAATTCATAGTTTGTTTTGGCCAATCACAGGCAGCTACAACATTGTTGCAACATCTGGGAAGCCAGACTCTGCAGAAAAGCATCTTGGGGTATGTAGTCTTTTTTCTACCACAACGAAGCAAATGGGAGCGCAGACATTGCCGCTCTGGATTTCTGCAATCTGCTGCTGTTGGGTTGAAGGCAGGGCTGGATTAAGTCCCTTAGAGGCCCCATATATATGTACCTTGAGCAGCTCGAGGTCACACTCGAGCACGCAGCTTACATATATTCATTCCTGTCTTTCATAGATGTGCACACATTAAAACGCAAGCGAAACTTTGCTTGTACGTCCTTTTCCCAACGTGGCAAGTAGAAGACTGGCTAGCTTGGTACGCCAGGGTTGCCAACTGATCTTGGTAACAAAAAGTAGAACCCCCACAAAAAAGCTAAATTCCTATTCATTACATGTTATAAATTTCACTTTTTATGGCTAAATCCCATTTTTTTAAAAAGCAAAATGCCTATTCATACCATGTTATAATTTTCAAACAACAAAAGCTAAACAGATGTAAAAAAAGCTAATTAATTCAAATTTCTATGGTGCCCCCTTCCCTTGATGCCCTAAGCACATTTCCTTTTTTGCTTAATGGTTAATCCAGGACTGGTTAAAGGTTAATATGGGATAAAAAAAAAACATACCTGAATGCAGTGTTTCTATTGGTAGGTACACATGCCTATGTAATCACCTCTGGGGGCGTGGAAACCATTTTTTTTTGGGGGGGGGGGTTGTTTTTTTTTAGCTTGCTACTTCCTCCATTAAAATAAGGTCTGCACATTGGGCGAATCTCATATCACAAAGATACACCCTAAAACAGAGAGCGGGAGTATGTGAGGACATATTGTTTTACATAAACATGGTGGTACAATCATTAAATACATCTAATTAAAAGAACGCTAAAAGTGCCCCACACTGAGTCGCTAAATGCATATAAAACAGAGGAACTACTGTACTAAAGTGAATATTAAAACATTTATAGATTTTGCTGTCAGGTCAAAATGTTGTAAAAACCCCACATTGTGAATGAATTATCATGAATTAAAAACAACCAGGATATGTGTGGAGTTGAGATAGAATGGGATTGTTACTGTAAAGGTGAACTGGCAAAGGGTGGTGCAAGCATTTGAATATGTCTTTTTGTATGAGATTTAAATTGAAATGACAGAATATTGAAATTGCTGATTTTCTTGGGTACACACGTTCCTCTTTTTATAGGGTATTTTTGCCAGATCCATACAGGAAAAAAAAGGGGAGACCAGGAAAACAAGTCATAGCCTTATCAAAATAATAACGAAAGCCATATTAGTTTAATTATATAACATTATGAATTATTAATTTTTTTACATTTCCCTCTTCCCACCTCTATGGGGCTCCCTCGTGCCATCTTCAAGTGTGTCACTATGTAAGTGGGCAGTCAGCAAGTCTTGATAATACATCCATATCCAATCTTCTGTACTTCTGCTATGAAATATTCAATTTCTTCTCTTTTGTGCAATGATCTTGCATGGTGATCCAGGCACTGTTTATTTCAAGAATAATTCATCTAGATTGTACTAATGGTGCAAATAATTATGAAAGAACATTAAATTATTAAAAGCAGTATAGGAGTGTCTATATACTAGATTATTATGATTTATAAGTGTATACGCTATATTCATATATACATATTTATTGTATAATAAGTTTTAAGAAACCGTCAGAAAAATCATTAGTTGGTCTGTGAAGACCATCAGTAGTAACCAAATGGTCCTCCAAGGGCATGGTGATCCATGAAAAAAAAAAATCTGGTACTACGTATCTAAGTATGTGTGTTTGCATTGTTTAGATGTGTCCAACTCTATGTGACCTCATGGACCATAACACCCCTGATCCACTTGGTATTCATAGTACAGATACTGGAGTGGGTTGCCAGTTCCTTCTCCAGTGGACCACAGCATACAGTTCATAGTATTCCTAGGTGGTCTCACATCCGAGTACTGACCAGCCCCAACCCGCATGGCTTCAGGAGGGTGTGACCTCTTGGTTCCCTGACTGGCAAGGAACCCAGGTCACAGTGGTGAAAGCAGCAAATCCTAACCACTGCACCACCAGGGAACCCATACAAAGTAAAGACATTGGTAATAGCCCTAATTGTTTTTGGGGTGACAGTGTCTCTATAACTGGTGTCATCCTATGATACTGGGTCCATTATAAAATGTAGTCTGACCTGCTCCGTTGTGCTATTTTCAGAACTATAGAATAAAACAAGGATGTTATGTGAGATTGCGCTGTGTGTTTCATTTCCCTCTTGGTCATACTTTAAATGAGTCATTGTTGATTAATTGCACAACTATAATCACAAGTTTCTAGTCGCCAAATTTACAGGTTATTCCTCCATGTTTGTGTTGAACGGTAGCTGCCATTTTCAAATCAGTTTTTGTCAATGACACTGAGCTCTGTGAGCTGATTGGGTCAAGAGTTCAAGAGCTAGATCAGGAGCCAATCAGACCGCTGATGAGTTCTAAGCTTTGACAGTTACATTGACGTACATTCAGGAGTTGTGGCAATAAAAGGCAAGTGATAAAACAGGTATTTAGATCTTTATACGTGAACTCCTTCAAAAACTTGTGTTTAGGTGAAAATTTGGACCTTTCCTGTTTTCTGCCCGCAGTAGTGGAAGCCAGGGGCCACTAGGTGGCACGGTCAAAATTTTGTTCAATTTCCTAGGGTTAAGATTAGGGTTAGATTTGAAGGTTAGGGTTTTTACTATGTAAACTTATCATCTGTCACTACCTTAGCCACAAGCCCTAACCCCTAAAACTAGCCCAACCCCCTAAATCTAACACTCACACTAAAAAGAAATTGTAGAAAATATCAGCAGCACCACCAAGTGGCTGCTGGCTGCCACTCATGGTCGGCATAAAACAGAAAAGCCTCATATCCACCATCATTGCCAACAGGAAAAATAAGATCAAATGTTTTCTAGGCTTATCTTTCGTCAGTCATGATTTAAACAGGTTTTACACTAAAACCTGTATTTTTTTCAATTTCTAATACGTTTCCCCTTTACAAGTGTAAAATGTGACCGCAAAGTGACTGTAATGTCTCAGCAGAGACTCTTCTGGCTCTCTCTCAGTGATGCTTCCTGTTTATTATTGAGATGGATGAGAGCCAAGGGCAAATATACACTAGAAAAGTGAAATGAAAAGAGGAATAGGAAGTGAGAGACTATACGAGGGGATCTGCATGTCTCCAAATATCAGCAGGGGTATATCACTTGGGCCCGCTCCTATGGCTCTAGCTTGCACTGATCTTGAGATCAAAGGAGCTAAAGGAAATATAATGTAATTTGTAGAGAAGTGGATGTGTGGAACTCACTGCTGGTTTAGTTTGGGAAAAACTTCAGATGCTTGTATGTATATCACAAACTCATACATCCCAACAGTGGTGGAGCAAGCACGCACACACACGCACGCACACACATTTTTGTCTCCAGTTTTTATGTCCATCTTTTATCTCCACTTTCTAACGTCACTTTTTATCTTCACTATTTATCTCCACTTTCTAACGACACTTTTTATCTCACTTTTAGCTCCAGTTTTATCTCCACTTTCTAACTCCACTTTTCATCATACATCCCAACAATGGTGTAGATAGGGAATGGAAGTCCCCTGTGCAGAAAAAAAAGTCCCCCCCCCCCCCACACAAACACAATTTTATCTCGACTTTCTAACTCCACTTTTTATCTACACTTTTTATCTCAACGTTCTAACTCCACTTTTTATCTACACTTTTTATCTCAACTTTCAATCCTGCACAGCTTCAGGGTGGTGTGACCTCTGTCTAGAATCTAACCCAGGTCACAGCAGTGAAATCACCAAATCCTAATTACTGGACCACCAGGGAAACCTAATTACTATATTACTATGGATTTATTTGGTGCCAGCTCTGCAGGGGAAAATAGTTATTCTAAACAGTAGAAGTCCTCAATCTGAGAACGAGCAATACCTTAGTAGGTTTGCTCTATAGGTCTGGTCACCTACTCAGAGAGCAGCACCTTTTAGCCACTTGTGCCCTTCACAGGGAGAAATATCCTGTAGTATATCAGTCTGGTCTCAAAAGAGTGATCCAGCCCCGAAATAGCAGGCAATTCTACCCTTAACAGGAGAAACAGCAAACCCCAGACACGTTTCGGCCTCTGTGGGCCTCGTCAGTGAGGTTCAGCTGTACTCCCTAAGTCACAGTGAGCAAGGAGTCCACGTCTGATTCCCCCTATCACCCATAAGGTGAGAAAATCTAAACATAAAGAGTACGAGGCCCATAGAGGATGAAACGTGTCTGCGGTTTGCTGTTTCTCCTGTTCAGGTTAGAATTGCCTGGTATTTCAGGGCTGGGTCACTCTTTTGAGTGGGACCAGGCGGATATACTACAGGATATTTCTCCCTGTGAAGGGCACAAGTGAGCTAAAAGGGTCTGCTCTCTGCCCACCCTTGGTATAGCTCATAGCTTCATTGAAGTACACAAGCCCCTTCACCACAAGGTAGCGATCCAGAAGGGGGCATCCATAATAAATTAAAGGAAATTATTTGTGTGAGAGTGGTGTCAATCTCATTCAAACACAGGCTCTAGACTTCTGGTTTCCCCATCGTCATCCAACTTTAAGGATGTGGTGTAACAAACACAAAATGGATTCCTGTACTGATAAACAGAGCCAAAATTCAGATTTTCCTAAAAGAAAATGTATGCCTATGGATTACACAGCTACTAACAAACAAGTGATTTTTTTCTTGAACTACGATGGTCCTTTTAAGCCTGAGTTTTTCTGGTATGTATTATGATCAGTGGCTCTGCAGACCATCACACAGCCCATTGTTATCTCATCTGCAACGAGAGTCCTTGCAGGCACAGAGACTGCTCCTCTTACAGATATAGATTTCAGGATACACTGTATCACAAAGAGACGGACTGATTGTTTTCGGAATATTCGCAATTCACTAAAGGTTGCAAATTCTTGAGAAGGCAAAGTGAATAAAGCTTCTGTTGATATAAAAGGATTACTGAAGTGCCGTATTTATAGTATCCTTGATACATTGCAAAATGGTTTCAGAAAGCTTAAAATAAATCAATGCAGGCTTTATTTTTACATACTGTATTCAATTTTGCTTTAAATGGAGGTTTCTTATATTAAAATAAACTGCCTAAGTGTTTATTTGCATATTTAAACATAATTTAATTTAACAAATGCTTAAAAATTGTGTTTTTACTTTCAAACAATCCCTGAAAAGGTTCACCCCCTGTGGTGCATGCATGGAATGTTTCTATAGGAATAGATGTACTAGCCAATCACAGGCTGTGTCTCAGTAGAATGTTGCTGAAATGCTGCTGAGACACAGTCTTTCATTAGCTAGTACATCTAGCTCAACACATTATATGCATGAGTTGGGTTCCCTGGTGGTCCGGCTTTTAGGACTCAGTGCTTTCACCGCTGCGACCTGGCTTTGATTCCAACCAGGAAACCAAGAGGTCACACCACCCTGAAGCCAAGCAGGATTGGGTCTGTTCAGTACTTGGTTGGGAGACCGCCTAGGAATACCAGAAGATGTATAAACACTGAAGAAGGAACTGGCAACCCACTCCAGTATCCCTGCCATGAATATCAAGTGGATCAGCATGACCATTGACATAAAAATGTGCCGGGTGTGTTATGGTCCATGAGGTCATAGAGAGTCAGAGTAGACAGAGTAAACAGAGTAGAATGACCCTCCCCAAGCCTACTAACAGTCCAAGATGGAATTTCCCATGTCACAAGCATTGAAAGCTAAAAGTAATATTTTCTTTGAAAAAGCTTTAAAGATTGCATACTGTCACATACTTCACAAGCATGTTCAGTTTTTCTTAAACTACAACATTGCTTTAATAGGATATCAGACTCCTAAGTATAGCATATTTAAAAGAACATTTTTAGAATATTATGAATGTTTTGTTACATTAAAAATAATCTCGAGTCTTGAGTGTTATCTTCAAGCACAAACCGTGTTCTTTCTCTAGTCTCACCATGGGCCTTGACAAACCAATGCATGAAACAAACTGTACAGAGCAAAATGATAGAGCCACTGCAGTTTGGGAAACATTTTACATGCTTGTGAAGCATGTAACAAACTAACAATCATGGGCGTAGGAGCCCAAAAAAATCTGAGGGCGGATCTACAGTCGGTACACACAGTGCAATGCACCAGGGCCCTGCTCGGGGTGGGCCCCAGTGCTGCAGTGCCCCTCAAGAACTTTTCTTTAAATGTCTTTGTTTAAATTCTCAATGCCCCTGGAACCGCAATGTAATTAAACATATTTTAGATTTTCAAATGTGAACACAAATGTGCTATTTATTTACTATAATATATATATATTTTTTTATATATATATATATTATATTACATAATTATATTTATATTTATATATTATATTTTATATATATATCATGGATATCATAGCGCTGGCACCTCTAGTGCCCAAAACTGGTAGTGCATTATTACGTTTAATTTTGCTATTTTTTGTGTCCCCTATTTATTTAAACTGTGTGTGTGTGGGGGCGGGGGGGGGGGGGGGGGATAAGCCATGGGCAGCATTTTACGGTATAGCATATTATGTGTGTTTCTAGAGGCTTCCATATAGAACTACTAGAGAACTCCTTGATGGCATGGGTCCTGTGTCAATGTGAAGGTAGACAGACTCTGATCTTTATAGCTAAATACAATAAGGGTAACACATTTTAACAGGTAACCACACAACAAGAAGCAGTCTACCTCATTTCCAAAGCAAAACATGGGGTAGATAATTCAAAGTTCTTTGAGTTCCAGAGTAGATAACCAGTTTTCTATGAGTTCTAGAAAGGACTGATGGGGTAAGGTCTGTATAAAAAATATTTTAAGAATGAAGAATCCTATTATAATATTTGAGGTCCAGTGTGACACCAGATGACCAGCAGAACAAATGCTAACAGTGACATCAATAAATCTTTTAGAGAACTCAACGTAAACTTCAAGTAGGTACTCATTTGTCTAAGCTGTAGTGGTTTGTTATTTAAACATTAGGGTTCTTAAACAATGGGTGCACTTTCTTGACTTTTGAGTAAGGAGAAGACTACATTGCCAACAATATAGTCCGCTGTTACTTCCAGGTGTCTCTGCTTGTGGTGGAGAAGCACCTTGTCAGGACTGATCTACTTGCACCTCTGAAATCAATGCTGATAAGAGGCACATAGACAGTGCTGTATCTACCTTTTTGGAGCCACTAGGCAGTGAAAAGGAGGAGCCCCAGCGAGTAAGTACGCAAGGTATGCACCCATTTTTGCCTTTTCTCTACGTTGTGCCTTTTTTCTGTTGTAACTGTCTTGTTCTAGGTGGTTACCCCCTAGTAGCCAGTCTATGAACTGCAAGATTTCATTTTTTTTTAAGCCAGGAACCATTTTTTTATGCGCCCCTGGGCGGCTGCCTAGTTGGCCTAATGGGTAATCCGGCCATGCATATAGGATATCTCTTGCTTTGGCTCTCAAACCTGACAACTGCTCATGAGCTATTTCTTTAACCAGGTCTGTTAACATGCAGTAACTCCAGTGCTCCACCTTAAGTGCTGGAGCTCTCTGGAACCTCCTACCTGTTTTTTCTACTTTCAAATTTTATTAGAAGAAAAACATTATCATGGTTTACAGCATATTTTGTAGTTGCAGTAAGAAAATATACAAAAATAGACAATGGTAAACTGAAAAAAATCACAGATATTTTTCTGAAACAATGTGTTTCAACCAAAAATATTCACACTTTTGTGATTTATGATAAATAGTGTATCTCTTCTATTTTTATCTGTTTTTTTCTTTTTAAGTGTTTTAAGTGATAGTGTAGAAATTAACTTTAACGAAGGTGAATAGTAATTTGATATAGGATGTGTAAAGGAAAAGTAGAAAAAAGGATAGGGGAAAAAGGAAGAACAAAAGAATAAAAAAAAAGAAATAAACTGAGGCAAGAACAAACATCAAATGAGAAGGTAAATAATAGGAAATCATTTTTTTCCTTTTCTCCAGTTTTATCTCATCCCTTACTCCTCTAGACTTACCTATAAAGATTAAGTTTGTAGTTTGTACCTTTCTGTTGTCCTAGGGGCCGTAACCGGTGTCGGGACCATACGGTCCCCTCATTTATCCTTGAGGTTTTTTATTCAGTGAAGTCAAGTGAAGAAATCTCATACTCCTCAACCCTATGTTAACCTTCTTGTTTTGTTAGATTTTTGTAAGCTGTCTTTTACCAAAGGTTTGGGCAGTAAGTTGTGGCTAGCCACAGTTCTCAGCTCTTATAAAAAATTGCCAAAGAGTCTTCTAGTATATTTGTAATTCTATCATTAATAAGTATATAATTTAGTTTATTTTTAACTGCTTTTATGTTTAGTGTCTCAGATTTCCACTGTTTTGCTATATGGCTCTTTGTTGCTAACATAATGAACTGTAAGAGTTCATTGGGAGCATTAGGGAGGACTGGTACTGATGCGCCTAGAAGACATTTTTCCATTTCTGGGGAAAGATCTAAATCTAAAGTTTTATGGATTAGCTGCATCATTGATTTAGCTTAAGGGGGGTTTCTAGTATTGTATAATTGAGTGAATTCTTGGATAGGGAGTTCCAAGAATCTAGCCGGGTCTTGGCCCCAAGTCTGATTTAAGTCTTTTCTCTATGAGGTCATAACTACATATTTATGGCCTTCAGGAGGTGTAATAAAGTATTCGTAGATCATACCTAGGACACCTTGTGCCAAGCCCGTAACTCTACTGCAGACAGTCGCATGTCCACAATTGAGTTGCAGACTCCAGTTGGTCTCCGTTTGCGAGGCTAATCAATTGCTCCAGGTCGCGAGTTGCGATCTTGAAGCCACCTTTGTATACCATGCACTGGTTTAGAGAAGTTGTGGGCAAGAACCGTATCAATTCAGCAAGCCCCTAACCGCCCATTTCGAATTGGCCAATAGAAAATGAGACTGTCATAATTACGGCAGTAAAACAAGGAGGTTACGTGTCAATCAATCAGGTTCGGGGGGCCGATATGCGATCAGACTTGCATAACTTTTAAAATGAAGAATTATGAAAATGAATGCCAATACTGTTCTAGTCCATATGCGTGGCCTGATATGTATTACCCAAGATCATTTAACCCCCAAATGACAAATAAATATAAAACATTTCCTGCAGTTGTGCGGGCTTGAGACTGTTGTGCAATTTCTTCTAATGTCTTTCATCGCTCTCCCCGTAATTTACAGTACAGTATTGATCTTTTATTTGCATTTACAGTGCTACGAATTGGTGTTTAACCCCTTTTCGGGTCCTCTCGAGTACATGTAGGATTTCCTCCTCCATTTGCAGTTTACGAGTGTGGATATGTATGCAACCTTGGGGAATCGGAGCAATTGAATAGCGATTTGCGATTTTAGCCCTGCAAAAGTGACAGATCAAAGGCTAGTGAAGGGTGTAAGTTACGCTAATTGAATAGCAAATTTGACTGCAAGCTCACTTACTGGCCTCCGGATCTCAAATTTGGCCAATTGAATGAGGCTCAAAGTATCTCTAGGATGTCCCAGTTCATATCAAATAAGATACAAAGTGCTCTATTTGGCAGAATCCTAAATGTTCATGAAGTGGAAGGTCAAATTTGTCTCTCATAGTTTCATATGTTAGTGTTCCTTTATCTGAGATCCAGGTATGTATTTTAGTACGTTTGTTTGTTTTTTCCACCAAGCAAAGCCTTTATCATGTAGTTCTGGTGGGAACTGCGGGTGACGTATGATAGAGTTTCAAGGGGAAAGAGTAGATTATAATTGATGTCACTCTTCGTCCTAGTTCTACTGTCTCATTGTAACTTGGTCAAAAAGCTAGCATTGGGGGGTAGAGGGATAGCAGAGTTGGGCAACCAGATAATCATGTCCCAAGAGTAATGGGACATAAGGAAGTTTTCTATTGATACCCAAATTGGTTGTTGATTTAGTAAATGAGCCTGTTGGATGAAAGCCGACTGGGCAACCTTGTATTAGAGTTTAAAGTTGGGGCAAGATGACGCCTTTGGATTTGTGTTGATTTGTTACATCGGGCTATTTTATGCGGTTTGTTTTACCAAATAAATTTGAATATAAGTGTCTGGAATTTATCCAATCCCTTAAATTTAATAGTGATGGTTAATGTGCATAAAATATATAATAAGCTGGAGGGAATGTTCATTTTTACAGAGTTAATGTGGTCTGTCCTGGAGAGCAGAAATCTTGAGGAGGGGGCAGGCACAATTTTTTTTGCACTTCCCGAAACCTGTACCAACATCAACTCACACAGTACAGATTCCCTAGAAAAGACTCTGTTGCTGGGAAAGATTGAAGGCACAAGAAGAAGGGGACGACAGAGGCGGAAATGGATAGATGAAGTCACTGAAGCAATGAACATGAACTTGATGGAGCTCAGAGGGGCAGTGTGTGAGAAATGTACCTGGCGTACTGCGGTCCATAGAGTCATGGAGAGTCGAACGCAACTGAACCATTAAACAATAACAAATCATATTTCAAAATGTACCTTTAATCCCAAATGATGTTACGATTTTGAATAGGTAGGCCATTCCCAGGAGTGAAATGTCTTTTCTATATCTAGGGCCAAGAAGCAAGCTGGAGATTTTTTGTATTAGGATAATGTAGATATTAATAATTCTCCTGATGTTATCTCCATGATGTCTGTAAGAGATAAAGCCTACCTGGTCTTTATGTATTAGCTTTGGAAGGAACAAACCCATCAGCTATATAACGTAGGGATCTTTACGTTCTTTGGTAAAAATGTTTTATTTGAGTCTGGTTAATTTCTGGAGGTAATTGGCCTCCTTCTAATATGTAGTTAAAAAGTATAGTTAGGTCTGGGAAATGTAAATCAATGATTTTTTTTATAGCAGATATGAGTTATGCCATCTGGGCCTGGAGATTTCCCCGCCATTAGTTCCTGTATTGTATATTTGACATCCTCAATTGTTTTTATCAGAATTTAGAGTGTGAAGTTCCTTATTCGAGAGAAGCTACAAGAAGCTAGGAAGGAACAGTTATTGTGTTGTTTAGAAGCAGAGTATAATTTTTGATAATACTTATGAAACATTGGTTGAATTTTGTTGGGGCTATTCGTTAGTAAGCCTGAATTGGTTCTTAATTGATAAATTTAGGATTGGGATATTTTGGATCTAAATCTGTGATCCAAAATGGCATCAGGTTTGTTCGCTTTCATGAAATATTTGAGTTAATATCATGACTTTTTTCATGTGGTTAGAAAGGATTAAATTGAGTCCAGTTCTGATCCAATCAATTTTTAATCTTGTTTAAGTAGTAGGTTTATTTTGATTACCTTTTTCCATTTAATTCTGCTTGTAGCTCTCTTTATCAGAGGAGTTGTCTCTTTTTATCATTAGAGACGTGTTTGATAATAGTACCTCTAACAAAGGCCTTGTGTGCAATTCAGACCCATCTTATGTTAGAGCGTGGGATATTATTGGTGTTACCATTTAATGCCTTGAGCCACTTTGGTTTCAAATAAGAGGGACTACTTGAAATTATTAATTTAGTCTCTAGGATTTAGGGAGTCTTGGAAGTAAAGTGAGGTCTAAAGAAATTTTGACTAAGGAATGATCTAACCAAGGGCAGGGAATTATGTCTGTAAATCTTGTCAAACCTAATAAGGAGGTGTCTAGTAAACAAGTATCCATCCTAATGTAAGTTCTATGTAGATGAAAAAAAGGTTATTCTCTTTCCTGAGGGCAGGGATATCTCCACGCATCTATGAGGTGTCATTCAGCTAAGAGAGATGTGATTTGTTGAGTTGCAAGAAGAGTAGTCAAGACCAGGATCTAGCCTTAGCTTGAAATCTTCCCCAATTATTATAATACCTAGACTTAACTTTTTTTCAAACTCTGTAAAGTGGGGAGTACAAATATATTAATGATAATTTCTGTCGAAAGATGGCTGCCCCTGCTTTTTTGAGTCCTGGCTATCTGTGTAAAAGCTAGGGTAAGTCTTATGTTTACATTTTGGAGTTTTAGTTTTTTTCTTGAATAAATAGCTCCAAGGGGTGATATGATTGGTAGAAAAAGATAGATTTCCATCTCTGGAAAGGAAAATTAAAGCCTTTGATGTTATGTGTAATAAATAGTTTGGATTAGGCATCATGTATTCATGAGGGAGTTGTGATGGTTGGGAACATACCCATGAGAAGGTTCAAGAGGTGGAGATTCCTGTTGAGGTTGGGTTCCACTGCTGGTCAGCCCTGGGATGGAAACTCCAACCTTTTAAGGGAGTTTTTAGAATTTGCAGGATTCTTCTGTAGTGGTTGCACTATGTACCTCTATCTGCTCCTGCTTGACCTGTTGAATTCCTGGTTTAGATTTTTTTGAGTGTCCATAGATTCTGTTTGTAATCCTGACCCCCAACTTTGGACCTTGACAAACATTCTTACAAACCATCCTGTTTCTGGGTTCACAACTGGATTCTGACCAGTTCATTCTGGATCATCCTCACACACCCTTTGAAACAGTTTTGAATATACTTTCAATAAAATTTTCTTTATTATTGTTTTAGAGACATAAAAGTGCCAATTTTTCAAATCGTCTTTTGCAATATTGAATTTAGTCATGGCCAAACACTGATAGGCTGGTAACTGTCCCCAGGGTATACACATTCTTTGTGTATGAAGATACTCATTGATCTTGTAGAGCCACTAATTGTCCTCATAATACTTATAGCAATCATATTGACAATGTGTTTTTCATTTCTTACCCCAGAGTCTGATATGCAATACAGTTGTGTACAGGGTTATAAAGGCAGGGTGGAGGGACAAAGGCTGAAACTGATGTAATGTAAGTCCATCTGCCAACAGCTATTCCGTGTAACAATTCCTATGAGTAGTAACTCATGTCCTGGCCCAAAATCTTCTTCAGACGTAAAGCCAAAGAAAAAATATCCAGTTTGGGTAAGAAAATGTGTCCTGTTGATTAACCTTTTTTGCAAGATACCCACCCGTTATAATCAACCTGATAGACAATAGATAATGGTGTACCTTGCCTATGTCATAGCTTTTCCCAGAACGCTCTTGTGCTCAGAGCTTGACTTATGCTGATTTGAGAGACTATTTAAGGGTTGGAGAGGTTTTATAGTGGGAAAAGAGGGGGATATGAAAGTAAGGTGATCAGAGACAAGGTGGGGTTGACAGGAAAGGAGGAAACAAATGGGGAAGTGAGGAAAGAAACGACTATTCCAAGTCCACTTATATGTCTTAAGTGAGGCCAGGAGACGTGATTTCCCCACATAATTTCTGAGTGAGCAGTGTTTCCACTGTCACTAAGGATTCTGGGTAGTGACACAATAAATTATTTGTTATTATTACCGGGCCTGCTTGTGACATGTAACATACTTAGTGTCCTATCAGAGTATCTCCACAGCCTCATTTCATAGTTGCCCGAACCAACCTTAGACTGCTGAGCCCCATATAAGGTAAAATAGCTGTCTGTGAGTGCATTTCTGGCACTGTACCCCAATCCAAGACAATGTTCTGAAGGTTGTCTAAGAGCAGTGTACAAGTATTGAAGACGTGTAATGGGAGGAATGGGAGAAGAAACAGAGGGAGGAGAGGAATGAGGGGTGGAGAGGATGGGATGAGGAGAGAAAGAGAAGGGTGAGAAGGAAAGAAGAATAGAAATTTGAAGGAAATATGGAAAAGAAGTGGAAGACAGGGGACAACAACACTGGAAACAGGCTGGCTAGTCAAGATGCCCTTACGCTTGCCACCCAATTATTTTGGGTTTTTGGATATATTTGACTCCAAACCTGTCTCTTAGAACCAAGCCAAACAAATTATACAATATTCTTAATAGTTTACGTCTGGTCATAACATACAATGTTCTTCAGTTAAAATGTTCATTCTCACTCTGGCTGTACCCTTGACTATCAAATCAATATGAACTGAAAGTCCAGATCTATGTAGTTCCACTTATAGCCACAACCTCTTAATCCTTGGATAGCTTCCTGCTTATCCATGCAACATAAAAAGATTTCACATGCAGAATTGTAAGAAGGAAGGATTAAAATGAAGTTTCTCACTTGGGAGTGTTGAAAAAAATACATCTGTAAACTAGAAATGTCTGCACAAACTTGATCGGACGTGAGGTGTAGTCAGTGGCAAGATGACAATTCTAAAAGATAGGCCGATGTAGTCAGCCCATTTTATTTACCTGAAAAGTTAAGCCTTAAGTACATCCCCACCACTTGTTAATTATACCATTGATCCATATTTACTAAGGAAGCACAGTATGGGAAGACTGTTTTTGTAACATCAGCTTAGGTTTTGTTTTTTTATTTAATAACTGGTTAGCAACAAATTCAAAATAAAATAAATATAGCTTTTAAAGCTTACATTTAAACTTTAGAATTTCATACTACTTCTGCAGATCTACTTCTCTCCATCTTCTGTTAGGTAACCAGGGGGATCTACTCAAGAGGCTGTCCTGAAATGAGTCCAGCTGCCTTCCCTATAGTCTCCAGAAATAGGGCAGCATACTAGGCAGATCCACAGAATGGTAGAGGATCTGCCCTGTAGGCTGTCCTAATTAGGTAGAGAGAAGCAGCTCCACTAAAACCAACAACACTAAAGTTTTAAAGTTATTAAAAGCTACACTGATATATTTTCTTTAAATACTGATTATTTTCTAGGCAAATTAAATCCTATTGCATGGCCAATACATAGGCCATTTAAAGCTATACTAATGTTTTTTTTAATAAACATATTTCCATTATGATTTAATACCCCCTATCCATTATTACACACACAATTCCCATCACTTTCTGCAGTTAAAAAAATGATCACACAAGTTTTTGATAGTATACATACTCTTTACAAAATATACATAGAAAAATATCAGACACTGCATGTCTGCTCCCTATAAAAACCTGTGTTAAAGGGACAGGCTTGTTGGTTATAAACTAAAAAAATCACTGCTCCAAAGAGCTTACACTCTAATTTGATTGGTCAGGGCAAGTTTGGGTTAGATAAGCAGAGGCACTGGAAGGTCAAGCAGCTTGTCTAATGTCCGGCGAAGGGGCTCAATCCACTAGACCGCACAGCCAGTGTCCTCTCAGGGCTAATAAATAAAAGCAGTTCTACAGGGGGTATCGGGGAGGAGTTGGCCACTTGATATGAAGGAGGCAAGGGGAGGCGGGCATAAGCCCCCTCCAAAGGCACTTTGCTGGCAAATGTCTGTTGTAGCTGAGCACCACGTGGTGCAGGACGCAAGGAAATAGCGCAAGTGACCAGCTGATCCCACAACCTTGGCTTCTTCAAGGAAGGCTGGTGATGTCTCTCTTTGGAGGAGGTCCCACGGGTTTGGGGCAGTTATCATTGGCTCTTCCTTCAAACATCATGATCCTGTGGATAAGAAAAGATAAAGTTCATTAGGATCAAGTCATATTATTATACCAATATATTATGTACAGGGGTAACTTAATGTGTCCGACATTTGCCTATGTTCCTTGGGGATTATATATCCGGAATGGGAGGAGCCTTGGATTATGGTCTATTTCTTCTGTTTAATGACTGATGCCATGAAGAATCACTTGACAACAGAACTAAAAAGGAGAGCAAATCCCAGTAGGATATGTCTTCCATCAGACTGGCAGTCCAAATGGAAGCTCCTGTGACAAACACAGATTCAGTTTTTTTTTTCTCTTCTAAACTGAACCAATCCTGAGAGATATTCACTACTGTTTGTTCTGCATTTTTCTGCATTTTAGTTACTCCCAAATACTAATTAGCTGCTTTGATCTGCTAGTTAGAATTACAGCCTGCTTGTCTGTATCTGTGGGTGGCCAAAATAATGACTCCCAGTGTTGTTATTCATATAAATACGCTGAGTCGCAAATTACCATACTGATCCGCACAAAACAATATAGTATATCTCAGCAATGCTTTACTGTACAGAAAAAAGTACAATGTATAGCCAGTTTGTAATGCTCTATAAAATGAAATAAAGCTTTTTTTTCTTTGGGGTTAACAGCTGCCTTTTAAAGTAAAGGTTTTCTCTAAAAAAAAGTTTTTATGTAACAAACTGCAACTATTTTTTTTTATATATTTCATATATATATAAGTGTAAAGTTCTGTTGTAGAAATATTATATACATATATATATATATATATATATAAAAAAAAAAATAAAAAAAAAAAAATATATATATATATATATATACCGTATATATGTTGTTTTATCATTTCTGATTCTCCATGACCTCATGGACTTTGACAGGCACATCTTTATGTCCATTGTCATGTTGATCCACTTAGTATTCATGGCAGTGATACCGGAGTGGCTAGCCAGTTCCTTCTCCAGTGGAACACAAAATAAACAGCATACAGCTCCTGGTATTCGTAAGTGGTCTCCCATCCAAGTACTGACCAAGCCCAACCCTGCATGGCTTCAGGGTGGTTTGACCTGTTGCTTCCCTGGCTAGAATCGAACCCAGGTCGCAGCAGTGAAAGCACCAAATCCTTATATATGCACACATATACACACACATATATGCGTATATATATATATATATATATATATATATATATATATATATATATGTGTGTGTGTATGTTTTTCAAGACTCTGAGCCTGACTAAGAGAATAATTAAGCAAGGTCGTTAAGGTCATTAAGCCTGTTTTAATTAGAAAAAAAAAAATGTGATGATTTTGCAGGGACCTGTATTGAATGAGTAAGACCTCAGATAGTAAATTGAAAACTGCAAGTATTTTTTTCCTAAAGAAATAAAAAAAAATTAAAGAAATACTTTAAATCTTCCTGTAGACTACAACAGAGAGCAGCATAATAAGACTTTATAGTGATCATATAATAGATATGTATGTGAGGGCAGCCTTTAATTAATAAACTCTCAAGGGAGTATCAGCAATTAAAAAAACGATTGCACCTTATAAAAAATAAAATACTGAAAAATACATAGTTAAAAATAGCCATGTGAAAAAGTCAGATCAGCTAGGGCCTGACCATGCACATTAGACCACAGAATATTACATGGCTGACCACACTGACACAGTTTTTTGCATATGA
Source organism: Discoglossus pictus (assembly GCA_027410445.1). Classification (NCBI taxonomy): domain Eukaryota; kingdom Metazoa; phylum Chordata; class Amphibia; order Anura; family Alytidae; genus Discoglossus; species Discoglossus pictus. The sequence goes on from CM050168.1 coordinate 36,734,414, forward strand.
ATTACACTGAAGATAATAGATTATCTTACTAATGGTGAAATTATAAGCACTATTCAGCAATTATTGGTTATAATCTCGCCATTAGTAAGAGAGTTTTAGTGAGTGGATCAGAAAAGCTGACGGTCCTATCCTCTTATGGTAGGATAGGTAGCAGCAGTGGCTGTGAGCCTCCACTAGATGGTGCTGCTGATATCCCGGTGCCATATCATAGACTCAAGGCTTAGGTAACCTGTTAGGGATAGGGTGAGGGTTAGTTCAAGGGATAGGCTAACATTATAAGCTTAGAACTTCTCTCACATATTGTCAGAGCTGCAAAATATCAGCAGCGCCATCTAGCGGTTGGAGGCCGCACTGCAGGTAAATGCATAATTTAATAAAATTAAATTGATAAAACAATTATTACATATGGTTTTAAATTACGCCATAGTTGGAATTTCTGCTGTATCACTTTAAAGGCATATCTAAGTTTCCCTGTTTTTACCTTTCTATAATCTAACACCTGCTGCTTATATCAGACACACATTATATGGAGTCATTCTATACACATAATAAACTATCTTATTCAAAAAAAGTGCTTTCCACACCCCCAGTGGTGCCAACTGCATTCAGGTACACTGCCAGCGCTGATTCATTCCAGGGAGAGAGGTGTGAGGTAGGAACAAAAGACTACTAATCCCATGATGCATTGCTGCATACTATGAATCCCCATACTTTGCTAGAATGTTGTAGCTGTCTCTGATTGGCCACAACAAATTAAGAATTTTAAGCTTTTCTAACTTGGATTTTCAGTGGGGTTCCTTCTCAGAATCAACAGCCAGAAAACTGAAGAAATTTAGCAAACTTTAGGGTAAGTTTATTAATGTTTATTTTGGGATTTTTTTCATGCAAAAAAATTTGAATGCACTACTTTTTGTCCTCTATTAGTTGCATTCATAATCCATGAAAACTTCCATATATCTTTAAGATATTATGTTTTTAATCTGATTTGTCAACTTATGGCAGAAAACAAATGCAAGTAAGATTTATCTTTATTTCTGCATGCAAGAAAAAAACCCCTCTAATTTTATGTTTGAAGCGTATTCTAAGTAAATTTGTGAAATTTGTGTTAAAAATAAATCTTGATTTTTTTTTATGTGAGAAAGAGACGGCGACAGCTTTTTTTTTTGCAAGGTTATATCTCGCTAGACTATTGTATGCGATATATTTGTAAAAGGCATTGTGATACACAAATAGGGGGGTCTTTTTATTATTGACACATTCTCTACTTCATTCAGGCTGAGTACTGAGAAAGGCGACTTTGAAGTGTCTATAACAAGGCGGCACAGCAAGTCAGCCCCCAGTCCCATTCAGTGACTGGGACATGGAATTTATTCAAAAAGCATATTCCGGCTCCCATGGCATTGGAGGGACGGGGGATACAGATACACAGAATACAGATTGTTGAAAGCCCAGGCAAGTTGCCACACTAAGGCCGGGCTTATACATCCCAGGCAACAAGGGAGCCATCCTTCCCAGCCCAGCCAGCCCTGATAATAGCCGATAACAGAGAGGTGAAGGAGGGAGAGAGGGGTAGGAAAGAAGAGGGCAGGGAGGGGAGGGGGCTGTGACAAAGATCCCAATGTTCCCCGGCTGGGTGATGTAACTGGAGGCACACAGGACTTAAAAAAGCAACATGAGAGAAAGAACAGAGAACATAAGAGCTGCTGTGCTGTCCAGGTCTGCACTGAAATGGGGGCTTATTAGAGAGGGATATTTGATAATACAGGCCCCATGTATTCAGAGACAGGTAGTATTCATACGCTGGGAGTATCTCAATACATCTGCAAAAAGACTAACTCAGTGTGTCCCAACAAAAAAACCTTGTAGGGACACAGCAAACCCGCTTAAACCAGACTAGGTCAATCTCTGTCAATTGGCTCCTGAAACTATAAATTATAGATTTGATGGTAGATAATAACAGCAAGGCCCGACTGGTGTGACCATTATATCTACCTAAAACTTTGCTTAATTTGTCATTGGGGTGTTCTTATGGCATGAGTGGGCAAATTCGGTCCTGGAGGGCCACATAGGCCAGGATTTGAGGGCTTCCCTGCTGCGTACAGACGAGACTATTGCTTCTTCAGTCTTTATATAGTTACACTGGCGACTTGCCCATCAAAAATGACGGAAATAAAAAGTGAAGCCTGGCAATGCTGTTTGCCACACAATGGGAGCCTCTCCCCCTCTACTTTACTGGCCTTGCGATGAGTGACTTTGGCGCTCATCACGGGCCTCGCAATGAGCGCCTTTGGCGCTCATTGCAAGTCTCTCCTCCTGTCTACTTCCTCCCTTGTGTCTCATTTCCACCCTCCTCTCCCTCCCATGTATCTCCATTCCCCCTCCTTTCCCTCCCTTGTGTCTCATTCCCCCCCCTGTGTTTTTACCCCCTCTCCCTTCCGTGTCTCTAACCTCCTCCCGTGTCTCTTTCCCCCTCTCCCATGCGTCTCTTTCCCCCTCTCCCATGCGTCTCTTTCCCCCTCCTGTGTCTTTCCCCCTCCCCTGTGTCTCCTTCCTCCCTGTCCACCACTCACCTGTGTCTGTTCCCTCCCTCCGCTGTGTCTCTTCCCCCCATTTCCCTCCCCTGTGTCTTTCCCCCTTCCCCTGTGTATCTTCCCCCGTCCTCTCGCTCCTGTGTCTCTTGCACCTCCTCTCACTCCCCTGTTTCTTACGCAGATCTTACGCAATACACATGTGCGGCTGTCGGCGATCAATGCGCATGCGCCGCTCCCTGCAATAGAGCGGTTGTCAAACTGCGATTTGTCGCAAAGCATGATGACGAATCGCAGTTTGACAATTATAATATGTGCTAGTAATTGGGGTTGAAAAAATACTTTTAGTCCATCAAGTTCAAAGTGTAAAATAAAGAACAACTTGAAGAATATATTTGTTCAGCCTAAAATTAAAAGGACTCATTTATAATATTCTCCCTCGAAAACAAAACAAAAAAAACCCAAATAGAATTGATATTGGGCAAAACCATAAAAAAAAAAAAACACAAAGCGTATTAACTAATATACACAATTATTCTATATTATTGCCTGGGAAGGGACCAGCTCCTTCTGGTGAAGGAGTGCGCATTAAATAATAAAAGTTTACAACATCAGCAACTTGAGCATTAGTTGTAAAAGTGACAAATTAGATCAATTAAACATGGCACAGCTGCATATAATAGTTAATAATAGCTGTATTTAGTTTACTACATTTCTGAAGATGCTTTGCCCATTATCAAGTCAAGTTATTTTAAAAACACTTTGGAAATATGGAGTTACTATGTCCATTTAATTAACTCAGTTTTCTTTGGATAAATAATGCCTCAAATTGTAATTTCTTTACACAGAGAGGAGACAACTTGCAACGTCCCTTTGGGATCTAACACCAGCGGCTTTGTAATTAAGAAGTGTTAGTAAATGGTAACTAGACTGCGCTCTTCCAAAGCCATTAAAGAAACAAGTCAGAGTTTTAAATATAGTATAATTTAATCTATAAGTAATAACAAGTACTTTATCAATTAAATCCTATTTAAAAGAAGCATTGACGTTTGCCGTTTTCCCTGATCCAGGGTTATTGGGGTGGTTATTGGCTGTAATGATTTCAGTATAAAACCATAGGGAACTGAAGATTGTGTGTGCTTAGATCCAAAAATGTAATTGGCCCAGTTAGCCGAGTTACTCCTTGGAGTCTGGACATGCTCTCTGCCTTTTCAGTTTCACATGGCTTTAGACTGAAAGCAATAGCACCAGGGGTACATAATAACAATTATCATCAATAATCATCGATTATAAAGAGATGTCAGTCTATGCTTAGTGGGTGGGTTCAAAGGCCTGAGTGGCAGATAAAAATTGTGTGTTTACTGTAGGAAAATGCACATTTTGAAATAATGTTTAATTTGTAAAGTTGTTGCTATTACCTATTTCACTGTGTCCCTTTAAGCAGTGACAGTATTTTTGGGCCAGAGACCCATGGCTGCCCCACCCTCGCCTGGTGCTTCGATCTCTTGTGTGGATGGGACGGGCCCAGTGTACAAATACACCAAACCAGTGCAGATGAGTTATTTCCCCTGGGGCACTCCTGGGATACACAGTCCTGAGGTTGTGGGTAATCTTCCAAGTCATGTAAGAAACTCTCACTGACTCAGCCCAGCTTACACTAGAAATACGACAGGAGTGAGGGCCCACTGGTTGTGAGGCGTCCAAAATTGGGACTGTAACTTGGACTGTAACTTGCTGTCAAAATGTGCCAAGAAAAGGGCTGGAGGTCTGTGAGTAACTGGCACTGTAATCAGAGAGACTTCCGTACTCATAACTTGGAAGATGAAAGCTGGGACTATTGTGATATACAGGCCCTCGTATCATGTGTACTTGTACCATGGTGTGCAAATATATTGTCACAGTGTATCACTATAGAGACAGAGATCCTGTATCAACATGGAGATAGAGACACTGTATAACCTAGGAGACATAGATGTTGTATCACCAGGAAGATAGATACACCATATGACCTAGGATACATAGAGGCGGTATCACCAGGAAGATAGATACACCATATGACCTAGGAGACATAGATGCTGTATCACCATGGAGATAGATACACCATATGACCTAGGAGACATAGAGGCGGTATCACCAGGAAGATAGATACACCATATGACCTAGGAGACATAGATGCTGTATCACCAGGGAGATAGAGAAACTGTATAACCTAGGAGACATAGATGTTGTATCACCAGGGAGATAGATACACCATATGACCTAGGAGACATAGATGCTGTATCACCAGGAAGATAGATACACCATATGAACTAGGAGACATAGAGGCGGTATCACCAGGAAGATAGATACACCATATGACCTAGGAGACATAGAGGCAGTATCACCAGGGAGATAGATACACCATATGACCTAGGAGACATAGAGGCTGTATCACCAGGGAGATAGATACACCCTATGACCTAGGAGACAGAGATGCTGTATCACCAGGGAGATAGATACACCATATGACCTAGGAGACATAGAGGCAGTATCACCAGGGAGATAGATACACCATATGACCTAGGAGACATAGAGGCAGTATCACCAGGGAGATAGATACACCATATGACCTAGGAGACATAGAGGCTGTATCACCAGGGAGATAGATACACTATATGACCTAGGATACATAGATGTTGTATCACCAGGGAGATAGATACACCATATGACCTAGGATACATAGATGCGTTATCACCAGGGAGATAGATACACCATATGACCTAGGAGACATAGATATTGTATCACCATGGAGATAGATACACCATATGACCTAGGAGACATAGAGGCGGTATCACCAGGAAGATAGATACACCATATGACCCAGGAGACATAGATGCTGTATCACCAGGAAGATAGATACATCATATGACCTAGGAGACAGAGACGCTGTATCACCAGGAAGATAGATACAGCATATGACCTAGGAGACAGAGAGGCGGTATCACCAGGGAGATAGATACACCATATGACCTAGGAGACAGAGACGCTGTATCACCAGGAAGATAGATACACCATATGACCTAGGAGACATAGAGGCGGTATCACCAGGGAGATAGATACACCATATGACCTAGGAGACATAGAGGCGGTATCACCAGGGAGATAGATGCACCATATGACCTAGGAGACATAGAGGCGGTATCACCAGGAAGATAGATACACCATATGACCTAGGAGACAGAGACGCTGTATCACCAGGAAGATAGATACACCATATGACCTAGGAGACATAGAGGCGGTATCACCAGGGAGATAGATACACCATATGACCTAGGAGACATAGAGGCGGTATCACCAGGGAGATAGATGCACCATATGACCTAGGAGACATAGAGGCGGTATCACCAGGAAGATAGATACACCATATGACCTAGGAGACAGAGAGGCGGTATCACCAGGGAGATAGATACACCATATGACCTAGGAGACAGAGACGCTGTATCACCAGGAAGATAGATACACCATATGACCTAGGAGACATAGAGGCGGTATCACCAGGGAGAGAGAGACACCATATGACCTAGGAGACATAGAGGCGGTATCACCAGGGAGATAGATACACCATATGACCTAGGAGACATAGAGGCGGTATCACCAGGGAGATAGATACACCATATGACCTAGGAGACAGAGACGCTGTATCACCAGGAAGATAGATACACCATATGACCTAGGAGACAGAGATGCTATAACACCAGGGAGATAGATACACCATATGACCTAGGAGACAGAGATGCTGTATCACCAGGGAGATAGATACACCATATGACCTAGGAGACAGAGACGCTGTATCACCAGGAAGATAGATACACCATATGACCTAGGAGACAGAGAGGCGGTATCACCAGGGAGATAGATACACCATATTACCTAGGAGACAGAGATGCTATATCACCAGGAAGATAGATACACCATATGACCTAGGAGACAGAGACGCTGTATCACCAGGAAGATAGATACACCATATGACCTAGGATACATAGATGCGGTATCACCAGGGAGATAGATACACCATATGACCTAGGAGACAGAGATGCTGTATCACCAGGAAGATAGATACACCATATGACCTAGGATACATAGATGCGGTATCACCAGGGAGATAGATACACCATATGACCTAGGAGACATAGAGGCGGTATCACCAGGGAGATAGATACACCATATGACCTAGGATACATAGATGCTGTATCACCAGGAAGATAGATACACCATATGACCTAGGATACATAGATGCTGTATCACCTGGGATACACTACATTAGGATGGTATTGTACCACTATTGAGACAGAGATCCTGTATCACCAGGGATACACCATATTGCAAAGGAGACACCGTCACTGTATCAATATGGAGACAGAGATCCTGTATCATTAGGGATAAACTATATCACAAAGAAGACACTGACCTTGTATTACCAATATATCCTTTACCACTGGGGGTATACTATATCAAAATGGAGACAGATATCCTGTACCACAAAGGAGACACTGATACTTATCACCAGGGATATACTGATACTGTATCACTATGGAGACAGATATCCTGTAGCACCAGGGATACTTTATATGACACTGTATCACCATGGAGACACTGATACTGTATCACCATGGAGACACTGATACTGTATCACCATGGAGACACTGATACTGTATCACTATGGAGACAGATATCCTGTAGCACCAGGGATACTTTATATGACACTGTATCACCATGGAGACACTGATACTGTATCACTATGGAGACAGATATCCTGTATCACCAGGGATACTTTATATGACACAAGTGTCACCATGGAGACACTGATACTGTATCACTATGGAGACCGATATCCTGTAGCACCAGGGATACTTTATATGACACAAGTATCACCATGGAGACACTGATACTGTATCACCATGGAGACACTGATACTGTATCACTATGGAGACAGATATCCTGTAGCACCAGGGATACACTATACAACAATGGATACACTGATATAATGGGGACAGAAATACTGTTTTTCTGTGTTGCCGCATAATCATTTTTGTGATTTTTGGTCCAACACTCTGAATGTTGCAGTGAGCGGGGGTTTGATGATGTGAGGCAGCGTTCATACATTCCATGTAATATGATGACACTGTCACTGTATTAATATGTTCTTATGCCTCACCTAGTCTAATTTACCCTTATATTCTATGTGCGTTTCCCAGAGGAGGAACAACATAAATCTCATGCAAGAAAATAGGTTAAAAAATACTATTTTATTATTTTTTTCCCTGTCATGTAAAATTAAACCAGCAAAACACACTCAGATCCTATAAATGATATGCAGAGAGGCTGCTTTTCCACTAAAGAGCCATTCTGATCTCCCTGAAATGAAAGGCTTCACAGAGACTGGATGCCGGTCTAATGCAAACATCGTGTTAAATCCTCTCTTATCCCATCTGTAAATTGGCAATAAGCTGCCTTATAGGATTCCTGGAACTCAGCGATGCTCAGGAGTACACCTCATCACATCTAGGAATGCAAGGCATGGAGGCGACTCCCAGCAATATCCTGGAATATTAATCTGTCATATCTTAATTAGAGTTGTTAAAAAACACTGGCGTCCATATTTACAGTAAAAATAGGCTGTGATCTATACCATGTAGGGTCACCCAAGATGGGCAGGTCATAGTCAAGACGTGAGATACATTGTGGTCCACTGGAGAAGGAACTTGCAACCCACTCCAATAGCTTAGCCAAGAAAACTGTATGGATAAGCACAACCAGAAACAGACAGATGTTCCTGGTGTGCTATCTCCATATGGTCGCCAAGAGCCACAACTGAATGACCGAACAACAATAACAACCCAGAATCCTCAGTGGCAATGGTAACACTAATCACTATTCCTGGTCTGCTTGGGATGTGTAGGTGTACTCAGTTTAGAATTGTTAAATTCAGACAGAACTGAGAACCTGCCCCACACTGATGAGTGGCAGTAACCGCAAAACAGTCCTGTCTGTGGATAAGTCTCTGGTGCTTTGCTTAAAGCTGTGAAATACAGCAAGCAAATGCTTAAAATGAGCTATGTATATATATATAAATATATATATATATATATATAAATATATATATATATATATATATATATATATATATATATATATATTTATATATATATATATATATATATATATATATATATATATATATATATACTGGTTTTGGATTAACAGAATTAAGTGCAGTGTATCAACTGTATTGGAGTAATTCTGAGTAACATTAACTTATTTTTTTATGGAATGTACTATTCATTTTTTGTACTATATATATATATATATATATATATATATATATATATATATATACACACACACACACACACACTTTAGTCTGTAGATCTCATTGGCCAGCTGAGGGCAAGCCCCCAAGATCACTAGGTTTTTGTGCTCTGAGACCTTTATTTAAAAAAAAGAAAACATACTGTGACACATTATCAAATGCCCTCTCTCTTATACAACAAAAATGTATTTTTCTTTTCCATGTCCCTTTAAATCTTCCCTAAGAAAATGGCACTTTTTAAAGTACATTGCAAATGTGTTTATCTCACTTGAGGCTATAGGATATGATAATGTGCTGGAACTTTACGGTGCCCCTCTAATTATCACACTTGTTGATGAATACATTTCTTGGAAACACCAAGGAAGCTGAATTATTTATCTCACTTTAGATTATAAGTGATAGATAAAATGTCACATTGAGACAAAATAGCAGTTTAAAAGCTACATTTTTATTCTTAATTTCACATTTCTCATTTCAACAAAATTGCTGCAGCCTTAAAGGGCTTTAAAGAACCACTATGTATCAAGAAAAAAGACACGTGTTTGTCAAGTATGTACCAAACTAACAACATTAGCACCATAAAGACATTTTTGCAAAAATCTGAATTTTTGAAGACTCTGTTTATGAGTACAGGAATCCATTTTGTGTTCGTTACATCACTTCCTCAGAGCTGGATCATGAGTGGGTGTGTTTGGCTATCAGTGGAAAGAGGGATGGGCAAGGAGTGACCATAGAGTCATTACAATAATTGGATAAGATTAAAAACTACACAACACCCCATCCACCTCACTGGCCCAGAAGCAGACTCCTTGCTTCAGAAAATGCAACCATCATCAAATGGTCCCCTTCTAGCAAAACATTGTGGAACTCTGCTGTGCAAGAAAGGGGTTGTATTATGTACTAGGCTCATTACTCTTCCTCCTTCCCCTTGCTATCTATTTTTAGTTGATAATAGCAAATATAGAGCATAAATGTATATGTTTTGAAGTATATAGAATTTCTTTATTTGATGGCAGACAAAAAACATAAAACCTGTCTAATCCACCCATTCTATCTACCTACAGCAGAAATATGGCTTAATTAACCATAAGGATGGCCTTGTGATTGCTGTGTTTGACCCTACCACTTCCACTGGAATACTGTTCCACTAATGTACTACCCTAGAAGTAATACACAAAATGGCACAAACTCACAAATGACAATACAAAGTCACAAAAAAAATCAACCCTAGGCCTGTGCCTGAATTACATAAACTGTATTACAATAATGTAATGATCCCCTCCTTTTTGTTATACTACCTCCATTCCCAGATACAGCTTTCACAAACCTCAGAGCTAGGACAGTCCATAACGAATCCTGTGCCCATGAGAGTGTAATATACAGGACCAAGCCCCAAGTCAAGTAGCTTTTTTGTAATCAGTCTCAGTTTAATGCTGTGTTATATAGAAGAGTGAAAATAAGGAGGAAGATGCCTGTCACAGACTTGTCACAGACTTATCATATTAATAGACGTTTCACAGTGTGTGGCATAATCATGTCTGTGTGATAGAGAGAAAACCTGTCATTAGACCCAGACACTAAAGAGCATTAGCACATCTATAGTCTACTGCGTATTACATGTACTAGCCGGATAATGACGGATAATCGAGAGTTTTTTTTAGCAAACAGGGAATATAGGGTTGCTTGAGTGCTGGATAATCGAGAGTTTACTATATATATATATATATACACACACGCTGTATATATAGTATCACAAACTTTGGACCCACAATAGTTTTCTAGGAGTCACTAAAGAAGGCAGTCACAGAGATACATTATACTTTAAAAAAATATTTAGGAACCAGTAGCACAAATTTTAGGTGCCCAGACACACTCTCACACACACTCTCTCTCTCCATAGAGAGTGAGAGGGGTGTGGGAGAGAGGGGGAGAGGAAGGGAGGGGGGAGAGAGCGAGAGTGGGAGAGAGAGAGGAATGAGAGAGAGAGAGGAAGGGGTGAGAGGGAGGAGAGAGAGGGGGAGTGGGGAGAGAGAGGGGGGAGAGAGGGAGGGGTGAGAGAGAGGGGGATAGAGGGAGGGGTGAGAGAGAGGGGGATAGAGGGAGGGGTGAGAGGGAGGGGGGAGAGAGAGGGGGGAGAGCGAGGGGGATAGAGGGAGGGGAGAGAGGGAGGGGGAGAGAGAGGAATGAGAGAAAGGAGAGAGAGGGAGGGGAGAGGGGAAAGGGAGAGAGGGGGAGAGATGGAGGGGAGAGAGGGGGAGAGAGGGAGGGGTGTGTAGGAGAGAGCATGAGGGGGAGAGGGAGGGAGGGTGAAAGAGGAAGGGGGTAGAGGCGGAGAGAGAGGAATGAGAGAGAGAGGAAGGGAAGAGGGGGAGAGAGAGGAATGAGAGAGAGGAGGAGAGAGAGGAAGGGGAGAGGGGAAGAGGAGAGGGAGAGGGGGAGAGATGGAGGGGAGATAGGGGGGAGAGGGAGGGGAAAGAGGCAGAGGAGAGAGGGGAAGAGAGAGGGGAAAGAGGGAGAGAGAAAGAGTGAGAGGGGATTGAGATAGAGAGGGATGGAGAGAGTGATAGGAGGGAGAGGGAAAGAGAAAGTGGAGAGAGGGATGTCATGGCAGCCAATTACATCCCCTGCAATATCTTAGTGAACCTACCATTAGACAATGAGGGTAAGTGTTTGTTAATGTGAGTGATGCTCTAGTTTGCATCATTTGGACGAGGGATAAACGTTCCCACTCCAGAGAGCGCGCTGCATGGGAAGTCTTTGTAGGCCATCTCTTGGCTACTCCTTGACCAAATTCAGCTTTATTTGGTCACTGAGCTCCTAAGTAATCTCAATATATATGATTTGGGTACCTTACTACTCTGTAAACAGGACCGCCAATAGTTTATTAGTTATGACAGAATTAATAATAATACAAATACTTTTTTTTTAATCTTCAACCTGTTCTGAAAAAATAATCTCTGCTTGATAATTTATTTTGATTGCAATTAAAAACCCAGACAAACTGGAAGTATGTTTCGGTTTGTAAGAAGAAGCTAATGTCACCAAACTGGTTCTAGAATATCATACGTGAATTATACAGGGCGTATGTAATGGAAATCAGGAACGGATGTAATATTCAGTAATGATATGTAGAGAAGGAATGGAGTGCGGCGACTCTTGCATTATATACAGGGTGTGGATCCTGTAATAGGAACTATGGCACGTGTAGAACATACAGATTACCAATCAGAGTAAGTATCAGTATTTATGATGAGTGGTTCAGGGATGTAAATAATGCAGAAATATAATATTATGCATGCCAATGGGTTCTCATTGGAAGGCTTGGCCAAGCCCTATGAGGTCATTGTCTACATTCCAACAGGGTACAGAGTAAAGGAACCAGTTATGGAATAAAAGAAAACAAATAAATATAATTGCAATACCTATAAAATGAGTGGAGGTTTTATATAATTGAGCTTGAATGTTAGGTATTCTAAGCGTAACTTTGAGAGATGTAGGACCTTTTTGTATATCTTTATCAAGGACCTTTAATTAACTACCCCAGATAGATTAGTTTGTTATATACTTCACAAATGCTTTTCTCTAATTATAGTGTCTTTTATGTGGGTATTATATGCGTGAAAATTATAGCCAATGATAAAATAGTATCCATATTCAAGGGAAATTCAACATCTTGCGGCCTTCAGCTATATGTTGCTCTGATTATATCTGGACCCCAGCATTATTTTTAGCAATGCTGCTTCCTGAGTTCATACAATATCTCCAGTGATTGCTCTTTGGGCAGGAGAGGGGCTGCACTATGAGGGCCTTTATCCCCTGGCACTCTCCCTTCCCCTCCAGCTGGGTGCCTCTGCCTGGCACTGCGGCACAGCTTGTTTGGCTCAGTACTCTCCGAAGAGCCAGCAGTCAGCTGTGAGGCTAACATCAGCCCTGAAACGTGAGAGTCACAGGGCCTACTGCATGCACAGTGACAGGAGCCTGTCCAACATACTGCAGTACTAACAGGCCCACAGGCAACACAGCCAGCCGGGGGTGAAAGCATCAAACACAGCCAAGCAGGGAGCGAGCACTGCCTGAGGGGGCTGGATGCAGCTGAGAGAATTCATTAGCACATCAACTCTTATTGCAGAAGATTTTATATTGTTACCATTATCTGTGGATAATAAACTGATTCTATTTGACTATCTCAGTCTGTCAGTGTATCTATCTATCTCTGTATCTATCTATCTATCTACCTATCCATCTACCCACCTATCCTTCTACTTATCTATCTATCCATCCATCCATCTACTTATCCTTCCATTCATCCACCCACCCATCTATCTACTGCAAAACTAATTTGAGTGCAGCTGAATAATCATATGCCTCTGTCTATCTATCTATCTATCTATCTATCTATCTATCTATCTATCTATCTATCTATCTATCTATCCCTCTGGTTCTCTATCTATCCCTCTATCTATCCCTCTACTTCTCTATCTATCTATCTATCTATCTATCTATCTATCTATCTATCTATCTATCTATCTATCTATCTATATATCTATCTATCTATTTATCTGTGTATCTATCTATCTGTCAATCTATCTATCTAGCTGTGTATCTATCTGTGTATCTATCTATGTATCTATCCATCTATCTATCTATCTATCTATCTATCTATCTATCTATCTATCTATCTATCTATCTATCTATCTATCTATCCCTCTATCTTTCTATCTATCTATCTGTGTATCTATCTATCTATCTGTGTATCTATCTATCTATCTATCTATCTATCTATCTATCTATCTATCTGTGTATCTATCTTTCTATCTATGTATCTGTCTATCTACCTATCCATCTACCCACCTATCCTTCTACTTATCTATCTATCCATCCATCCATCTACTTATCCTTCCATTCATCCACCCACCCATCTATCTACTGCAAAACTAATTTGAGTGCAGCTGAATAATCATATGCCTCTGTCTATCTATCTATCTATCTATCTATCTATCTATCTATCTATCTATCTATCTATCTATCTATCTATCCCTCTGGTTCTCTATCTATCCCTCTACTTCTCTATCTATCTATCTATCTATCTATCTATCTATCTATCTATCTATCTATCCCTCTATCTATCTATCTATCTATCTATCTATCTATGTATCTATTTATCTGTGTATCTATCTATCTATCTGTCAATCTATCTATCTAGCTGTGTATCTATCTGTGTATCTATCTGTGTATCTATCTATGTATCTATGTATCTATCTATCTATCTATCTATCTATCTATCTATCTATCTATCTATTTATCCCTCTATCTGTGTATCTATCTATCTGTGTATCTATCTATCTATCTATCTATCTATCTGTGTATCTATCTATCTATCTATCTATCTGTGTATCTATCTTTCTATCTATGTATCTGTCTATCTATCTATCTATCTATCTATCTATCTATCTATCTATCTATCTATCTATCTATCTATCTGTGTATCGATCTTTCTAGCTACGTATCTGTGTATCTATCTATCTATCTATCTATCTATCTGTGTATCTATCTGTGTATCTATCTATCTATTTATCCATTCATCTACCCACCCATGCATCCATCTACCTATCAATCTATCTATCTACCTATCAATCCATCTACCTATCGATCCTTCCACCCATCTATATATTTCAAATTTGTGTGCAGCTGAATATTTATTTGATAAAACTGTGCACTAGATTGCTTTATATTTTTACAGTATATGCAGTGTTGGGATTTTGTATTCACCACAACCAATCTGTGTACCAACATAATATAAATAAAGAACATAACTGTTGTCACTGCCCAGTACTAAAGTCCACAATAAGGGGCCAGCGTAGGAGGAAGTGGAAAAATATACCAGTCATCTTACTGTGCATCTGTCTGTCATGGCAGCCACATATGGCCAGTGGTGTAATGCACACAGACAGGTGTCACGTTATGGTGATGGGTTCAAGCACACAGCTCTGTACTAACCTATCTCTGGTGAACCTCAGAGTTAGATTATCGTGTGGTAATGTAAACAGCAGGTGTGGGCAGCTGTCCATAGCCTGAATGGCTCATTGTGAGAGTGTTTTAAGCTCCCCACCCAAAGCTTGCCCTTAACCTCCAGCCCTTTGGATACCCTATATCTGCAGACCAGAATTATGTATCATGTATTAAAAAGAGCATATTCTAAAGTGTGATATATTTTCTGCATGAGAATTGAGTGATCTATAGTTACGAAAACTCACATTATATTACTTTCATCACTGCTGCTCTACATCATCAAAAAGAGCATTCAAAACAGTGGAAAAAAAAAACTTTTGTTTTAATTGATGCTTATTTCACTGTGTTATAACAGCTTTTATATAGCTCCAGCTGTCCTAGATCACTACTACTTGCAGCTTGTTTGTCTCTGCAGGTTCTGAAAGGAACAAAAATCACAAGCTCCCTTCCAATGCTCATGCACACAGTGTGCTGACACAGACAAATCAGCATTTTCCATGCTAACCCCAAAGAAAAAAATGAAATTTATAACTGCAGTGAAGGATTTTGCAATTTATGGTTCATTCAGGACCTGAGATCGATTTAACTCTTTGTCCACATAAGCTTAACTACAAATAACATCCAAGGCAAGTAAACACTGCGTCAAACTATTATGAAAAAGCACCAAATTAAATGTTTTTACAATGTCTCCTCTTGATATCGACTGCTCTACATGATGGTGCAGCGCAGTATCCAAAAGTTCAAAGTCCATTTAAAATGAAAACTTTCTGATGTTTTTTTTTTTTAATGATAGGAAGTCATGGGAACCTACTGAACATCCTCAAGTTTTATTATTTATTTACTTTTTTCAAAGGAGAACTAGCTAAGCAAACTCCGCTATCTGATTCAACAAGACACAGTTTTTCAGTCACCATGGCAGGCTAGAAGAGGTTTAAATTGTATGTAGCTTTAAATTTGTATACTAGACTAGACACTGACAGGTGACCATGTACGAGACTCAAGTCTTGAGAGCTACCATCATAAATGGTCTGAGCCCAGTAGATGCTCAGCATCATCAACATAGGCAACAGTTAAGAGATTTGCACCAATCAAAATGAATCTGTTAGCTCTGCCTATGTTTAGAAAAAAATACTTTTCTATCTGAAAGTAACACTGTGTTCCATTGCCAGTACTTTGTGAGACAATGAGGACAATAATTATTAACAATTAATAGACAATTCGGTTTCTAAAGCACAAAAACACATTTAAAGAGATATGGACACAATATACTCACAGTTTTAGCACTGCCGATTTCTTCCCCAACATCATCTTCAGGAAGTCTCTGTAGCAGATTGTGTCTCTGATCCCTCCCGTCACCTCTGAAATCATCTTCTTCACCTCTAAGTGGGTTTTGGCGACCCCTAGTTTCTCCATCATCATCTTAAGTGACATCATGTCTGTAGAGTGAAAGCATTAATTACAATGTGAATGCAGATCTGTTAGCTCTGCCTCAAGCAAATAGAGCTAATGTTTGTACTATCCCAAGCTGATAATAACTCACCAATTTCTCCTTTATCATTCAGGTCAAAATCCATGTACTTTTCTGCAAAAAAGAAAAATATATTAATAAATATTCTGCATCGATGCATACAAAGCATTATTTTATTCAATCACATTTCAGGCAAGGTCACATTGCTCTGGGTATTATAGTATACAACGAGTAAACAAAATGTAAGCAGCCTTCTTCAAATACATATATGGTATATGCCTAAATTGCCTTCAATTCATCAGCAATTTCAAAAAGGGAAACACTTTTTCTACATTAGTTTCACCACTCAATCTGTTGGCGCAGATCATAGTTGGTGCCTTTATTGGCCCTTTAATTCAAAGTTGTGGATTGAAGACATTCTTATAGATTACAGCCTTGTCTGAATGACCCAGGGACACAGCCTCTTAATATAAATAGTCAAGGAGGTTTAATTTGGTTCTCCCTTCAGTTGTATGAATCCTTGGTTGTTCAGTCAGATACAGTGCATTGTGATATTATATTACATTGTATGGGATCTATTGTGTCAGCAGATCCATTGTGTAACTGCTATTACATGGGATCCATTTTATTTAGTGTATTTATTTACTTACTGCACGGTCACATATCCAAGGGCAGCATCTCACTTGTTCTTATAACCCTGACAAATCACTTGTGTTTCCCGTATATACTGAAGACATGGACCTTGCAAGAGATTGTTAGTTTGATTTGCAACAAGCAGTTTGATGCTGAGTCTACTAAATAGGACTTGTATATTCTGGTTATACTGTCCTTATTTATACAGAGACAAAATATACTGACATGTGGAAGTTGGGACACACCTGTTGTATAGTAATGTTTCAGTACACTATAATATGATGTAGTCTTTAGAATAATCTATCTATCTATCTATCTATCTATCTATCTATCTATCTATCTATCTATCTATCTATCTATCTATCTATCTATCTAACTATCTATCTATCTGTCTGGCTGTCTATATGTGCTTACCAGTGTAAATCTAATCACATGTCATTATCTCCCCCTTACAGTAAAAAAGTGTAGGTTGCAGAGCATATCTATCTGTCTGTCTATCTATCTATTCTATCTATCTGTGTATCTAGCTATTCTATCTATCTGTGTATCTATCTATCTATCTATCTATCTATCTATAAATCCATCTACCTATTCAACCATCTATCTATCTACCTATCTATCCATCCATCTTCCTATCTATCCATCCATCCACCTATCCACACATCCATCCAATTATCCATCCATCTATCTACCTATCTAACCACCCATCTACCATCCACCTACCTAACTATCCATCTACTTATCCATCCATTTATCTTCCTATCCATCCATCCACCTATCCTTACATCCATACACCTATCTAACCATCCATTTACGTATCCATCCATCCATCTTCCTATCCATCCACCTATCCTTCCATCCATCCACATATCCATCCATCTACTTATCTAACCATCCGCCTATCCATCCATCTGTCTACCTATCTAACCATCCACCTACCTATCCATCTACTTATCCATCCATTTATCTTCCTATCCATCCATCCACCTATCCTTACATCCATCCACCTATCTAGACATCCATTTACGTATCCATCCATCCATCTTCCTATCCATCCATCCACCTCTCCTTGCATCCATCTACTTATCTAACCATCTACCTATCCATCCATCTACCTATCCATCCATCTACAGGGCTAGTTTATTCTGGTTTGTGTATCTATTTATATATATGTTTGTCTGTCCTGCTTTTCTATCTATGTATCTATCTCATTATTAAATAACACTGAAATATGGAGGACAGTAGATACCTGCTTTAATATACTGTAACATTAGCACACTGTCCATTATTGATGGAAATTCATCTTAAATACGCAGCTCAAACAAGGCAATGGCTGCCTCTGTTAAGAATAATTGAATATAATAATGAATAAGTTAAAGGCTGCATTCTTAACTTTACCCGTTATCAAGTCTAGTTCTTCAATAGTCTATAAGTATATATGGCACATCGCTGATACTGTAACCTCTACCATTTCTGATGGAAAGCCATCTTCTGTGTCAACTACTTGTTCTGAATCACTATTTACTCCCTTATTGCTAAGGACATTTTTTCTCCATATTTTTTTCTCGTATTATGAGTAATTTGTGCTGTTATATAATCCTTCGTGGTAGGACGCCAGTAAGATGTGAGGTCATCTGGGATGCAGCTGAGTTTGGATTCGGTGTCAGGCCAAGGAACTCCCATGAACCATTTCTCAGAATTATTTCAAGATCCGGAAAGAAGTGTTGATTTTGGGAAGTCACATATGTGACTTTACTTGTAAGAAAACAGTAATATTGGGGAAAAATAGTTTTTGAAATACAGGAAAACCACATTAGTAAATATCTTGCTGCAATCAGCTAATAAAGGGATACAACAAAGGGAAGAGTTATTGCAGACAAGTATAAAGAATTACAAATGGTTGTTAAGAAAAAAAGTGTTAGGAAAATTGAGACAGAAATATAGTTTTTTAAAGAATATATCTGTAAGAAGTCTTTCTTTCAGCTGTGCTTTTTATATAGAGAGGAGACTTAAGAATGTGCCCATTTGGTATAAATAAGAGCAAAGACAGGAACTTTAATATCTCTGATAAACTGATTTAATATCTGGCGTTCTTGCTTCTCACCCCGACTGTACTAGTTAATTAATTACCTTAGATCAAGAAAGTAGCAGAGGAGGAGGTTCTTTTCTAGTGATTTATTCTTAAAATACCTCAATTATGTAAAAATTAAACTCAAAATGTGTAATATTAATCAGTTTTAAGTAAATTAATTTATACAGGGGCACATCTAGTGACCCTTTTCCAGGTCGCTATCATGTCGTCGGGGCTTGCGTACCGCAATGAAGCCGTGAGCTATACCATGTAGAGTCACCCAATATGGGCAGGTCATAGCAGGGAGGTCAGTCAAATTGTGGTCGACTGAAGAAAGAACTGGCAATCCAATCCAGTATATGCCAAGAAGACATTATGGATAGGCACAACCAGACACAAGATTGCCTGGTGTGCTGTGTCCATAGACTCAAGGAGCAACAACAAAATCTAGTGACAGGAGGGCCCCGGTGCAAAATAAGTGAAGGTAGGTGACTGAGTTGTTGTTGTTCAGTCATTCAGTCGTGTCCGACTCTCTGTGACCATATGTACACAGCACACCAGGCACATCTGTCTGTGTTTCTGGTTGTGCTTATCCATATGGTTTTCATGGCAAAGATACTGGAGTGGGTTGCCAGTTCCTTCTCCAGTGGACCGTAATTTATCTGACCTCTCTGCTATGACCTGCCCATCTTGGGTCACCCCATAAGGTCAAATCACCTTTCTATAAAAATAATTATTACCCCCCCCCCCCATTTAACAGACCCTAGCTAACTCCAGGTAGCAGAGGGTCCCTACCCTGTTGTGGACCCCAGTGCTTTGCACCTGCTGCACTAACAATAACTACCCCACCAAATTTATATGTGTACTTACTGACCCTTGTTAGATCACTTTAAATTTGTCTGTTTAAAACAACTTATTTGTTCCGATATAACATTATATGCTTACAGCAGGGTAAATATAATTTATTTTCTTATATATTTATATGTAATTTGAGCTAACAAAATTAATGAAAATTGTTAGTTTTTCAAAAAATCCCAGGCCAAATGCACTTATATATGAAAAAAATGAATCGCATCCAAGTGAAACGCACATATAATTTGATTGCATATTACTTAGAGTAGTATTAAATAAAGCAAGTATGGATCGCACCAGGCTGTGGATGTGCCAGCTGTCGGTGCTTGTGGTCTGGCACCCATGGGATCCGTTCTCCTGCTCCTGATTAAGTGCAGACATTGCTTATAATAACATTTAAACCTGTAGTGTGGCCACAGAAACATTTCGGGCACAACAGATGCTGGCAGAGCTTAGAAGAGAGGCTTTAAAAAACTTGGCTTAAACAGGCACAGAACAATCATATTTATAATAAGCCTTTGATAAAGACAAAAGGTTTTATATGAAATAAAACACTAAAACCAATATAAGATCAATGGGGGCGTTGGCTTTGTCTACCAGCCAGTGCTAAATTTTCAGGCACAAAAGTATAACGTACAAACTGGTCTCCATTAGCTGGACACTTGCTTGTTACTATAATTTCCCTGGTCAACGAGCTTTTGCTATAAGGTTGGCTTAGAAATGTTTGTTAAGCCTTTTATAGAATTACATTGTTCTTAACCCCTTCTGGATCGCTACATTGTCATGGGGAAGGGGTTTGTGTACCTCAATGAAGCTGTGAGTTATATCATGTAGGTTCACCTAAATTGGGCAGATCATAGCAAAGAGGTCACGCAAATTGAGAAGGAACTGGCAACCCACTTCAGTATCTTAGCCGAGAAAACCATATAGATTAGCACACCCAGATGGTCACCGAGATGACTGAAGGACTGAACAACAACAACAAATTGTTCTTAAACCCGTTAGACCTATCTCTTAATATAACCCCCTTTAACTGATTAACGCTAACCCTTTAACAAAAGCAACATGATACAGCGAAACGGTCGTGAGGCTACATTATGTGGCATTGTCTGTGCTTATAGGGGCAAATCATGCTTATTTTAACTTTTTTTTTGGGAGGAACAGTTTTAATCAAACTATACTCTATGATCAAAGATTTCAAGCAAGGAATCTATTTTTAAATATCTAAGGGTAGATGCTTATCATAACACAGGATAATCTTTTGGCAAGAAAATATGAAATTATAGAAATATTTAATAGTAAATGCCAATTTGGGGCATGCTGTTTATCAAACACAATTAATTTATATACAGTAAAAAAAAATGTTTTGTTGCTTTTGGATAGAAGTTCACTAACTAAACAGTTCTGTTAAAACATATATATGCTCTGTGCTTATATAGAGCCCTATTCAATTGGCCGAATCACAATTTAATAACAAACATTTATCTTGATATACATATTTCAAAGTTTTAAATGGCATGTTTTCATAATAAAGTTATCTCCTGATTTCCTTTATTTCCTGATTTACATAGTTATTGGTGTTATTACCTGGGAAATAGACATTTTTTTGTAATCAACCCTTATAAGGGTGGAGGCAATCAGCTGAACTGGAGTCTCAAACTCTAACCTTTGAGAGTGAATTTAATATTGAATATTATTCAGTTAATTCACAATTAATTATTATACTATATTAATGCATTAGCATACTGGCTCGTCTATCATTAAGTTGCTTCTCCTGGTTCCATTATGGAGAAATAGCTAAACTACCGTTTAATAATTACAAGCCTATGAGTAAGCTGTACATGCAGCAAAATGGTTGTAAGGCAATTTTTTTGTAGTCAAATTAACCATTTATACACTAGCTTGTTTAAAGCTATGAGGTTTCCTGATTAGGGCATACTTTTTAATAGCAATTAAGCTGGAAATAGCTGTTACAGCCTGCGGCATTATAATCTAGGAAGGTCAAACTACCATAACCCTTTGAGACAATTTTTAATATTGATTTTATCTTTGGACAGCATTTAAAAATGTCTCGATTTATAGAGCATTCAGCTTCATTAGTCCTCGATAACATTTGTCTATGTAGGACAGGGGTCGTCAACCTTTTAATACCTACTGTTGATGGTAAAATTTCCTTACCGTCCACCGGTGCCGCAGTAACTCAATGTGCCCTCTCTCATTCCTGGTTACATAAATCATATGACCCTAGCTATGTATCGCCTGTACTTACCCGTTAGTGATCCGGTCCTGACTGCTGTCCCAAGTCTCTCTAACCAGCTCTCCAACCAGCCAAGTGTGGTGCTGCGGGTATGTGACGTCACTCGTCAGAAACGCCACCTAGAGATTACCCTGCCACCCACCATGACAGCTTGAATCGCCCACTAGTGGGCGGTCGGGACCAGGTTGACTACCACTGATGTATGAGATTTTTCCAATTGTATGGCCACTTAATATATTATTTTTCCATACCAGTTCTCTCTTTTTCCTTCTATCTAGTGACTTACAATTCAGATTTGGGGCTTCAGTTAGTGAGCCTTCCAGGCAGGAGGACCCACTGAGGTCATAGGCCGGTTCTCCATACTATCACTGTTGTATTAGAATTTAGACTCATGTTTGTGAAGTTGGAGTAAATACCAAATTATGCCCACAAAATATTCTTGTATATTGCTGTTTCCTTTTTAATAGCAGTGAGGTTGATATTAATAAACTATATATTGTTAACACATTCTCCACATTTTCCTGTATTAAGTATTTACCATATGGAGGAATAGTCTTTAATTATTGCATGATTTCATGTTGTGTTTCACAATTAGACAAGTATAATGATTTGGGGTATTTATAAGAACTCTTGCCCTTTTTCTATAGGAAGTATATTTTGTAAGAGGCTGGACTGATATCAGTCACTGTGATCTCACATATTGCATTACGCACTGCTCCATAAGTCTACGAGTGATTTAGTAACCTGGATATTCCTTCATTGTGTAGCAACTTCCAGTTACAGGCACTCTTGTTATCAGCCCATAACGTGCTAACCCTGGAAATCCCACTGTAGTCTAATAAAGAATGTCATATGTAAGAAGAATTTAACAAGTTAATAATATGAGCCAATAATATTAACTTTTAAAAGAAAATCTTAAACTTAGGAGACAATGCTGAGGTCATGAGCTCTTCTGTCTTGACCTACTAACTGGAAACTGGAGGAAGAGGGTTATAATATGGATGTTGTGCTGCTATCTAGTTTTATTGATTGTTGTTGTGTGGTCATTCAGTCGTGATCGACTATCCGTGACCCCTATGGACTGCAGCATGCCAGGCACATTTTGTGCCTGGTTGAGCTAATCCATAAGGTTTGAATGGAAAAGATACCGGAGTGGGTTGCCAGTTTCTTTGCCAGTGGAGCAGGATTTGTTTGACCTGGCCATCAATGGTATAGCTCACAGCTTCATTGAAGTACACAAGCCCCTTCACCACGATAAGGTAGCAATCCAGAAGTTTTATTGATACACAGCAATTAAAAGTGGTAGTCTTTCAACAGAACTGAATACAGATGTTATCTAAATACACAGTTCCTCCCATTGCTCTCTGGTGTATATTATATTAACGCAAAAAAACAAACAAACAATAGTTTAAGGTCAAAGTCTGTATTTATTTTAACTTTTTAAAAATATTTTGTAAACTATCCTTGGATGTAGATAAGATCTATATTAATCTATTAAATGTCTGTCACAATGTTTTGGAATTTAACATCAGGATTAACCAGATGTGCAATTATCTGCAGAAACACCCAACCCCTCAGGCTCCAGGCCAGAAAGAGTGCTGTAGAGGTCATGTTTCACTGCAGAAAACTGTTAAACTTGATTTAAATTTAAGCTCAGTTTAGACAAAACAAAGGAATATGTGGCATTTAAACATATAAAATACACATTTTTTCTACTCCCAGGTTTTCTTTAAATTACTACAGTAATCATATATTTAAAGAGACTCTGTCACCCCAAATCACGTTAGGTTATTCTGAAAGAACAGGAAAAACTGTCTCTATGTTGTGTTATCCATTTTCTTCTAAAGTGAATCAGTCCTGGAAGATGCCATGTTGTTGTTGCTGTATTTATTTGCAAATGAACAGCTCACTCATATTAATTAGCTGCTTTGATGTGCTAATTAGGATTACAGCCTGCTTGTCTGTTGTTAGACAAAACTGAGTTACATGTGGCATCTAATCATATAAAATACACATTTTTCTACTCTCAAGTTTTGTTTTGTTTTTAATTACAGCAATAATCATATATTTAACAAACATTCTTTTTGAAGAACTAAACTACAAAATATACTTTAGAATGTAAAATACAATGCAACATTTTCTTTACGATAGAATTACACTTAAGAACATCTCTTAATGTAACTGATTAATTAAAAGCTGTGTGACAAAGCGAAACGGACGTCATGCTACATTATGTGGCATGGCCTGTCCTTATAGGGGCAAATCATGCTTGTTTTAACTATTTATCAATTAACTGGAGGAATAGTTTGAATCAAACTATACTCTACAATCTACAACAAGTAGATGCTTATCATACATCGGAAAATCTTTTGGCAAGAAAACTTATAGAAATATTTAATAGTTAATGCCAATTTGGATAATTTAATACTAAGAATATGGTGAATGCTGTTTATCGGAACACAATTAACAAACTACCATTTAGCTTTCTGAGATCGCAGTCATTTTTAAAAGCAGAGGAAGTTTCTATCCCCACAATGGGAATGTGGCAAGTAAAACTGTCAATGCTTTCAACAGGACTAATTAATTTACAGAAGAATTAGATCAGAAAGAAACTATCTGCGAATTCCAACGATGCAGACAACTCTCTTATTGTGTGGTGCTAATAGAATATTACTTGATGATAATGATATTTCATAATTACAAGTTACATGGGGATACTGGACAGCTGTGCACCCTGCAGCTGACATAATGTTCTGCTTGTTAGCCATCTTGCGCCTCTCGTCAGCTCCCAAGTGGTAACAGAAGGAATCTGAACTTGACCCCGGCCCATCCATTGCCTCTTGGGTTACAGTGGGATCTGCCTTGTACTACCCCAGTGTGTTGACACAGAGCGGCCGCCTTATCATTGGGAACAGCTGAAGTTTCTGTTCAGGGAGCCGGGCTTGGAGGCCACACAATGGCTACTCTGTTATGTGGCCCACAGCGTGCTGGGGCTGTGCTAAAGAAACCGTGAGATCTATCAATGCAACTGGTAGGAGGGGGATGGAGAGTTAAAGGGCTTCAGTGTCTTTCCACCTACAGTCAAAATGTTAACACAAGGCCTAATGCATGGAAACAACCAGGGTTTAAAGGGGCCTGGAACACAACTTTATTTCCATGCATGAATCATGAAAGGTGTTTTCTTTCTTTTTTTGCATGTAAAAATATCTGTTTAAACTTTTTTGAAACTAACAGGAAAATTAGAGAGCATAGCTTAGCCCTGAGGTGGGCAAGTTCGGTCCTGGAGGGCTGCACACATGCCTGGATTTGAGGATTTCCTTTATGTGCACAGGTGAATCAATCAGAATGGCTGAAGAAGCAATACTGTAGCTCAGGGATGGGCACGTTCAGTCCTGGAGAGCCCCACACAGGCCTGGTTTTGAGGATCTCCTTTCTGTGCACAGGTGAGTCCATCAGGATGACTGAAGAAGCGATAGTCTCACCTGCCTGCAGCAAGGATATCCACAAATCCAGGCCTGGGTGCGGCCCTCCAGGACCGAGTGTGGACACCCCTGGTCTAGCCTGTACACACCAGCAGGGATATCCTCGAAGCCAGGCCTGTGTGGGGCTCTCCAGGACAGAACTTGCCCAACCCTGCTCTAGACTGTACGCAGCAGGGATATCCTCAAATCCAGGCCTGTGTGCAGGTCTCCGGGACCAAACTTGTCCACCAATGCATTAGTCTGTAGATCAAAGCTCAAAAGTCTGAATATGTTTTTGTGCTCTGAGACCATCATTGCTGGTTCCTCTGGGAATTACACTGTGAAAGGGTCACTGTAGTGGTCATAGACAAATTAAACCCTATTGTATGACCACTACAGTGACCCTTTAACAGTTTAATTCCCAGAGGATCCAGCAATATGCTAATTTGAAATGTTAGTTTTCAAAGCAAAATCAACTTTTTTTCTATAAATATCCGTTTTATTGTTAATCCTTAACTAAATTGAAAAAATATTCCTTATTGCATTTAGTTAAGGATTACTATGATGTGAAAATTTTAATAAAAAGTTGATTTAACTTTTAAAACTGACATTTGAAATTAGCATTCTGACTTCAAGCTGATGTGATTGTCTCCACCCTCTGTTAGGTGTCCAGAGATGAAAGATGACCTGTCCCAAAATGTTTCCCTTTAATGGCCACTGCAGGTCAGGAAGCAGCTAAACAGTGTTATCAGGACAACAAATAAAGACTCCTGTCAGGACAGATCCTTACGCTCCGTCTGGACACATAAAAGGAGGAGGAGAGAAGCATATCTGCTGAATTCCAAAAACTACATTTCAAAAAGCTACATTGAATTTATTGTCTTTAAATACTGTTTTTTTGTTAATTAGAAACTAAATCAACAAATGAAAATATGAGCACTACAGTGGCCCATTAATCTTGCACACACACCCAACTCTTTACATAATTAATACTTTACTTACTTTTAAATGACATGAGTTTTTCCTCCAGATCATCTTCATCTCTGTACTTTTCATCTGATAGGAACTCCTGCAGAAGAGAGGAGAGTTAGGTCTGAGTGCACTCTGTGAGTAGTGATGCCTTCTATTAGAGTGCCTTATGTGGGTAGTGATACCTTCCATTAGAGTGCACTCTGTGAGTAGTGATGCCTTCCATTAGAGTGCACTCTGTGAGTAGTGATGCCTTCTATCAGAGTGCTTTGTGTGAGTAGTGATACCTTCTATTAGAGTGCACTCTATGCCTAGTGATGCCTTCTATCAGAGTGCCTTATGTGGGTAGTGATGCCTTCCATTAGAGTGCACTCTGTGAGTAGTGATACCTTCCATTAGAGTGCACTCTGTGAGTAGTGATGCCTTCCATTAGAGTGCACTCTGTGAGTAGTGATGCCTTCTATCAGAGTGCCTTATGTGAGTAGTGATACCTTTTATTAGAGTGCACTCTATGCCTAGTGATGCCTTCTATCAGAGTGCCTTATGTGGGTAGTGATGCCTTCTATTAGAGTGCACTCTGTGAGTAGTGATGCCTTCTATCAGGGTGCCTTATGTGGGTAGTGATACCTTCCATTAGAGTGCACTCTGTGAGTAGTGATACCTTCCATTAGAGTGCACTCTGTGAGTAGTGATGCCTTCCATTAGAGTGCACTCTGTGAGTAGTGATGCCTTCTATCAGAGTGCCTTATGTGAGTAGTGATACCTTCTATTAGAGTGCACTCTATGCCTAGTGATGCCTTCTATCAGAGTGCCTTATGTGAGTAGTGATGCCTTCTATTAGAGTGCACTCTGTGAGTAGTGATGCCTTCTATCAGGGTGCCTTATGTGGGTAGTGATACCTTCCATTAGAGTGCACTCTGTGAGAGTGATACCTTCCATTAGAGTGCACTCTGTGAGTAGTGATGCGTTCTATCAGAGTGCCTTATGTGTGTAGTGATACCTTCTATTAGAGTGCACTCTGGGTGTAGTGATGCCTTCTATCAGAGTGCCTTATGTGTGTAGTGATACCTTCCGTTAGAGTGCACTCTGTGAGTAGTGATACCTTCCATTAGAGTGCACTCTGTGAGTAGTGATACCTTCCATTAGAGTGCACTCTGTGAGAGTGTTACCTTCCATTAGAGTGCACTCTGTGAGAGTGTTACCTTCCATTAGAGTGCACTCTGTGAGAGTGTTACCTTCCATTAGAGTGCACTCTGTGAGAGTGAGTGCACTCTGTGAGAGTGATACCTTCCATTAGAGTGCACTCTGTGAGTAGTGATATCTTCTATAAGAGTGCACTCTGTGAGTAGTGATATCTTATATAAGAGTGCACTCTGTGAGTAGTGATATCTTCTATAAGAGCGAACTCTGTGAGTGTGATACCTTCTATTAGAGTGCAATCTAGGAGAGTGACACCTTCCATTAGAGTGCACACTGTGAGAGTGAGTGCACTCTGTGAGAGTGATACCTTCCATTAGAGTGCACTCTGTGAGTAGTGATATTTTCTGTCAGAGTGCACTCTATGACTAGTGATGCCTTCTATTAGAGTGCACTCTGTGAGAGTGATATCTTCTATTAGAGTGCACTCTATGACTAGTGATACCTTCCATTAGAGTGCACTATGTGAGTAGTGATATCTTCTGTCAGAGTGCACTCTGTGAGAGTGTTACCTTCCATTAGAGATTCCATGACTACATGTGAGTTAGACCAGGTGGGCCATATTCACTAACACAAGCTTTAGCTATTGTGGATCCATCCACACCCACTCATATCACAGCCAACCTGCTACCTCGATGAACCTTTGGGAATGCATTTCTTCCTCTCTCTTTTTCCTTCTTAGATTTCTTCTCTCTTTCCATCTTCCTTTCTATTATTTTTCTCTCACTCTTCCTTCTTTTCTCCATTTTTTATTTCCTCTTTTTCTTATTATCTCCCATTTCTTCTCTTTCCCTTTCTCACATTCACTCTTTATTTGCCATTTTTATTTCCCCTCTCTCTCTTTAATGTCCTTTCCCTCTCACTTTTAAGGGTTTTTAATTAAAATTAAAATGACAGATGTACTATAATTTACATAAAATGAACCAACTGACCCTACATTAATAAGACTCTGGGTGCTCATCCAAGATGTTTGTGTCAGGTATTTGTCTCAATTCATGAGGGATTTAATCTTGAGTCACAATCTCACTCTGGTATATTTCTTTTATTTCCTCTGAGACAGGCTTTAAATGACCACTGTGGTCACATTTTTTAAACATGCTATTTTTACACTTGAATACAGACAAGATTGCATTAGAATAGCAAATAAAATAATATAGGCCATTTTGCTGCTGTGTGATCTGCCATTTTGGTTTCCGGTAACCAACTTCCTGAAGTGGGAGGGTTGCACAAGAAGTTCTATATATATATATATATATAATGGGGATCCATCATTAGAAAGTGCCGGAGAATTCAGCAGCAGTAATGGGAATCTCACTAGTTTACAAGGACACATAGTCTTGAGAAAGTAAAAGGCAGAGTCAACTAATTAAAGAATACAGAAGAATGCAGTAAATAATAATTTGGTAAAAAAAAAAAAAATAGAAAAAAAAGTGTCCCTTTACTGGAGAGGTTTACCTTAAGTGACCCTTTACATTGTGTAACAAATGTTAATTGCAGGAAACATCCAAACTGTGTCCTGATAAATCTCTGGGTAATCTGCATGCGGCGCACACCAAGGTGCCAAGAGAGCGCCATCACAGTGTGAGGGAATGATGGGGGTAATGAGAATGAGCCCCCTCTACACGCTCTGATCTCAATCACTCTGTCTCTGCACTAGGTCCTTTCTTGTCTTCCCTGGATGATTTTCTCCTCTCATGTCCATTTTACCTCCTGATTCGCATCCCACAAGTCTCTCTCCATCACTGTATGATTCTTCCCCATCTGTCGTTCTGTTTAGTCCCTTCTCTCACACATTCTCTCATTGCCCCATCTTCTCTTCATTGTACTATTCTCACCCCTCCACGTGTCCCTCTACCTCTATCTGTCTATCTTGCTCCTGCCTTCTCTCCACATATCCTACTCTCTCTCACCATCTCAAGACACAAACCCCTCTCTGTCCCTCCACATACAACCCTCTAACTCAATTTTCTCACATCCTTTTATCATTCCCTCTCTGTCCTATGCTCTTATGGTAGCGCAGCACAAGGCAGCAGCACTGGCGGTGAACATCCGCTAGATGGCGCTGTCGATATTCCGGTGCCATATCATAGAGTCAAGGCTTAGGTAAACGGTTAGGGTGAGGGTTAGTTCAAGGGTTAGGTTAACATTATAAGCTTAGAACTTCTCTCACATATTGGCAGCGCTGCAAAATATTGGCAGCACCATCTATCGGTTGGAGGCCGCACTACAGCGGCGGACCTGTCCAAACACCATAACAGGATAGATCCTCCCTCTCTTGTACCACACCCCTCTCTACACAACCCTTATTTCCACACACCCGGACTCTCTCCCTCTCTGCAACTACACCCCTCTCCCTGCCTCCACAACCCCCTTCCGTCTATCCACACTCTATCTTCCCACACCACTCTCCCTCTCTCCACATCCCATCCTCCAAACACACCCTCCTCTCTCCACATCCTCTCTCCCTATCCCACACCCTCCCTCTCTCTCCACAATTCTCTATCCTCCTCTCCAATTATTTTGGCAGAATTCCCCCACCCCCTCTCTCCATACCCTTTCCTCTCTCCACACACACCCTCTTTCTCCGCAACCCTCTTCCCCACACACACTCCCCAGAAAATCCCTCTCTGACAAGACATGTTACCATGGCAGCAGTAACAGTTTTTATGATATTAGGATAATTCAGGAACGTCTTAAAATGATATATGTGTTACTTGTCCTTCTCTTAATCTGCTTCAGCATAAGTAGGTAGGTAGGTAGATAGATAGATAGATAGATAGATAGATAGATAGATAGATAGATAGATAGGCAGACAAATAGATAGATATACAGACAGACCGGTCAGTAGATAGATATTAAATCTGATACCTGTACTGTTCTGTAATGACATAAACTCTCAGCAAGTGTAACCCTATACTCCTTGTGTTTCTCCTTACATGGGTTTATGTAATGTTATTCTGGGATTATGGGTTTATGTAATGTTATTCTACCAAATAAAAATACCCTGAGACACAGCAAGTCTATAAATAATAACCCTGCCTCCAGTTAGCGTGGCAGAGCTAGTTACTGCTCCTTTCCCTTTTTCTGGGTTATTAATATAATTTAGCCAATCTTTCCTTATAAGATGAAGACTGGACCAAGCCAGCACTTTTTAGACCAGCCAGATTTGCAATGTGCTTGAGAAGAAACTAACAGATATCACTGAATCATTAATTGTGATCATAGAGTTGACTTGTGAGTTACCCTCCTCCCTCTGGCAGTTATAGAGTTAAAGATGAAACAGGAAACATACTCCTACCATCTGATAAATATTTTTAACACTAGTGCAAAAATTATTTTATGTTACTGAATTAAAAGAGTAATAATAGCCTTGCACTTGTATATATAGACTGTTATATGTGTGAAGGTTCTTCCACCCTTTGTCAGAAAAGAATCTTTAGCACTTATTGTTTCTCCTCGGAATTATTTCATATATGTCTTGTCTGTGTGTCTCTTCTGTTATGAATGTACTAGCGACTTGCCCGTCAAAAATGACGGAAATAAAATTTGAAGGCCAGCAATGCTGTTTGTCACACAATGCGAGGCTCTCCCCCCTCTAACTTGCAGGCCTCACAATGAACGCCTTTCGAACCTTTTTCAGTCTTGCGGGCCTCGAGATGGGCGCATACGCCGTCAAACCCGTAACCTTTGAGCTTTGCGATGAGTGCCTTTCATTCCATATGCGCAAGGCCGTCATTTTTAACATAGCGTGACCGACAAATCGTAACTACCACAACTATATATATGGTCATATCTTTAGATAAAGACACACAACAAACCTGCAATTTCTTTCTGACAAGTGGTTGTGGGTGGGGGAAAAAACATAAACTTAACTGTCTGTATGTACATTCTTATATATATATTTACATTTGAATAACTACACTTAAAAATATGATAAAACAATATATAAGCAATAATGCTGCAGTTGGATCTACTGTTTTGAGCTCTGCTGATCAGCTTTTTGCAGGGAGAAGAGACTAAAATCAGATAAATCTATCTGCACAATGAGAATGTGGCAGCAAAAACTGCCAGTGCTCTCACCATGACTAATGAAAAGCTCATACGTTTGCAAGGATACACTTGCAAAACACTTGCAGATAGAATAAGGCCAGAAAAAGTTATGGAACCACAGTGAAGAATATTTACACATAAAGTAAAAAATATGTAAAAGCTTACTTTTGCATACGTTTGAGCTTTGTTATTTAAAACATATATAGAAAATTGACTACAGTACTATATAATGGGTCACCTATGTTTATAATCTCTCTAACAGAGAACGGGGTTCCCTGCTGGTCCAGTGGTTAGGATTTGGTTCTTTCACAGTTGCATCCTGGGTTCAATTCCAGTCAGGGAACCAAGAGGTCACACCACCCTGAAGCCAAGCAGGGTTAGGCCTGGTCAGTACTTGGATGGGAGACCACCAGGAGCAGTATGCTGTGGCTGGAGAAGGAACTGGCAACCCACTCCTGTATCTCTGACATGAAATGGATCAGCATGACCACGGACAAGATGATGTCCATGAGGTCATGGAGAGTCGAAAATGACTGAACGACACAAAAAAATGATGAGGGTAATGCAGGTGGTAGACCCAGGGAGGCTTCAGTTTTCCATATAAGGCCCCCTCAATGTGCCGCCCCCTCTATCACAGCTATTGCCTCCTCTTGGTATTCCAAAAATGCAGACACCAAAAGCTTTTGTCTGCCGGTAGCTACACCAAACACTTTTGTATTATAAGATGTAGAGATTGGACACGAGACAGGCGATAAAAGGACAGATAAAGGGATTTAAAGAGCCGGGAAAAAGACACTTGTTTGTGAAGTATGTACCAACCTAACAACATCCGCAGCTGTATGAGCCATGGGCATAAAGCATTTTTAGAGAAAATCTGGATCATGACTGTGTATTTATTTATCTATCAGTAGAGAGAGGAGTGGTGGAGGAAAGAACATGGAGAGGTCATGTGGCTTTATTAGATAATTGGCTCAAATTGACTTTCCATCCCAGCTCAGGAGCAGCCTACTTGCATGAGGAAATGCAAGCACTGCTCTCCAGAATTGTAAACACCCCTCTCACACATACACACGACTACCAGCAAAGTTCATTGATGCCTACAGATGAAAAAACTGCGTGCAATAATAAATGCAAGCATTCTTTTCCAGAAATGTAAATGCCCCTCACACTCACAACTTCAACCAATGTATCATGGATGCCTCCATGGCCAGCAGAGCCATCAAACAATATATATTTCTAATTAAAACGAGTTCATGACTTTTTTCCTGCTTAATTAGTCAGACACAAAGATCTCAAAAATATATATTTTTTGTACAGTGATCCAAACCTATGTTATCACCAAACCTAGAAGCTTTTACTGTACAGCCCATACCTTAAGGAATGTGTTTCGAGGATTTTGGCTGATTTTATAATATATGATTACCCAATTATGAAACCTAGATAGATGCTCATTACATGCAACTGAATGCGGCTTCTTGCTTTGATATGTAATTGTTAAAGAGTTTTACTGCACTAATTACCAGTATTTCATGCTATAATTATATACAACACATTTTATTTAGGTGTATGCAGCTCAATATTATATATACTAGTAACTTACCCCTCATTAACGGTGTCATATGTTATGTTTAATTGTCTGTGCTGTCTCTGTGTGACCTCTCCCTCTATCTGTGCGCCCTCTCTCACTGAGCCGTCTGTCTCTCTGTGCTCTGTGTGCTCTGTCTCTCCCTCCCCCTCTCTCTTCCTCCCACTCTCCCCTCCCTTTCTCTCTCCCTCCCCATCTATCCCTCCCTATCTCTCTTTCCCTCCTTCCTCTCATTCTGTCCCCCTCCCTCTTTCTTCATCTCTTTTTTTATTTTACACTATACTTATATAACTGTCTTCGCAATGAGCGCCGAACGTGATCGCTGCAAAGCAGGAAACTTGAAGGACATGAGGGGAGAGGCTCGCAATGAGCGCGAAAGGCGCTCAGTGCAAGCCACGCAATGAGGGCCAAAGGCGCTCAGCGCGGGGCTCGCAATGAGCGCTGAAAGTCCTCAGAGGAGCAAAAGACTTACATTGTGTGGCAAACAGCGTTGCCATGGCTTCGAAGTCGTTAGTATAATAATATTATATAAAACATAGCACCTTTCAGAACAAGAAGAATGCAAGTAGATTTAAAGTTGTGGGAGGCTAAAGAAAACTGAGTACTACAAAATGTTACAAACGGTAACTGACGGTAACTGGAATGGAATTTCAGAATGTCTTGGATATTCAGAAAAATAATTATTTAAAGATCAACAGTACAGTGAATAAAATGCATAAGTTTGAAAACTGTGAACCTGCATATATTTTAGAGACTAGTCAAAAAAGCTTGTTTAAAAAAAAAAAATGTTGATGCTGCCGGGCCCTGGAGGCATACATGATATTTTTGGTGAAGGTTATTTGCATGTAAGAAGAGTGTTAAGATTATTGTAGATAGACTGCTTGCATCTGTTGATGCAAATGGTCTGCTTCTGGGCATGTTATGGAGAATATGGTGTTAAATGTAATAAGATCCAATTATCTAACAAATTACCCTCACACCTCCATCACCCCTCCCTCCACATATACCCCCTCCTGCTATCAGTCCAAAGACAAACTGGAAACCTCTTTGCATAAATAGAATCTCCAAAAAATCAGATTTTCTCTAAAATAGTTTAAATTCATGGCTTGTGTCTGTGTATTGTTCAGTTGGGTCTGACTCTTCGTGACCTCATTGACCATAACACACTATGCTCATGTTGGTAGTTTGTTACATACAAAGTCTGTTTTTTTTTTTACAGCACCAATTCACTATGCATTGTAACATGTTTTTGCCACAAAATAGGATGTTTTGCAGGGAACTTCTCCTATTTGGATTGTGAAATATGTGACTTTTAGTTAACAAATTGTTGAAACTGCTGATTTATATCTTTTGTCACTATTTGCCATTTCAGGCGTTTTGTGGTCAAGGCACGGGGCTGTTGATAAAGTTCATGTTGTTTCTGAATTTATTAGTCACTGAGGGGGGGTCGTGACCACAATGGCAGATATATAGACACATAATGAGGCATTCAAGGAAATAAGGCCTTATGGGAGTTTATATTATTACAAGAGGTTTTAGTTCCACATAACATTGGTTTCTATGGCCAGAGCAAGACCAGGAAGCTAGTGTAAAATCAAACATGGAAACCAGGACTTCAGATCATTGTGTGTCTGTCCTGCTGTATATGTGGGTGCAGATCTAGGACATGAGTGAGTGTGTATAATGTGTGTGTATACAGAGTGACCAGGAGGGTGTCTGTCCTGCTGTATATGTGGGTGCAGATCTAGGACATGAGTGAGTGTGTATAATGTGTGTGTATACAGAGTGACCAGGAGGGTGTCTGTCCTGCTGTATATGTGGGTGCAGATCTAGGACATGAGTGAGTGTGTATAATGTGTGTGTATACAGAGTGACCAGGAGGGTGTCTGTCCTGCTGTATATGTGGTGCAGATCTAGGACATGAGTGAGTGTGTATAATGTGTGTGTATACAGAGTGACCAGGAGGGTGTCTGTCCTGCTGTATATGTGGGTGCAGATCTAGGACATGAGTGAGTCTGTATAATGTGTGTGTATACAGAGTGACCAGGAGGGTGTCTGTCCTGCTGTATATGTGGGGCAGATCTAGGACATGAGTGAGTGTGTATAATGTGTGTGTATACAGAGTGACCAGGAGGGTGTCTGTCCTGCTGTATATGTGGGGCAGATCTAGGACATGAGTGAGTGTGTATAATGTGTGTGTATACAGAGTGACCAGGAGGGTGTCTGTCCTGCTGTATATGTGGGTGCAGATCTAGGACATGAGTGAGTGTGTATAATGTGTGTGTATACAGAGTGACCAGGAGTGTGTCTGTCCTGCTGTATATGTGGGTGCAGATCTAGGACATGAGTGAGTGTGTATAATGTGTGTGTATACAGAGTGACCAGGAGGGTGTCTGTCCTGCTGTATATGTGGGTGCAGATCTAGGACATGAGTGAGTGTGTATAATGTGTGTGTATACAGAGTGACCAGGAGTGTGTCTGTCCTGCTGTATATGTGGGTGCAGATCTAGGACATGAGTGAGTCTGTATAATGTGTGTGTATACAGAGTGACCAGGAGTGTGTCTGTCCTGCTGTATATGTGGGTGCAGATCTAGGACATGAGTGAGTCTGTATAATGTGTGTGTATACAGAGTGACCAGGAGGGTGTCTGTCCTGCTGTATATGTGTGTCAGATCTAGGACATGAGTGAGTCTGTATAATGTGTGTGTATACAGAGTGACCAGGAGGGTGTCTGTCCTGCTGTATATGTGGGTGCAGATCTAGGACATGAGTGAGTGTGTATAATGTGTGTGTATACAGAGTGACCAGGAGGGTGTCTGTCCTGCTGTATATGTGTGTCAGATCTAGGACATGAGTGAGTGTGTATAATGTGTGTGTATACAGAGTGACCAGGAGGGTGTCTGTCCTGCTGTATATGTGGGTGCAGATCTAGGACATGAGTGAGTCTGTATAATGTGTGTGTATACAGAGTGACCAGGAGGGTGTCTGTCCTGCTGTATATGTGGGTGCAGATCTAGGACATGAGTGAGTGTGTATAATGTGTGTGTATACAGAGTGACCAGGAGGGTGTCTGTCCTGCTGTATATGTGGGTGCAGATCTAGGACATGAGTGAGTGTGTATAATGTGTGTGTATACAGAGTGACCAGGAGGGTGTCTGTCCTGTTGTATATGTCTATACAGTGTGAGACATGGAGTTTGTGTGCTTTGGACTATAAGTGATTACATAGGGATGCCGGGGTACTGCCTGTTCTGCAGTATACAGTATGTATGTACAGAGAAACACCAGGAATCAATCTATTCTGCCATATATGTATGGGGATAGAGAGGGAATGAGTCTGCAGTGTTTGTGTATTCAGACAGGCCAGGAGTGTGTCTGTTCTGCAGTATATGTATATTTATAGAGAGAGAGAAAGAGAGTTAGTGTGTCCTACAGTATATCAGCATATGTAGTGAGGCCAGGATGTGTCTGTTCTGCAGAATATCTATATTTATATATATAGAGAGAGAAAGAGTTAGTGTGTCCTATACTATATCAATGTATGTAGTGAGGCCCAGGATGTGTCTGTTCTGCAGTATATGTCTATATACAGAGATGAAGAGAATGTGTGTGTCCTACAGTATATTAGATTATGTAGTGAGGAGTATGTCTGTTCTGCTGTATATGGCCATATAAAGAGAAGTTAGAAATTTGTGCCCTGCAGTTGTGTGTATATAGAGACAATAGTAGTGGGTCTGTTCTGCAGTATATCTTTGTACACTGAAAATCCAGGAATTAATGCATACAACATATACGTGTATTCTCGGAGAAATCAATAGGTTGTCTGCACTATATAGATAGAGGGCCTCATTCAATTGCGATTTGGCCAATTGAATAGGGCTCTAAATAAGCACATAACATATTTTTTTAAAGAAGTTTTAGTTAGTGAAAACCTTGCTTTTGGATAGAAGTTCACTAACTAAAAACTTCTTTAAAAAAAATATGCTATGTGCTTATTTAGAGCCCTATTCAATTGGCCAAATCGCAATTGAATGAGGGCCTATGTGTATACAGAGAAAGGCCATGGTTGTGCCTGTTCTGCAGATGTGTGTCCTTCTGTATATATGTATATGTTTATATGGCTAGAGAGTTATTACTCCTACCTTCCATTTGCTAGGTCAGCATGCTGAGCTTTCCGTGTGTGCGTTGGCACCCTGAGGAAGGCTCCCCCCCCCTGCATATGTAATACCCTAGGCCTGGGCCTTAAAGCACACCCTGTCTATGGGCCTTATTCAACTGCGATTCAACCAATTTGAATAGGGCTCTATATAAGCACATAGCATAGTGTTTAGTTAGTAAAGACCTTGCTTTTGGATAGAAGTTCACTAACTAAACACTTCTGTAAAAAAACATATGCTATGTGCTTATATAGAGCCCTATTCAATTGGCCGAATCACAATTGAATGAGGCCCTACATTCTTACACCTTGCACAATTTACTCTGATCTTAGTGAATCGGGGCAACACCAGCAAATAGTGTCTCTGCCATTAATAAGTCAATTGCCGATCTACCCTGCCCAGACCCCCCACCCAGCTGGGGATCTGTGAGAGAGAAAGGCAGAAAACCAATGTAAATTATACAAGCTGACTATGGGCCTCATTCAACTGCGATTTGGCCAATTGAATAGGGCCCTATATAAGCACATAGCATATTTGTTTTAAATAAGTTTTTAGTTAGTGAAGACCTGGCTTTTGGATAGAAGTTCACTAACTAAAAACATCTGTAAAAAATATATGCTCTGTGCTTATATAGAGCCCTATTCAATTGGCCAAATCGTAATTGAATGAGGCCCTATGTGTCCCAGCGATGGGATATATTTATCAAAGGCAGCAATTATTATAATGTCCTATTTTATTCTGCAGAGCCTAATAATCACATGTGATAAATATAGTCATTGAGACTTCTGTGCTGATTAAGATTACTGCTGTGGGTGATTCATGTCGGCTGCTTTGTTCCATTCTATAAAGCTCTGAGCTCATTAGATGTGTATTTATAATTATCCGTATAATCACGGTGATTAACGCTGTGTCTGTATGGTGATCCTGTGATTGGGAAATGAACTATTGTTTATATTTTATGCCATTGAGCGAATGATTAAAGTCCCTGCGCCGTATCCGAATACACCAGAGGGGGGAAACAATAAGATTCCCTTTAAATCAGATTTAAATGTTACACACTGATATTATTTCTGGCACATCACTATCCAGAATCCTTAACTGCAATTATTATCATTATTATTATTATAGTTCATTTATAATGCGCCGACACATTCCGTAGTGCTGTACATAAATTTCAGACAAGGATAAATACAAATTAACAAATAGCAAAGCAAGGAGGGCCCTGTCTTTGAGCTAGGAATCCACAGCCTTATTAAATTGCGATTCCGCCAATTGAACAGGGCTCTATATAAGCACAGAGCATATTTTTTTTTACAGGAGTTTTTAGTTAGTGAAGACCTTGCTTTTGGATAGAAGTTCACTAACTAAAAACTCTGTGCTTATATAGAGCCCTATTCAATTTAATAAGGCTGCCAATGTCCATGGTGAATTCCCAAAGTACTTAGGATAGAAACTCGCAGACTTACAATCTAAGGGATAGCAAGTGATAAAAGAGGGTGAGAGAGGTGATAAGCGTGTTAAGGTGGAAGGTGATACGCTTCTTTAAAAAGATGCGTTTTAAGTGAGGTTTTAAAGAGGATAATCT
Organism: Discoglossus pictus; assembly: GCA_027410445.1. Lineage (NCBI taxonomy): Eukaryota > Metazoa > Chordata > Amphibia > Anura > Alytidae > Discoglossus > Discoglossus pictus. Next base: position 36,773,585 of record CM050168.1, read on the forward strand.
GGTGGAGCGAGGCAAGGAGTTCCAGAGACTAGGGGCAGAATGAGAAAAGTCATGGAGTTGGGAGTGAGAGGAGGTGACAAGAGTTGTAGAAAGAAGAAGGTCGTTAGCAGAACGAAGAGGGTGGTTTGGGGAGTATTTGGAGATGAGAGCAGAGATGTAAGGGGGAGCGTTATTCTGAGGGCTTTGTAAGTTAGGGTCATGATTTTACATTTTATTCTTGAGGCTAAGGGAAGCCAGTGATTGACAGAGAGGTGATGCCGACACTGAACGTTGTGTATGGAAGATGAGTCTAGCAGAGGCATTCATAATGGATTGATGTGGGGATAGTCGGGTGGTGGGTAGGCCAACAAGAAGCGAGTTGCAGTAGTCTAGTTGAGAGATGATGAGAGAGTGTATAAGGATTTTAATTGTGTCTTGTGTAAGATAGTGGCGAATTCTGGAGATGTTTTTTAGATGGAGAAGACAAGATTTAGTTAGTGATTGTATGTGAGGGATGAAAGACAGAGCGGGGTCCAGTAGAACTCCAAGACAACGGGCTTGGGAGGAGGGGATGATGATGTCGTTGTTGACAGTGAGAGAGATGTATGGATTCTGGGTGTACACTTTGTCCAGGCGGTACTCAAGAATGTTTCTAATTACTTTTTGCTCTTGAATTTAATCATAATTCCATTCACTATAATAAATCTATATATGATTTCAGTATCCCACATTTTTAAATGACCACTGCATATAAAAGTTGAGGAATCCCAACTGAATTGTCAAGGATGATGCTGTGAAAGTGTGGCTTGCCTTATGCCAACAAATTCTATACCAACAACAGTGGCCAGTAGACTGAAAAGGTCAGTCTACAGCCAAATCCCCCAAAAAGGTAGTGCTAAAGAGTGCTCCAATTATCAAACAATTGCACTAATGTCACATGCTGGCAAGGTAATGCTTACGATCCTACAAGCTTCGCTCCAACAATATATGGACCAAGAACTGCCAGATGTGCAAGCCACGGAGGCACAAGAAATCAAATTGCCAAAGACCGCTGGATAATAGAGAAAGCAAGAGGGTTCCAGAAAAGCATTTACTTCTGATTCATAAACTATTTTAAAGTCTGTGACAGTGTGGATCACAACAAACGTGGCATGTCCTTAAAGAGTTGGGAGTACCAGATCATCTCATCCTCCTAAAGAATCTGTATGTGGACCAAGAAGCCACGGTCAGAACTGAACATGGGACAACAGAATGGTTCAAGATCGGGAAAGGAGTGCGACAAGGTTGTATATTGTCACCTTATTTATTCAACCTATATATGTGGAATATATCATGCATAGAAACCAGGCCTTTAGTTAATTGGGAATGTGTCTGTCCTATTGGGTGAAGATCTAGGCCATGAGTCTGTAGAAATAAGGCCGGGCTGGGTGAGTCAAAAGCAGGAATATGCAGATGAGGGCTGAAAGTGAGGAGGAACTAAAGGACCTACAGATGAGGGTGAAAGAAGAGAGTGCAAAAGCTGGCCTGCTGCTTAATGTTAATAAGACAAAGATCATGGCACACATAAGTCTTAGTTCCTGCCAAATAGATGGGGAAGAAGTGGAGGCAATGACAGATTTTATTTTCCAAGATGGTGACTGCAACCATGAAATTAAATGATGTTTGCTTCTGGGGATGAAAGCTATGGCAAGTCTGGACAAGCGATTACAAAGTAAATATATATCACGATCAACAAAAACTATGGTATTACCCGTAGTAACATATGGATGTCAGATCTGGACCACAAAGAAGACTGCGTGCTGTAGAGTTGACTCTTTGAATTGTGCTGTTGGAGAAAACTGCATCCAATAAATCAGTACTAAAGGAAATCAAGAAAAAAAGTTCACTGGAAGGTTTCATCATGAGGCTGAAGCTCAAATATTTTGGCCATGTCATGAGAAGGGTAGATTCCCTAAAGAAGACTCTGATGCTGGGAAAGATTGAAGAAACACAAAGAGGCAGAGAATGATAGATGAGGTAATTGAAGCAATGTACATGAGCTTTAGGGAGGTCAGTGTGGCAGTGGCTGACAGATGTGCCTGGCGTGCTGCTGTCCATAGTCATGGAGAGTTAGGCAACGGCTAAACATCAATATGTAAAAGATATTTTGAAGAACTACACTTAATAATGGAACATGCTTCTATAGAGTAAAAGAATACAGCCTTTAATTTATTTGTTATGGCATTAAGCTGCAGTAGAAGCTACCATATGAATTCTGATCCTCTGCTTCTATACATGGGAGGAAATGTTGATTGCAGAGGAAGTTTACATTTGCTTTAATGGAAGTGTGGCAGTTCAAGAAGCCAGTGCTTTCAGTATAACTAGCTGAAATCTTATTAATTTAATAGACATGTCCTTGCTGAGAACTCAACAGCAAATAGACAAGAAAGTCATATATGGAAAACAACATTGCTCTTGAAGAATTAATTGGTGGATATTTATTTTTAAAGCTGTATGCACCCCTATGGACCCAAGGTGCTTGTGCAGTCTTCTGTATTTCACTTTGAGACAGTCCTGACCTTGGCGTGAAGCTGAGAACTTCAGAGAGATATGAGTGATAAAATACTTTTGAAAAAATGTACCGAACACAAAGGAGAACGTGACTGCAAATGTAACCCCTTCTGTACTGTATATTGCAATGCTAGTCATTAATTTAGCTTGTGACTCCAGAACAGGGCTGTGAATAATACTGCTGTTTACACAACGAGGTCGTAAGTCAATTTCGTTTGACCAATGGAGTCAGCAGTTGTGATGCTAACCCAGAGTTAAAGAGACACAATTTCCGTCCCTTTATTTTAACTGGGTGTCTGAATTAATTTTTTCCTCCTCAGTGTAATTGACATATACAAATGACTACACTTCTAAGAATAATTGTTTCTCGGCTTCTGGAATCTCTCTCTGTCTTCCTGTTCTCTCTCATGCAGGGTGCCATGAGAGAGAAAAGGAAGAGAAAAAGAGATTTCAGGATTACCTTCACAATCGCTTTTCATAAGGTAAAATGAATTAAGTAACCCTGTCTTCCTGTTCTCTCTCATGTGGGGTGCCATGTTTCACAGCTGTGACCTAAGGCCAAGCGCACAGGGAGCA
>CM050168.1:36779189-36789189 GCA_027410445.1 Discoglossus pictus
ATTAGAACAAGCCATTAACATCTTCGACATCAGTATGAATATTTGGTGTAAAAATCCATATTTATTGTACCCCACTTTTACAGCTCCCATTTTTAGAGTGTAAGCTCTTACACCAAGCTATTAACAACTTCTATATCAGCAGAAGTATTTGGCCTCAAACCTCATACATTCACTTGATCACACTTTTAGAGTGTAAGCTCTTAAACCACACAAGCAATAACTTCTCTTTCTGTCAATATATATACTTATAATATCTCAAACGTCATACATTCATAGTACCACACTTTTAGGTCACCGATTTCCAGAGTGTAAGCTCTTACACCAAGTTATTAACACCTTCTATATCTGTATAGGTACTCAAACCTCATATAATCATTGTGTCCAGTTACAACATCTATGTCTTAAACCAAGCAATCAATATCTTCTTTAACTATATAAACTTATCAAGCCTCATATATTCATTGTACTGACTCGTACAGCGCCTATTTCCAGAGTGCAAGCTCCAAAGTCAAGCCATTATCACCTTCATTCGTGTAGTATAAACATGTATATAGGTCATATATTCATTCTACCCCGCTATGTAGTATAGTTTTATCAATATATATCGTACTCCTTATCACAGATCTACAGGTGGCACAACCACCTTGCCACATCTTACCTGATTCACTTCTTCCAACCTCATCTCTTGCTGTGCCTTTAGCAAACCAAAGGCTTTTCCACCTAAAACACAATTAAAACAAGAACAGTTGTATTTAGATATGTAACGTATCTCGCTCTATATATATATATATATCATTAAAATGTTGAGACTTAAAGTAAATGCAGAGATCTCCCTCTAGGTTGCCTCAGCCTGTACCACAAAGTGTCACCTGTTGAGCTGGGCTTACCTTGTAGCCGGTTGTTGGAAGACATGCTGAGCTGTGTGTGTCTGAGGATGACTGGAGGAGATTAGCTGCTGAGCTGAGGGATGCACCAGGCTCCTGAGCATATGGCTGGGACCCTGCTCAATCACATTGGTTATTTCACACAGCCCAGCCCAGCTAGATCAGCCCTCAGTTTTTTTTCTTCTAGTTCATCCCTATTGCTCCCTAGGAAATAACCCACTGCCCCCTACTGGCACACACAGGGATGTAAAGTCACCTCAGTTGACATGATGTGTGCTAATCACATTTTTCTACCATGCATTTAAAACAGCAACATTTTACATTTTATTAGCATGGAATTGAGTGCTGTAAAGGTTTAGAATGCAATTTATAATCCATCTGCTGATTAATTTTGGAAAAATAAACTCGAATTATAAGGCCCTTCTGGATCGCTACCTTGTTGTGTCAGAAATTGTGTAATTTTGCATTTATTTTGAAAATGTGACTGAACATGCAAAAAAAAAAAAAATATATATATATATATATATTCTTTTATTAAAGGATAGTGATGATATGAAGCCATTTATTATCACATAGTTGTTTGGCTCCCTTTTTAATCATAATGATAAAAGAAATCACCCAAATGGCCCTGATCAAAAGTTTACATACCCTTGAATGTTTAACACAGGTTAAAATGGCAATTAAATGTTAATTTCCTACACCTGTGGCTTTTTAAATTGCAATTAGTGTTTGTGTATATTGTGTTTATAATAGTCAATGGGTTTGTTAGCTCTCATGTGGATACACTGAGCAGGCTAGATACTGAGCCATGGAGAGCAGAAAAGAACTGTCAAAAGACCTGTGTAACTTCCTCAGGCCCCTTTAATCTTAAATCCAATCTTAGGCCCAAAAACCCTCCTCCCCAGCAGTCTGAAATTACTGGCCGGGCCCCTTCAGGTCCATTAGGTTAACCTTAATACACGCTTGGACCTATTCTTTGCCCCACCTCACTAGTAGGGATTTCAAGGTTGGGGAGACCCCTCCTTGCCTTCCGCACTCTGTGTGCCTTAAATTGTTTAGTGAGGAATTACCCCCACTATACTGTTGTTGTTTTTTATACTGTTTGATAAAATGTTGATTTTTTGGATATTTTCACAATGTTTTAAACTGTTCTTTTTGTCTCTATTCTCCCCTGCATCCTAAGTCGTCTGGCTCCAGTCCTTCGCTCCTCCTATGCCTCTGGTCCTCGGCCGCCATGATCTTAGCGGCGGTCTCAACATCTTCCTGAGCATTCATTACTCACACAGGTACAATGACTGACACGTCTTTCACCTTTCTCACTCACAATGTTAAAGGGTTTAATTCCCCATTTAAAAGGCGTAAAGCGTTTATCTCGTATAAATCACTCCGACCCTCAGTAATATTTATGCAGGAAACTCATTTTGCTAAAGGAAAACCCCCTCTTACTTACACAAATCATACCCCTACTTCTTAACCTCAACTTGCCCCACTAAGAAGGCAGGCGTGGCTATGCTACTCCATAAAGATTTCCCTTTCCCTGTGGAGAGAAAAAGATTGACCCAGAGGGCAACTACATTTTACTAACAGGATCCCTTCTGAATACTAGGATGTCTCTTATAGCTCTGTACTCCCCCTCTACCGCTCCCCATAATACTCTCATTAAACTTCTTGCGTATCTCAAATCAATAGATACAGGCAAAATTATTCTAGGGGGAGATATCAATTTAGCTCTAGACCCTACTATGGATAGGTCCTCTAAGTCCTAGGGAGATAAATTCTGCAAAAAACTTAAGCATATCCATAGACTTCTTGAGGAGCTTCATCTGCTGGATACTTGGAGGCTGAAACATCAGGGAGAAAGGGAGTACACGTTTTACTCCCCAGTGCACGGCTCATTCTACAGAATAGATACATTGTTAATGGATTCATCTTTTTCGGATGGCTTAGTTGCCTCCGAAATACGCCCCTGTCCCTGGTCCGACCACTCAGTGGTCCACATGTTCCTTGATTTTGGCATTGTATACAAACCCCCTTATGCATGGAAGCTTAATGATATGCTCCTCTCCAATCAAACCTTTCAGGACCAGGTTGCCACGGATCTCAGCCAATACTTTTTAGATAACTTGACCCCAGGTGCTGATATAGGGTGGGTTTGGGCAGCACACAAGGCCTTTATTAGGGGATCTTACATTAAACTATCTGCTGCACACAAGAGACAACAAAGAAAAAGGGAAGTTGAGATCAGAGCGTCACTTTCAGCTTTAGAAAAATGTAACCAGACCAATCCCTCAATCCAACGCCGTAAACAAATAGAACAATTGCAAGCAGAATTGGATTTAATACTTTAAGCGCAAACTGAAAAATCCTTGAGATGGACAGGCCATACATTTTACACAAAAGCTAACAAACCGGATTTTCTACTTGCTAGAAAATTAAGAGGGAAGCGAGCCCATTACAAAATTTTCAAGATCAAAAATCCCTCTGGGAACATCACGTATAGCCCAAATGAAATTAAAGAAACCTTTACTACCTTTTTTCAAAAGCTCTATTCCTCCACGCAGAAGCAAAATGTTAACCAAATCTCCACCTTTCTTGAGTCCTACGATCTGAACTCTTTAATCACGGTGGAGGAAGTTTTGGAGAAAATGTAAAAAATTTAATTAGGTAAAGCCCCAGGTCCCGACGGATTTTCTAACTTGTACTACAAAAAATACGCGGAAATTTTGGCTCCCCACTTGGTGACCTTATTTAATGCGATCTTAGACGGTCACAATATACCACCTGAACTGAACCAAGCGGACATGGTCTTCTTTCCAAAGGAGGGCCGAGACCCACTAGAGGTCAAAAACTACAGGCCTATATCGCTACTAAATGGGGATATCAAAATACTTGCTAAATGAATGGCCGATAGAATTTCTAATTTTCTCCCCTCACTAATCCATAAGGACCAAGTGGGCTTCATTCCCTTTAGGCAAGCGGGGGATAATATCAGGCAGATTCTGGATACCATGCACTGGGCTGGTAAACACTGTACCCCCTTATGCCTTCTAGCTCTGGATATGGAGAAGGCCTTTGACTCTCTAGAATGGCCCTATTTAAAAGCAGTACTGTCAAAATTCGGCCTTACAGGACATTTTGTGAACATGATTAATAACTATTATAAATTCCTTCAAGCAGTCCTAAAACTTCCTGGGGGAAGCAAGGGACCAGACAGGGCTGCCCTTTATCCCCTTTACTCTTTGCTCCAGCCGTTGAACCCTTAGCTCAGGCTATTAGATCAAACATAGACATTAAAGGCATAAATATAGGCCACCATCACTTTAAGTGTGCCTTTTTTGGAGATGATGTCCTCTGTACATTGACAGATCCCTGCACTTCAGTCCCCACCCTATTTTTCTTACTGGGAACATTCAGTAAAATCTCTGGGCTCCACATGAATGTGGATAAAACGGAAGTTCTAAATATTTCCTTACCCCCTTCAGACTTAAGCTTTTTGCAACAGCACTTTAATTTTAACTGGCCTCCTAACCATATTAAATACCTGGGTGTGAACCAATTATACGGCCATCTACAAAACATTCACCCAAAATCTACTGACATGGTCAAAACACCCTATCTCTTGGTTAGGACGTATCCACTCTTTTAAAATGAACCTCCTCCCCGCCTTATGTATTTATTTAGCTCCCTACCAATTGCCTTGAATTACATGGATTTAGACAAACTACAACGCCAAGTCTTTAAATTTATATGGCAGAATAAATCACATTGTATCTCTAAATCAACTATGTTCATCCATAAATCCAAAGGAGGTCTATCCTGCCCCAATTTGAAATGATATTATAAAGTGGCACAATTGGCCTTTGTTCCACTCACTCCCCTGCTCACCAACCTCTTTGGATATTTATTGAGAACTTCATGATGGCCCCATATACGTGGGACTCCATTCCTTGGATCCCAAACCCACTGACATGTTTGGGTAAATTGGATAGTCTGTATATAAAGCATTCCTTAAATATTTTGTCATGGGCTGTGCGCAAATTTCAGCTGATCCCGAGGTACCCCACTCCTTCTCCCTTAGTACCCAATCCCAGATTCCCGGATACTCTCCCTACAGCCTCTTTATTATGGTGGAAATCCCATAACTTACTGACGGTGAATTCCTGGTATCGAGATAACACTACCTTAACATACACCCATCTAAAAGAAGAATTCAATATCCCCATTCAGGAACATTATACATTCTGTCCACGTTAGAACACACACTAGGTAAGCTGACTTTAAATTGGTTTACTAGGTTATGCCTGTCTGCTCCTCTTACAAAAGGTATGGTGGGTATCCTATATGATACATTTAATTCCCCTCCCACCACCCCCCTTCCAAAATATATGCAAAGATGGGAAGAAGACTTAAATTGCAAGTGGGATATGGAGACTTGGCAAACCTCTTGGCGAAGCCTAACCAGGGGATCTTTGAGCAGTAACATTCTGGAGACCTCTATTAAGGTTCTTCCTAGGATATATATCACCCCGGACAAACTATTTAGATGGAAACGCTCCCCTAATCCTAATTGCTTTAGAGCTTGTCAGACCCCTGGAACCTTTTTCCACACTTGTGGTCATGTCCCCTGGTTCAGTCTCTTTGGAACAAGGTTTTCCATTTAGCCTCTACCATATTTGGCACGCCAGTTATGGCTAAGGCAGACATAGGCCTGCTAGAGCACTCTGTCCCCTTACTATCAAAACACCAAAATAGACTCCTTCAGTACTTAATGCTAGCAACAAAAAGCCATATAGCCAGACAATGGAAATCTCCCACTCTTGCTCTACAATCAGTCATCAATAAGATGAACTATATTGCAATAAATGAAAGGCTAACCCATCTGCTGGAGGACCGCATGCCTATTTTTCTCCAGATATGGAACCCCTGGATCCATTTTCCCTATAGTCCCCCTATCACGTGAAATTTCCTTAACTAACATTGTACTATCTTTTGCTAATACTTACATTGGAGCTGCGGACCGGGGACTGGAGGAAGCGGGACTGGCGGTGGATCCGAGCTGGTAACCAAGAAAACGTATACTTCAATACCCTTGAGAAAAAAATCTGTTTTCGAATCTAAATTTTTTGTGTAGTCAACAGTGCTTTTTATTTTTCTATTTTATTATACTGTTTTAGCTCATTTAGAGTTATTGTGTGTCTATACAAAATAGTTTGTTTTTAGTTTATTTTTTCTGTTCGTTTCTTACTTAGGCTCCGGATGTTTGCTCTGCTAGACTGAGCCGACCAAACTGTTTTATTTTAGGTAAACTTTTCTCCTTAGGAAATTGGAAAAACTTAGGTAACCCGGCTTCCCTTAGACCTGCCCACAAGTGGGAATAGATCTTTTTGGTTAACTTTATTTTGACTATTATATGGTATTTTCTTATGGTGTAATGTAATGTTAACCTTTTCTTTTTTTCTTTTTCCCCTTAATTGGGTATGATTGTATGTTAATAATGTCAAACCTGCTACTTGGCTTTTATACTATCCTCCGGTTTATTTGGTTTCCTAATAAAAACCTTTAAAAAAAAAAAGTACTGTGTAACAAGGTAATGGAACTTCATTAAGATGAAAAATGATATAAAAAGATATCCAAAACCTTGAAAATACCAGTCAGTACTGTTCAATCACTTATTAACAAGTGGAAAATGCGGGGATCTCTTGATACCAAGCCAAGGTCAGGTAGACCAAGAAAGATTTCAGCTATAACTGCCACAAGAATTGTTTAGAATACAAAGAAAAACCCACAGGTAACCTCAGGAGAAATACAGGCTGCTCTGAAAAAAGACGCTGTTGTTGTTTCAAGGAGTACAATATGATGATACTTGAACAAAAATGAGCTGCATGGTCGAGTTGCCAGAAAGAAGCCTTTACTGCGCCAATGCCACAAAAAAGCCCTGTTACAATATTTCCGACAACACCTTGACACACCTCAGCTTCTGGCACACTGTAATTTGGAGTGACGAGACCAAAAAATCAAGCTACTCTGGGGAGATCACATACGTGCAGTTCATGCAAGACGACCAAAGACTTTGCATGACCTGGGGGCATTTTGCCAAGATGAATGGGCAGCTATACCACCTGCAAGAATTTGGGGCCTCGTAGAGAACTATTACAAAAGACTGCACGCTGTCATTGATGCTAAAAGGGTGCAATACACAGCATTAAGAACTAAGGGTATGCAAACTTTTGATCAGGGCCATTTCATTTTTTTCTTTGTTGCCATGTTTGTTTTAGGATTGTGCCATTCATAACCTACAGCTGAATATGAATCCCATAAGAAATAAAAGAAATGTGTTTTGCCTGCTCACTCATGTTTTCTTTAAAAATGGTACATATGTTACCAATTTGTGAAGGGTATGCAAGCCTTTGAGCACAACTGTATACACACACACATCACATATAATAGTTGTCAAACTACGAATTGTCGTCACGCTTTGCGAGGGACGCAGATTGGTCCGCAAATGCGGACCCTCACAAAGCTGGACTTAAAACGGAAAATTTACAGACTTAGAAGCAAAAAATACAAGACGCGGAACTTAGAAAAAAAAACATTACGACCTCGCAAAAATACGACCTTAACAGCCGAACCGCGCGCACCTGAAAACATTAAAAACAGAATAAATACACACAAAAAATACTTATAATGCTTACCCACAGCAAGGAGGGGGGGGGCCCTCTGCATGTGAAGTTACACCTCAATTTAAGTCCAAATTCCCGAGTTTAGACACACGAAAATCCCCTAAGCGAGAGAAAAAATGGCCGCCGAAAAACCCCGAAAAAGAGGCTACAGGACCCTAAACACGCAAAACAGCCCCAAGCACATACGGCTTTTCCAAAAAGCCGTACGAGGTAAAGATACACTCTTACCAAGGACGCAACATCATCCACAGCCGCATACCACATACACCTTCGCCTCCATTTTACAGACACACAAAAAATACATAAAAAGCTTACCCACCGCAAGGGGGGGGGCACCCAGGACCTCAGCAAATGAAGTTACACCTCAATTTAAGTCCAAATTCACGAGTTTACACTCACGAAAATCCCGTAAGCGAGAGAAAAAATGGCGGCTGAAAAAAACGAAAACGAGGCTACAGGACCCTAAAGCCGCAAAACACCACCAAGCATATACGGATTTTCTAAAAAGCCGTACGAGGTAAAGATACACTTTTACTAAGGACGGAAAATCTTACACACCAGCGTAACACATACACATTTGCGCCATTTCACAACACTAACTTACAGAATGCAGAAGTACACAGCTACACTAATGGCTTCCCGTCGCGCACGCAGCCTATTTACACTACACACTGCACACATTGCGGACACTTACACCTCAGCTCCAGAACCGTGCAAACCTACATTGTATGCTGCAGGAACATCCAAACAGATTGTCAGCTCTTCAGCACAATTATTATTATTATTATTATTAACTTTTATTTGTAACGCGCCGACATATTCCGTAGCGCAATACAGGGGATAAAAACAAGGGAAGATACAGCATTAACAAAATTCAAAAAATGGAGGACCCTGTTTTGAGCTTAGAATCTTTGCAGAAAGTGCTTTTTCCCAAAGCATCCTAGAAGACTGAAAACTCGCCACTTACAATCTAAAGGGAATGGAAGGGGCAGAAGTAAGGGAAAGATTAAACAGATAAGGAATAAAAAGGGTCAGAAGAGAAGTGAAAGTTAGAAAAGTTTTTCATTTAGAGAGAGAGAGAGAAGGATCAGAGGTGAGGGCTCTAGCATTTAAAATGTTGTCTGCCCCTAGTGGTGAGATAATATATGCAAGTAGGAAAGTCAGGTGATTCCCATTTCACTATATATTTAATCAGAAGAAATGGGGAGGGAGGGCAGAACTCCCAGAATTCAGAGTACAATGCTTCCTGCATATATTATTTAGGAATAGGTAAAGTATATTAATTTATTAATTATTTCATTGGCATACAAGAATACATATACACATATTGTACTTCAATGAAGCTGTGGGCTATACCATATAGGGTCACCCAAGATGGGCAAGGCATAGAATAGAGGTCAGACAAATCACGGTCCACTGGAGGAGTACCTGGCAACTCACTCCAGTATCTTTCCCAAGAAAACCATTTGGCTAAGCATAACCAGAAACACAAGTAGATGTGCCTGGTGTGCTGCCTCCATATGGTCACTGAGAGTCAGACACAACTGAAGAACTGAACACATGCACATTGCAACTAAATAGTGTTATTTGTTGGGCCTAAATACATTTCTCTGTCTACCGCACTAATTCCTTTTTTAATAACCTGACAGCATGATAGTTATTTTTGGAGTTAGCTAATTTTACAGAAACAGCTGCTGCAGAGGAATAATCTGCAGATTACTAATCAAAATTCCACTGGCAAATAGAGGAGGAAAAAACATGAATCAGGTGTGGGTCAGATACCCATTGCTATGTGTGAGCATCTGATGGCTCATCTTTATGAATGGCAATGAGCGGCGAGCGCTCCTAGCGCATGTTTAATCGGACACATTCAGGATTAGCGCGCATCTGTTCCATAAATTTGGGCTTGATCTGCTTTTTTTACTAAATGCAGGTAGCTAGAAACTTGGTAATAACACAAAAAATAACTACTTTTGAAAAAAGATATAGTAATTTTAGAATGTAAAAAATAATGCAGCCAGGAATTTATCTGCAATTGTGCTGCAGTGGATGCTACCACTTTGGTTTATGCTGAAAAAAACTTCCTGTATTATTAGGAAAGGTCTCTCTGCTCGATGGAAATTTGGCAACTAAAACTGTCAGTGCTGTCAACAGGGCCAATGGAAAGCTTTTTAACTTCAAATTACACATCCTTCTGAGAAAGTAACCAACACAAACAGCTCAGAAAAGAAAATGTAATCCAACAGTAAAGAATTATTGCTTATAAAATAAAAAATGTAAAGGCTGAATTTATATATATATATATATATATATATATATATATATATATATACACACACACACATGTGGATCAATTAACAATGAATCTGCATATTGCAGATGAGATCATAAAAGGTTGAACTTGATGGACTAAAAGATTTTTTCTTAATTACTATG